>CM063508.1:143386346-143436346 GCA_032207245.1 Pardosa pseudoannulata
ATTATGATGAAGATTTTTCAGTTCGAAAATATCCTTTTAATAACTGCTTTAGAGTGTTCTTTTGTATTTGCAACATTTTCTTGCCTATACAAATCTTAATAACCCTAAATGAAACTTATAAATTGCAAAATTGCGTTTTAGTCAAAATCATACGTCAAAACTCAGTCCATTTACTTCATTTGAAGCTTACACTCTTGATTATTTAAAAATAAGTATTCTAAAAAAGCACTATGTTAAATGTTTATTACTTTAATTATAAAACGTTTCAGGCATAAGAATAGCGTTCTAGGGCTAATCAAGGAATGCAATCAGAGTTATTAGTCTCAATTATATCTCGCTTTCTCGTTTTACCATTGCTATTCAAACCCCGAATCGAGTTTTTTTTTATTTTATGTGCTATATTCATCCATGTAACTGGGTATCACGTATTTTCCTCGATGCCATTTGAATCAATTATCAGGAGGATTTATTCTCCTATTGAAACAAAACGTATGTCTTTAGCCTATCAAAGCATAACACTGCCTTTGAAGTCACTGCGCTTGCGCGTGCAGCTGCGGAAGATCGATGGAAAAACAGGAAGGTCAAGAAGCCGGAGCTCTCAGCACTTTGGGAGGTTTCAGTATATAGAACCGTTTCAACTGTTTTTTTGAGATTACGCAGACGGTTAAGGCTCTTTTGACGCATATAAAAGAAGCGTTTTAGAAAGACAATCGAAATATTCACGCTTTAGTTATTGCGGCTTCTCTACAGATAGGAGATAAAAAAAAAAAGCGTACTGTTATGCTACTGGAACATTTGTATTGTTGGAGGAGTTTTAAATTCTGTTTTGAGCAATAAGCCTGATTCTTTTAAGCTTCTTATCTATGAAGTGTCCCGATTTTATAAGAATATTGGATTTTTAATTCTCGGAAACACTCCCAAATTTTTTTTACGGAGATATAGTACCTTTCTATACTTAAAATCTTTATTGTAACAGCTTTCCTGTTCCTTTTAGAATGTAATTTTTAGAAGTTCTTTCGTAATATTTTCTCTATAAAAATTATCTAGTTTTGTCTTTTTAAGTATTGTGATTTCGGGTAGCATAGCCACGAAATATACACGTATAAAATTTGAATTTTAACATCTAAAAGAATTTCCTTTTTTCTGTTATTAATCTAAAAATATTTTTAACTAGACTTTTCTCTTACTTCTATGCCACGATCTATTAAGTTTCGCCAAGCAACTTCAGGTTGATATTGTAGGCACAGTAAGAAATACTGTGCCTACAGTATCAACCTGATATAACGTACTGTAAGATATCAGAGAATGGTATTCCTAAGTATATATATGCCAGAGCTGACTTAGGCGATGATGTGCGAATGCCGGAGACCACTCTATTTTTATAGGTTTGGTTTGGAGCGCTACGGTCTACTGTTTTGCACACGAGGGCTAATGAGACCAGGACCTACAGCTTAAAGCCGATTCCGAACGGCTACAAATATCCATGCCCGTAGTGGGATTATTTTAATAGGGAAACTTCAACTTGAGAGATTAAAAAAGCATTGAAAATCCAAACAAGAATAATTAGTAAGCTTTGGTTTGGAACGCAATGGCCAAATAAATATTAGAAACAAGAGGACTAATAATCTACTGCTTAACCCTATGCCTGTCCTGTACATAACATATATATGATAAACACATCTAATGCTTTATAGTCTTGTATATCGCATGGGATACACTAATGAACCATATTTTAAGCGGAAAATAATTTGGTGTAGTGTATGAAATTTAGTTGCATTGTTCAGTTAGATGTATGAAATTTAAAGCTTTATATCTCATGTGCATCCTAATAAAACGCGATAGTCAAAGTTTTGAAGCCCAGTGGCGTTGGGATAGCGCTTCCCGCTCTCACGACGCAGGTCCGAGGTTCGATCCCCGGACTGGGCAAGGTTGAATTAGCCTTTCATCTCTTCAGTGGGTAGACAAACTGAGGACCAAGCATGCTTGAGAACTAAACATTGGTGATTCCGCGTAAGGTTGACCACCTAACCGGAACACATGCTTCTCACCCCAGTGCCCTCAGTCTCGAAAACGGAGATTGGCACCGTAGGCCCTGGCCCCCTAGGGCTGTTGCGCCGAGGAGTTTAGTCAAATGCTTAGGACCGATTATATACTGCGTATACACCAAGGAGGTTTATCTGACGAATTTTCATTTTTTTTTAAGATCAGTTATCACGAGTGCGGTGTATACGATGGGTAGCTTATCTGACAAATTGTAGTCGTAAATTTTTAATAACATAAAAAATATACAACACATTTTAAAAATGAAAATCACTTACATGTAACGCGACTTTTGAAATATGTTTATAAGAAACAAAAAAGTTAAATCAAAATATTTGTTTTATTCTGTGCACCAAAATATTAAACATATCAGACATTACAAACTTAGAAAAATTGAAAATTAAGATTTAAACTCTTAACTTACTTTTTCTTTACTTTACTTTTACTTTTTCTATTACTTTTTTAAATTCTTAAATTGAAAATTTAAAAAGAGATTTGTTATTCTATAAAATAAAATACATTAACTGTATGAATATAACTAAGGTTTTGTAACATGAAAAGTATAATAAGCTTCTTTTTGGTATCAAAACATTAGGTTCTACTTTACAAATTTCAAAAGTTATTTGCTGGTAGGCGAATTTGTTTTTTCGTTTAATGTATATATTTTGTTTTTTAAAAAGTCATTTGCTTCCGATAGCAAGTTTAAAGAATTTTTATAAAAAAAACTCTTATGAATCATTCAAGAAAAATTCTATTCTAAAAGAAGGCATAACTTTTTATTTTACACTGAACTAAAACTGCACTATTATAATGAAGATCTTTCAGCTCGAAAGGTTCTGTCACCTGAAATGACTCCTGCATTCTTTTCCACTTAATTGGTCATATTATGAGACGTTAGCACCAAGAAAAATTCTATTCTAAAAAAAGGCATAACTTTTTATTTTACACTGAACTAAAATTGCACTATTATAACGAAGATTTTTCAATTCGAAAGGTACTGTCACCTGAAATGTCTCCTGCACTCTTTTCCACTTAATTGGTCATATAATGAGATGTAAGCACCAACAAAAATTCTATTCTAAAAAAAAGGCATAACTTTTTATTTTACACTGAACTAAAATTGCACTATTATAATGAAGATTTTTCAATTCGAAAGGTACTGTCACCTGAAATGTCTCCTGCACTCTTTTCCACTTAATTGGTCATATAATGAGATGTAAGCACCAACAAAAATTCTATTCTAAAAAAAAGGCATAACTTTTTATTTTACACTGAACTAAAATTGCACTATTATAATGAAGATTTTTCAATTCGAAAGGTACTGTCACCTGAAATGTCTCCTGCACTCTTTTCCACTTAATTGGTCATATAATGAGATGTAAGCACCAACAAAAATTCTATTCTAAAAAAAGGCATAACTTTTTATTTTACACTGAACTAAAATTGCACTATTTTAATAAAGATTTTTCAGTTCGAAAGGTACTATCACCTGAAATGTCTCCTGCACTCTTTTCCACTTAATTGGTCATATAATGAGACGTAAGCATATATTAAAGATAACAGTAATAAAAAAATGACAAATGAATCAGCCTAAAGCAAAGAAATGTCAGTGGCAAAAATAAAAGTAGTGTAAAAGTAGTCCAAAGTTCAGATCATACAGAAAATTTCTAGAACTCTTTTATACACATATTCTTTAATCGAGTTTTATATTCATGTGTCATTTAAATAATAAATATGTGTTGTATTATTTGTACTATTTTTCTTTAAATTTTCTTTTTTGTTACTTTTACACATTTGAATCTTGGTACCTCCAGTAGAAATAAATAATGATTTTATATTGAAAGAAAAAAATGCTGCAAAACGTATTTATACTATTCAATCATATGTGTTTTAGCTTTTTAGTTAAGATGAACTACTTATTATGAATTCTTGCAACAAAATATTAAGTTGATTGGATATTGACTCCGTTATAGTTCTTCTAAACGTCTATTTGTTTTCTGATAATTTATTCCAATAAAAACACCAATTTCGCACTTTATCTTTCCTCAAATATTCCACAGAGATTTTCACAGCAGACAATATTTCACTACCAAATTTGCTGAAATAAAATGAAAACACAACCTCTCAAATTCACTTTCTTTGCTGAAAAACTCCGCCTGCTGATGTCTAGACATTCTTCTTTGAGCTAGAATGGCTATCAGTGTTTAACACGCAACGAAAGAAAATTTATGTATTTTGCTTTTTCAGTTTATTCTTACTTAATATTTTAGCAGAAAGCGCTGTATTTTAGTTTTTTCTAAAATAAATTTTACTTAAATGCTCAAATAAAAGCATACTAGTTTCTACGTAGTAGTAGAAACTAATATGCTTTGTAGAGTTTTATAATTTTGTAGAGTTTTAAACTTCTATATCTTTCAACTGTTCTGACCCGCCAGTAGTAATATTTTAAAATTCATGTACTGAACATAATGCAGCGAAAAATATCAAAGGACAAAATTTAGTAGCAACATATACTTACTTTCCTTTTCAGGTATTAAGACACATCTAATAGACAAAAAACTACTAGAAATTCTGATGCTGCAATAATTAAAATATTTAACCCTTAATTTGGCTAAGTCTGGACGCTACACCGGACATGTATATTTATAACTACTATATAATATAATTGTCAGTGTTCGCCACAGCGAACATTAATTATCTGAAAAATGGAAAATGATATATTTTTTTTGTTTATATTACAGAGATCCTAATGTCTATACAGACATGGAAAAATAACAAAAATTAAAAAATATTTGAAAAAACATCTTGTTAAATTAAGGGTTAACATGGAACATTTCAGATACTTTTAAATTTTACTGAAAATGTTTTGAGGTATATTGGTCAGTTATATAAGAAAAAACGATACAATTGATTAAACAAAACTTTTGTTGGATTTTTAGTAGTTTAAAATAGGGCATAAATTTGGTTTCTTTCTCTAATTAAACTGAAGTTTCGTTTAAATCTGGATCTAATTAAAAAAAATTTAAATTAAAAGTATGATCTTATATTGACTTTTTTCAAAAGTTTTTTTGGAGAATAAACTTAATCGCAACGTTAGGACGATGTGTAAACTCAATAATGATGTTTTTCTTTTCCTGTACAACCCTTACGATTACGATATATTGATTAGAGTTATAAAAATGAGTTTTTATGCACACATTTAACATCCCCTATATAATAATAGTCTAAGTTATATGTCCGTCTGTCCTCCAATTTATGAAGCGGTTGGACTTGGAATGGATAGAGGCATCCATTCAAAGCGAATAAAGTTTATCTTCTCCTAAACTATCGATCCGATTCTAAAATAAATTTGTATAAATATGCTTCATATCACAGCAAAAAATACTGTCGTCTTTAAAACGTTCGAAATCCAACCCTTCCCCCCTTTTCGAGAGTTTAATGCAATTATTTCAAGCCCTATTTTCCCTGCTTAAGGGCAGGCGATTAAATTTATCCATTTATCACTTAATAAATAGGTAAAAATAACAATTTTACTAACATTGTGACGTCATTCCTTTAAACATCTCATTTAATCATTTCATATTTTAAACTATTTAAATATCGTGTACACTATTTTAATATCTTTTATCGCTGAACTTAGATATTACGTAAAGGATTTTCTTTTATATTTGGTTTCAATAATAGATTAGGTACATACGTGATAGTTTTAAATTTAATCATCGATTATTTTTTGTTGCCATGAAAATGTTATCACCGGTATTAACAACAAATTCTTTTCATATAAGTTTAGGAGTCTATTTCACGGACTCATAAATATCTAACTTTTAATTAATATATATTTGGAAATTAAGAAGTTTGTTCTTTTGTGTGTTTGTTTATTATACATAACCACACGGTTTGACTAAATGAATTCAGTGTGATTCTAAACTGCATTCACAGGATCGGGAGACTCTAGACGGGTATGACGATAATTATTGAGAGCGAACCAGATAATTCTCAGCCAAACAACAAACCATTTTTTACCTGCCTCATTGGGTACTTAACAGTTCCGGAATATTAAAAATTTTACTAATCCCGTCATATGATGGGCTATATGCTAGTTTTATTAGATTTCTCGAATCTACTTACATAGTTCTTATCATGGATTTTTATATATAACTTCTATTCTTTCATGCCTTGCCGCTCTGTAAAATCAGAAGTTGAAATGAAATATGCTGCTAAGTATAAAGGGAGTCTACGGTTTATGAAGAGACTACAGAGATTATTTAAGTCTTGGGCAAAGTCTAGTTTATCCGAAGTTTACTAAGCTTTAGTTTGTTAAACCTTCACTCTCAAAATTAATTCCCCTCTATCCAGTAGTCTAGTCAAATTAAAGTTTGAGTTTGGTTAATTTTTTGCTGACCTCTAAATTTTAATTGAGTTAAACAAATGTGAAGAGTAGTTCTTAAATTTAAAAACCACCGAAAAAGCACAGTTGACCTTATACTTACTGCAAAAGAAAGATGATATCAAGTCAGACTTGGCATTGGAGAGCAAAGGGTTAATCGATATGGTGATAGAAAATAGACATTCAAATTAGACATGAACCTAAAAAGGGTTTTAAATTAAAGTTATTCAGAAATTAGACAGAGAATGCATAGGATTTCCTCTCGTTAAGACGACCAATATAACTGAAAGAGACGAGTTGACATATTTCCAATAAGTCTTTAAATGATCGAATCAGTAGGACGTTGGATTCCTCATTTGCTACAAGAATTCTGTTGCTGAAACAGATGCTCGTACTCTTTCGGAATCAACTTTAAGCAGTAGGCACTGGTCTAATTAAACCTCGTGATGTAAAAGTTGACCATAACATTCTTAAAGCATACCAATAAATCGTGATTTCAATATTTAAAAATATACCAATATAAATGCACATTACAATTTCTTTTTAAACAAAGATTGTACTAAAATAAAAACATTGTTTACTAAATACCATCATCATGTTAGGTTTGACAAGCTTTCTGACCATGTGAAACAGTTGCTTGTAGTCGTTTGGAATCAAGTTTAAACCATGGTAGACCATGGTTTAATTACTTCTAATGATGTAAAAGGTTGATCATAGCATTCCAAAAACAGACCAATAAATCTGGATTTTAATATTGAAGAAAAATATATAATAAAAATAATATTATTTAAAGATTAAAGAACAATTGTTTACTAAATATCATCATCGTGTTATGTTTGGCACGCTTTCTGACCATGTGAAACAGATGCTTGTAATTGTTTGGAATCAAATTTAAACAGTACACCCTGGTCTAATTAGTCCTTGGTATCTAAAAAGTTAATCATAGCATTCAAAAACCATACCAATAAATCTGGATTTTAATATTTAAAAATATCCCAAAATAAATGTATAAGAATTCAATTTTTTCTCTCAAAGATTGTACTAAGATGAAAAAACAATTGTTTACTAAATATCATCATCGTGTCAGGTTTGGCACTCTTTCTGACCATGTGAATGTAAAATATCATTACCCGAATTCGATTCCGTAGTATCTTTTGTTTCTTTTACGGAGAAATAAGGTCTTTCGCTGAAGTCACGCTCGGCTATGGCCTGTACATGAATAAATTATACCGTGTCACGAAACCCCCCGTTTCAAGTTACTAAATGTGGTTTTGACGAATGGTGACTCACAACTGGCATGGCCTTTTTTTCAGTGGATAACATTCTTTGGTAAAACGTACTTTAAAGCATATTTTAAGAGGACACACCATTTTTAAAGCAAACTTTAACAGGAAGATTCTTTTTCTTATTTTTCGCCTTGTACCATTTTTAATTATTATCGCAAACACATGATATTTTCCATTTATATTTAATTAGTTATGCTGAATGTACTTTGTTTCTGAAAAATAAGAGCTTGTTATCTAAAGTAAAAAGTGGGAGGTTCTTTAAAAATTTAAATTTTTTTTCTGACTTATACTTAAATTATATAAAAATAAAAAATTTGAAAATTTAAGATCAACTTTTATAGATTATAAAATAATAAAATAATTCTGTATAATCGGTTATAATTAAAAAAAAAAGAACACTCAATTTAAGAGAATGCTAAATTACGGTCCCCAAGATAGTTTATAATACAGATATTAACTTACAATTTAAAGTGTTTTCAAAACTATATTCTATAGGATGAATCAATAACACATTTTTCTATATGAGATCAAAAACTTTAAAGTAAAGTAGAAATAGAATGAAATTATAACTAATTATTTATTCAAAAATATAAATGTTCAATTATATGAATGATATTAATTGATTCTATAGATAACACAACTACATTAACGTAGGAAAAACAGATGTGTTCTATGGTACCGGAGTTGGTGGGTTCGAATCCTACTGCTGGCATGAATGTTCGTAGCCGTTTAGAATCGGCTTTAATCAGGTTTGGTTTGGTTTGGAGTGCTACGGTCTACTTTTTGCAACACGAGGGCTAATGAGACCGGGACCTACAGCTTAAAGCCGATTCCGAACGGCTACGAACATCCATGCCACTGTGGGATTCAAACCCACGAACTCCGGTACCGAAGGTCAGCACCCTAACCAATCGGCCATCGTTCGGCTATTTAATCAGTAGGTACCTTTATCATTATTCCTCGTGTAGCAAGACAGTATATTGCAGTGTTCTAAACCAACTGAAACAAAAAAAAAATAGCCTTATCTATGCAAAATATCTAAGCAAAATATTTTATATCTTCAAATCATGGTATATGGCAACATATAAGTTTTATATTAATTGTTCTACATTTTTATACCAGTCAATTAAAAAAGCATAGCTTCATAATTTTAACATTGCTATGTTGAAAACACGTCTTAAATATCTCACTCGTTTTTATATAAATTTATCGAGCATTTAAAAATTTATGATCAGTTAAAATAAACTTTCAGCAAGCACCAAGACACCTTCAGAAGGTTTGAAAACCCTGAGTGTTCGTTTCTATAACTAAATAGTATTCATTCACTGAAAAAAATTGTGATAAAGTGTTGCCATGCTGCAAGAAATCTAGTAGAAATATTATGAAACAACAAGCTCGGAAGAGTTCAGACTTTAGCTCATCTTTTGTGAGGCACTAACTGCTTTCAAATATATTTTCACCTATGAACCCCCTGATGATCTGAAGCATTGTTAAATACTGAACTTTTCTTTGTCATAATCATTTCATTCTTGGTTTTGCTTTCAAGCAGGGTGGTCCAACATTACTGAGTGCATTTCATGTTTGGAAAAAAGAAGTTGTACATGCTTATTGTTTTGTATGAAAAACTAAAGCAGATAATAATAAAATTTCAAACATTAAGTAACTTCCACATAAACTTCATTTGTAGCGCACAAAATATCCAGCCGTAATTCAGTTTCACTTAAAATGGTTTTGGAACTTTTCAGCTGGCCTTTCTCCAATGATTTTAGTTCCAAGGACTGCAGCGGGTAGGTTGTTGCTCTTCGGTACTGGAGTTCGTGGGTTCGTATGCCATTGTTGGCATGGATGCTTGTAGCCGTTTGGAATCGGTTTTAAGCAGTAGATCCCGGTCTCATTAGTCTCCGTGTAACAAAAAAGTAGATAGTAGTGCTCCAGCCAATCGACCAACCAATGGCTTCAGTGATTTATCGTTTTAGTCATCGATATCCGGAACTGGATTTGCGTCTACTTAGTTTTTAACTTACCCAAAAAAGAAAAAAGACAAGGGATGATATCCTGAGAGATCTTGACGGCTGATGTATTGGAATTCAAGACCGGTATTATTTCAATTCTAAGAAAGGAATTAACATGTATGTTTCTCATTTTATTTATTTTTTTACAAACATGAAATGTATCTAATAGTTTTAGACCACTATGTGTTATAATGTAATTTTGTCATTTATTATATTAAGTTTCAATACATTAGAACAATTTCAAAATAGTATCATTTTATGTTTAAATCTCTGTCTTTGAAACAATGTTTACAAACATTACACAAAGGGAAAAATTTTATCATAAATAATTTCATGACATACTCTATAATTCTTTTCTAGTCTCATTTTCGGCCTGGTCCTTCTGATCGAGACTTGCATGACAGCTTATCATTCTTCGCAGCCTACTTTGTCTACTAGTTCTTTACTCTAATTGCTTTAAAATCTGATTCGAATGAATCAGTCCAACAAAGTTTAGGCCTCCCTTCTTTACGGGACATACAGGGCTTGGCAATGAAAACTTTCTTCATCGAATTTTCCTCGTTCTTCCACGGAACATGAGCAGCTTAGTTTATTCTTTTGATTTTAGCATATTTTACTACAATGTGCTCTCTAAATGTTCTATAATTTTTCAAATTCATATGTAGTCCCAATACCATTTTCTTTCACACCACAAAGGATGCTTCTCAGAACCTTCCTTTCGAAAAATAGCTCAACGAGAGTATTATAAACAAGTAGCTTTGTTTTTTATTGGTGGGAAAACAAGAGGCCTCTTTCATAGTCACGTGCTTTCTTTGAGTGCAATACAATAGCATTAATAAAAGCACTCTTATTTTCGTAAAAACTACTTATCGATCTCTTAAATGTAGGTCATTTAAAAAAAATTCTAACTTTTCTCAGTGTGTAATTTGAAATTATAGGGACAAGGTTGCATAGTAAACAAAATGAAGAAAATTATGTAAATTGATAGTGAATTAAAAAGTTTTATAAGTTAATTTAAAATGGGATTTAACAATTGCATATATGACAAAAAGGACAGAGTAAAAAAAGCCATTCAACTAATTTTAACTTTAAAATGAACAATTCAATTTTTTACACAATATTTGATTAATTTAAGAGTGTTCAGTTATTCTTTAAATTTAATTGGTATGTTCCATCAGGATATTTATTGAATCTTTATCAACGCTTAGAAGGTATGCTTTACATTAGCAATGTCAAGATAAGTTGTAAAGTGAAGGAAGAAAGTTTCTTATAACTTCATCAAAAGCAAATTTAAAGGCAATAAAACCAATCCCAGCGTCATTTTAAATCATGATAAAATTCGAACAAAGCAGAAATTTAAAAAAAGTTTAGATTGAAAATCAGAGGCACATTAAAGCATTAGTCTAAAACACTGCTGTAAGGAATGTGGATCTCACGACCAGTGTTTCCCATGTATATGCCTTTCTTGTTTTCGGCAAAATAGCCCACACTGACCCCTTTCACTCAGCGTTCCTTGAAATTGGAGATGGCCGGCTAGGAGGAGGGGCTGATAAGGTTCTTCGGATGCGCTCGGTTGTGTTTTTGCAGGCTAGCAGTACATCTGGACGAGAGAACTTCTTTTCGGCAGGGATCAAGTTGCGAGAAATGCGTACACAACCTTCCCCGAGGAAAGGGAGAGATGATGTGAAGAAAGCAGTTGGATTCGGGCCCGCTACTCGGAGACATCTCTGGGTTCGATGTGAGAGAACGCTACGACGGTTTTATGTTTGGACTTAAAGAAATGCTCGGTTTATCCTTTCTGATTCATGCAGGCTCCAAGGTTCTAAATATGACATCTTGTTTTACTCTAATGTTTCATATCTCTTTAAATAAAATTTGTTTTGTCTGTCTAAGCTTTTGGAGGAATTATTTTAATTTCATGCATCCTAGCGGCGATCTACGAACATACCTGTCCCAATAAAGCAGGCGGGCACCAGGACAGCGTGGTATAACAACTGCATTAACTCTTTACTTACAGACAACATGACAGAATGTCCTTCTAGCATTCCTCCAGTAACACATTTTATTAGATTCTACTTTTTATTTTACATCTTGGAATGCAATGGCAAGATTAGATCACTGGTTTTATGCTATACCGTATAACGATCAGATGCACTCGTCATGTGATTAAGTTGCGGCAAATAAATTATTTACTCATACAAAATTGTGCATGAAATAATAATACTAGCCGGGATTACTAAGAGGCCACAGAAAATACTGTCATTTGTTTTGTTATCTGTAAGGTCATTCCTCGTAATTTCAATCACTTCCTAATTTTGTGTTGTGAATATACCATCGAACGTCATTAAGACGAAAACTGAGAGATATAAAATTCTTTTCGGATTAACCAAAATTCGTATTAACTTATAAAAAATGCATATAGGATAACATTAACCCTTTAGCGGGCAGCGGTTTTCCAGAGAAACCACCTATTACACATGAATTTTTTAATATTTTTTTAATGTTTTTAGCATTTTAAACCTACGACAGATGGCAGAACTGCACTAAATTTATTTTTCATTTTGAAATATAAGTATTTAAACTTGCTGTACTTAGTAAATCGGTAAAACATTTTTTCTCACCTGTGACCCCCCAAAAAATATCTATCTAAACATTGCTTATAAACTGTTAATTTATTTCTTATACCATTTCAAGGATAGTTATTGCTCTTCTAATATAATAAAAATCAAAAAATTATTGTGTTCACACTGTACAAGGAGAAGAGTTTATCAGGTAAATTACCCCTCAAACCTTCGTATGTTTCCTATAAGGAAACCCCTAATAAATCTAAAGAAAAGTTTTCATATATTTTAGATATATAAAGATCATAGATAATATTTATAAACTAATTTAATTCATTCCATAAGAATTTATGTTAGTGATATGTAAAGGGTTAAACGATTGAATGTCAGATAAAATAATAGTAACACGATATCTGTAGAAAAATATTTTATGAAATTTTAAAGTTAATGATCATTTTTATGAAAAAAGGTACATCTTTAACAACACTATACACAAGCACTCCTTCACAGAGATACACACATAATAGGTTATCGTGCTGAATGCAATTTCTTAGAATAAAGATGCCATCTTTACTTGTCCGATTCTGGAAAAGTGATAAACTTCTTTCGAAGTGGAACGTCGCCAGAGAAAATAATTTACCCTTTTTATAATATGGTCATGCTATTTATTTTGTCCTAAACAGGAGAAGTTTGATTTCATGTTTGTATTAAACAATTATTTTCCCAATGCATCCTGTCGGGAAAACTTCGTGTTAAGCTCATTCTCTGCTTCAATATGTTCTACTGTATTTTGTGTAGCTTATGTAACAGAATCAATTCATCGATTTGCTGTTCTCCCTCTTCTTTTCAGTTTAATTTTCAGCAGTGTTTCTAAAAAAATACTATTGACCATTTATATCGTTGTAGCTTTCAGAGTTCCTAACTCTTGGTTGTGGTAGCACATTACGGTATCCTTCTACGTTAAAAACGTCATTTTTTTGCCAAAAATCTTAATTTTTTTATTTCTCTATTGTAAAATTTCAACTTTTAGGCTTCTAAATCTGTTTTTGTTTCGTCTCTATGGCATTTTAAAGAAAAGTTACAGCTATTTCAACATCAGTGACAGCTGTCAAAACAAAACGGATGTAGCGAAAGTTGTGAATTTAAAGCCCTTTAAAGAGCATTTTTTTGGACAAAACTTTTTAAATTTTCATGAAGATTAGTTTAAACATTTTTCTAGTATTTTTAATAATCAGCAACTTGGCAATTAGAAAGTTTTGAAGCAAGAAAGTGTTGGGAACTTTAAACATGTATATTAATTTTTTAATAGTTAAAGTTGCTTTCATAAACTTGAAAAGCGTTTTACTCAGAAGGGTATTTTTAATAAAATGTTGAAACTTGAAATGTGATTTCTCAAAAAGTTCTTAAAATATTTCGTTGAAAATTATTATGAATGCTTTTGATAGTATTTACTAGTAAATGACCTAAAAGCTTTAAATTTGGATGTTACACTCATAGTTAGATATAAAGGTAATGAAAATTCTTTAAAAATTCAATGTACGATTTTGAAGGACAATTTTTTTACCAATTGTAAATTAAGCAAAGATTTTAGGTGATTCACTAGTCCAGTGTATAAGAAATGTGTTGCGTCAAAAAATATTGAAATAATTTAATTTATTAAAAAATTA
Source organism: Pardosa pseudoannulata (assembly GCA_032207245.1). Taxonomy (NCBI): domain Eukaryota; kingdom Metazoa; phylum Arthropoda; class Arachnida; order Araneae; family Lycosidae; genus Pardosa; species Pardosa pseudoannulata. The sequence goes on from CM063508.1 coordinate 143,400,300, forward strand.
GACCTTTTGAAAAAACCAGAGTTTTACTAAATTTTCTTCATTTATTAGAAATTTTATAAAAACTTCTCCAGGAATAAATTTAAGTCCAATTCTCTGTGATAATATAAAAAGTAAATCTAAAAATGTAAAAACATGAACTAGTTTCTACGTTTAAAGAAAAAAGTTCTCCGAACGTAGACGGATACCTTAAAGATTGGATTGTAAAATAAGTATGCAGTCTGTGTATATGTTTGTTACCGATTTTCCTGTACTCCGTAAAATGAATTTTTGTTTTCACTTGCTTAGTGTTTCCTTTGTTGTGAATACTATTTAGTGAGTTTTTAATTATGTGTATTTAAAAATGAAAAAGGAAATTTATGTTTTTTTGGACATCTATTTTTTATAAAGTGTTCTTTTCTATTCATATAGTCTTTCAAGGAAAAGCAAACTTGAAGTAAAACTGTCATTTCCTTTACTCTGAACACAAAAGTTGGCAAAGATTATCAGATACAGTACTTTTAATACTTTTGATTTCCAAATAGTTGAATGTAAGTAATTTATTTAAAATTAAAATTGTGAGAAGTATGGTTATTTTTAAGGTGTGATAAAATAAAAAAAAAACTAAAGGGTTAAAATTTCAAGGTTCTTAAAATAAACCCTGTTATTTTCGTACATATTTACTGAGATAATTCCTAAGCTTTTGTTTGCTTATAAAATTTAGGTTAAAATTACTTAAAAGAAAAATGGTGTCAAAAAGTTATGAAATATATTTTTTAGACTACACTGAGTTCTTAGACTTGCATCCAACGCTTGCATATGCTACAAATTACGAACAGACATGGGATTGATATTCAGTTCTTTGTCTTAAAATTCTCCATCTCAACACTAACTATGTAACAATGTCTAAAGTTATCTTTATATTTTGAAAGACTTAATCTTGTAAATGTCATCTAAAGCAAAATGTTTCTTTTTCAGTTCAAAAACAATTTTTCTTTTTGTAAATAAAAGGAAGCAACTCAACAGTAAGGTACAAAAACTATAGTTGTTTAATGAAAATTTATCTGCACATTAAACGGACGTGATCATGTTATTTTTACATTCTAGATAAATAACAGTTCAGATCTGAGTTCGGCATCTTTTGTCAGCATTCTTTCATCTTTAAGGTCTCTCACAGTTTGTACAAGCAATTTTGAGTTGTACACATCATATCCAGAACACATGAGGAAAATTTGCTTTCTTTCCCCAATTCTAAACAAAGCATCAGTGCTACATTGCCTTTCAAATAAAGATTAAAAAGCAATGCATTACATTATACACATAATTTAATATGCAAAAGAATTCAGTTGTCATGCCAAGTTCAACTGCTTTTTAAACTTACTTTCTTCATCACATTGGAAAAATACAGGTTAGTAACTTCGACACTACAAGAGAACATCGTTGCATTTTAAAAAATGTGTTGAGGATAAAACGAATGCTGATGTGATTGACTTTCCAACAATATAATCATTAAGCAGCAAGCATCAAGTTTGGCAAAATCATCACCAGACATTTTTTGAGAGTTAAATTTTCATTTAAAGAATATTTAGTAATGAACATCAATTCAGTTACGTGTATGTAATCGTTAATGCATCATGAAAATGGCGTTAACTTTCTAGAGAGGAAATCAGCAAGACGCAAACTAGAGCGTCTCGAGAACAAACCGTGAATCGATTCCTCTCAGACTAACTTAAATTCAAGCAATTTCCTAAAAAATTAAACACGCTTAAATCTTTTCTCCAAAGTTTTTTTTGTGATTGGAATATTATATCTAATTTGCATATTATATTTGTTAGTTCCTAGAAAATAAAACATAAATATTAAAACAAATTTCAGCGCTTTTGCACAGCAATTGGTTTTTTCAGAACAAGTGAAACTAAAGTATTCAGGACTTTGACAAACAGTTTGGGACTGGTTAGTTGAGATAAGTTGTGCTGGGTGGCCAGTTTACGTTCGAGGCTTTGAAGAAATTTTATACATATCCTTGGTTAATCCTTGAAACTTGTGGAAATTCATAGTAGAAAGATCATGAACATTTTCCATTATTAATACTAATACAAGAAATACTACCACGCTTAGGATATTTCTTAGTACAATTAAGACACTAGATATCAGTTCATGATTTTTCAGTTCAACTGTTACTACATTTTAAAGGTCTTCATTGGGAGGTATATATTACAAAGTTAACCTTTTCTAATTGTAAAATTTACTTTTTTGGATTAAACTTTAACTATTAATACATTGAAATTATTAATGGTGCTATATTTCCGACTGTTACTCGGTTTCCATAAAAATAATATTGCTAGAATATTAGCCAATTAATATTTTAAATTAAAACTTTCTTTAACTAAGACTAAAGAAAACATACCGCAATTTTAACCTAAATTGGACATAAATTAATAACAGTTCATAATTAACGTCAAAGTAAAAAGTAAAGTATTACTCATTAGCGAGGGCTTGCATATCTGACTTAAAGGCTTCATTTAAGTAATAAACCTTTTAGTTAGTCATCTTGTTCATAATGCATGAAAAGAATTTGGTATTACTTGTTGAATATAAACATATTTTGCAGTGTTTTGTGATTTTAACATTTTTCTTAAATGGTCTCGCGTAAATTGTCTTACATTTGAATTTTCTAATTCTTTCTGGCCACCCTGTGATAACGAAATCATGCTCTGGCGTCTGAAAGACTTAGTGGTGTAAAGCATTAGTAATTCTAAACTATAAACAGAATAGTAGGCACGATAATGTTCATTAAAGATATGTAAAGCTAATAAACAGAAATAAACGAGATTCCTTGTTATAAAGATAAAACTGATTCACCCTGTGAGGGAATTCGGTGGCATATAGCTTGTATATAACTTCCATACAACTGGACTTCTCGTTTTAAAATTAATATCGGCTTTTCATTGTATTTTTATATACACTCGCTTAGCTATTGAGCAAACATACCAACACTGGACGAGTTTTACGTTTTGCGCATATAGAGAATCAAGAACGGTAAAAATATCTTAAATTATGAAGAAGAGATTACATTCTAATTAAAATCACATTACATACACTCAAACACTAAACATATATGTAATACATGAGAATATCTATCTATATTAAGTACAAATGATTTCTCTAGATACGTCTGCAGTAAAATCTTTGGACTCTATCCGATTTTAGTTCAACATATATTTGGCATTTCTTGTAGTTTAAGAAAAACTGCCGAAAATTTGCGCTAATATCCAAACATTTTTAATCGTTTTAGAAAATAACATTTTTTTAAAGGCTGAAAAAGTATCATCTGATTTTAATTTTCAAAATGGTTAAGATTTTACTACAGAAGTTTAAGAGTTCAGTTCTGCCAAAATTTAATAATATAACTTTTGTACTTCATTAATGGCTTTTAAAAAAAGGTTAAAATAAATTTATATTTGTTGACATCTCAAATAGCAGAATACCAGAGTTTGAAGAATAATTTTCAACTATTGTAATTTAATTCTTGCATAAATTCTCATATCCTCTGATTATCATTAAATTTCGAGTTTTGATAGTAAATTTAATTTTTTATAGTTTTTTAAATACCGTTTTGATATTTATACAAAAGTATGTTAAAATTTTATATCTTAAAATTTCAGTGCAAAATATAAAAATTATGGAATGGTATGGGAACTAAAAATGCATACCTGTTTTTATTTGGACGTACTGTTCATAACTTCTTATTTCAATTTAGAATGATCTGCTTTAAAGAACTAGAAAAGAAAATTACAAGTTGAACAGAAAGTGTTTAAAGGAGGGAATGTGTAACACTAAAATATTTATTCGAAGAATTTTGAAATCACCGAGGACATTTAGTCAGATATAATATCAATTGCTGGATTCTAACTGCTATGAGACGCCACATTTTGTACACTTTCTATTATCCCGTGAAACCCGGCAATGCTGTTTTCAAGGAAATTTAACAATATACCATGGCAGAGGATTCAAACTCTCGAACTTCAACGTATCTAGCTTAAAATTTTAACAATTAAAAAGAAAGAAATGAATACAAAATAAAATAATCATCTTATACAGCATGAAAAACTTTTGAGTTTACGCATGATTATATTTATTAACAAACAAAAAATAAATTAAATAATTATAAAAAGGTACATCTATGTACAAAATAAAGTATCACAGTTGCATGAAAATAAATTTCGTTTTACAGATTCACAACTTCATGACTCCTAGACATATGATAGGTGTTGAAAAATAAAAATTGGAAGATCTTGACTATTTGTTTAATGTTAGTGCACATTAAGTAAGATCCATCGTAAAAAAAAACATAAGTAAATTCTAATTTTAAACTAAATAAAAGCAGATTTCATGTATAAAATATTAGTTAAATAACTCCTAGGAAAACATTTCCCTGTGCTATTACAGTACGTGTAAACTTTTTTTTGTGTTTAAAAAATTTCATATCTATTGTTAGTTTTATACACTTGTTAATTAAAAACTTCGCTTGAACTTTTCCACAAAAGTATTTGACATATTTACAAACCTTAAACGCTCTTACACTATATCTATAGCATTTAACGTAGATATAGCAAAGCTTTTGGAATTATCTAAATTCTTGTAGTAGCGAAATTTTACCGAGTATTCAATAAATATTCTTAAACAAGACAAACACTTTGGAATGTTTAAGAAGTGGGATGTCTCCCATAAAGGTAACAAATACAGTTCGTTTCTATGAAACATTGAACACAAAGCCACTTAATGTTTTTCTGTACAGTTAAATCAAGACATATTCTGTACATATTTAAGTAAACCGTGAACTTTAAGTTTGAATAGAAATTATTACCAAAAGCAAATATATGTGATTAACTATATTTTTACTGAAATCTCAATTATCAATTCTCTTACACACGAAACTATTCTAATTTTTTTTTTACAAAGAAACCAGAACCTAACTTTGAGGTACATCTGAATTTCTGTCATATTGCACATATTGCCGGCACTGCTCTAGTAGTTGCTACAAATATAGTTTACACACATTTTTTATACAAAATATGATGAACAATACTGATTATTTTAAAATTACTAATATAAGTATTCTTGAGACCTTATGCATTTTGAGGACAAAATAGCTTACGGTATTGATCATAAAAAACGTATATGCAACTAAAATAAAGTATAGAAGTTATAACAAACAGGGATATACAAACAAAAAATAACACAGATTTCACGTTATATTTACACAAGACTTTTTCACTGATTAATAAAATGTATATTTCTCGGACGTAATTTATGTACACTAAGTATTGGAATGTTTGAAAGAGGTTTTGTTTACTTTTTGAAGAAACTGTATAAATTTAACACAACTTCGTGTTATGGTTTTAATTAAAAAATATTCCACTTGAATCCTAGCAATATTTGGCAACTCATGTATTAAAGATGGCCTAAAAATCTACAAAATAATCTGAAAAATGTAATGGTTCAAACCTTTCAAAACCACCTAAAGGATAAAGAGATGTGGTCAAATGTATACAAGCTTCTTAAAGTAAGAATAATTATGAAAAAGCAGAATAATTTTGCCAGTTTCGTATTATCTGTGAAACGAAGTTAAAAGAATATTAATAAAACTGAAGAACAAAAACAAATCGCAACTCCTCATCTTTATTGTTCAATGTTTTTATTGTAAAGTGTAATCAAGTGCTTTAAATGAGATACAACTATCGTAAAAACAACCTCTAAGTACCACGAAAGAGGAATTATACAATTTCAATATTCAGCAATGAAAATTCTGCTTCCATTTCCTACAAAAGTACTGTATTTTTTATATAATATTTTTTAAAACTATGTATGAAATCGGATGGAAACACTAATTAAGAGATGTACAAAAAATAAAGAGTTGAGATAACGCTGAACGAAACGAAATCCTATAATTTAATATACTGTTGTACCTGTATGGCTGACTACGTTTTTCTAGAAAACGAAGAAAAAGTTTCTTCTTAAGCACCCGAGACAAGAATTCAATCAATATAATGAGTCATGTGGTTAAAATAGGAAGTCCTTAAAGATGAGTTACAAAGGTCACCCTAACTTGTTTCCTTAAGAAGCGTAATTCCTGCCGATGCAAATGGTAAAATTTGCCATTTAAACATTCCTTTCAAGTATTTTCTTTTTGTAATTATATCACTTAATGAAGCAGATGCGAAATTATATACAATCAGGATTTTCTTCCATGACTAAAACATTATTCATTTAACAAAATCTAGTACTGCGCTTTAGTATTCTGTAACCACCGTTCATTTTTGTTGTTAACTTCAGTTTGATTTTTTAGACCAATTAGGCTTAAGATTGTAATAAAGCTGATCAATGGAATCTTTGGGTAGTAACAGTATTTGCGACTATTTTTAAAAGTTACCAGATTTAAAAACTTTTGCTATGCATGTATTTTTATTCTTGGATTCATGAGTTATTGTAGACTTCATAGTTTGATCTATATACTTTTTAAATCTACTGCTCTACTACTTATCACCTAACAGCGATATTCAAGTTGAGCAGTCATATAGGTTATTATTCAAAGCTCCATTTTAAGTTCTTGATCGACACAATTATTTATCACTTATTTGTTAGAGTTAAAAGAAATAGATATATAGGGTTATCATGTATGAGATTTTAATAAGTTCTTATTGAAGTATCTAGTTGACAAAAATAGGAGCATAAGAAAATTTTTTGTTCTGCCTAGTGATTTGAGGGTAAAGTGATACAACAGATATTTATAGTAGTTCTTACTTTAACACGTTATTTTCAAACGATTAAATTTAATATAAATCATTATTTGACTCGTATTTAAAGTCTAAAGAATAATCCGGTTTTTCATTCAGACTTCAAAACGAAGAGACGAAGTCCGAGGAGACAATTTATCCCCCAGTGAAAATGTAGTCTGCTGCTATGCAAGCATCGATTGTCAAACATGTTGGAAGTAACAACCGATTTCTCGTCCTTCGTGACTTGGCGCATCGATTTTTAAGCAACATGTTCTCTCTACAACACTCTAAGATTTAAAACCTCGCTTAATTTCAAAGTATGTTAAATTACAGTTCCTTCAAAAATTAAGATATCATTTCTCAGTATATCAGAAACATTAACTTTTTTCTGAAACTAATTTCCTACGCTGAGAAAAAATCAATATCAGCGCCATCTTAGCATTTTCCTTCTTCCCCGAAAAGTAAAAAGAAAAAAAAAAAGCTGCTACTGACTTTAGTTGCGTAACAAATTGTTCCCTATCACTTATTTAGAGAATTATTATAAATATATGCATATATATATATACAAAATGAAATTATATAGACAAGGCATTTTCTGAAACAAAATGGTTACTTGATAATGGATATAATTAGAAATACAAATTGAGCATAATTCTGCTAGATATACAATGAAATGTTAAAAATGAGGTAATTTATCTGAATAAAATAATTTATATTATATAGTAAACAGTAAGTGACATAAATTAAAAAAAAAAGCTTCAGCACTGTAACATTAAATATTAGAACAAAATATTCAATAAAATATTCAAAACTTAACTGACATCATCAAGGTAATATTTATAACAACTATTTAATAGAAAATCATATCAGATAAGGAAAAGGTCTTTACTTAACAAAATTTCATAATTCCCGTGAAAATATCTTTTTGAATTCAACAAAATTTCCTTCGATACACATTTTTAAATGCGTTTTATGTAATAATCTTCGAATTGTAAATTATCTGTTCTAAACTATAGTTAAAGACATAGTCCATAAATAAACATAGTCCGAAACTAACATTTCTGAAATAAATATTAATGATAAACTATTCATGCATTTCTTTTACAAGCAATTAAATAATCTTAAATCTATAACAAAGGATAAAACCATATAGTACATAATACTTCAAACAATAAATAGAGTAATATTTTAAAGCTTTTAAAAAATAAACCGTTCCTACAAAATCTATAAATTTCTCTCCTTATTTCATTTATGTACAAATGTTTATTCCGACTTTTGGCTTGCAGTTTATCAAAATTTTAGTTGGCAAAGAAAATATAAATGTATGAGGTATTAGTTTTTAGACAGTAAATTTACAAATGTAATCAAGTCGTGAAAAACAATACAATACTAATTTAGGTTATCGAAGTAAAATAAATTAACTATTACTACATCACCGCTATGCTGGTAGGGAACAACATCCTTTCAGCTCGGTAAAGACTTCGGTGAAAAAACTCGGCTCACTGTTGATGCGCAGCATTTTACCACTCAAGAGATTAATAATGAGAAGACACCGATCCCAGAATTTCTCCTTGGAATCTTCGACTAGGAATGGCTTCAAGGGATACGATATTTCGTTGCCCATGTACGAGTAGCTCAGATAAAGGCATGTGAGGACCACAGCCTGAAGCTCGCGTTCACTTTCAATGTCTTCTCCGACGAGATCTCTAACCAACATGTACAGAAAAACGACATTAGCGGGGTTTATGAAAGCAATGTCTTGCCAGCCTTGCATCAGCAGGCTTCGGTCCACAGTTCGTAGCCACATGACGGCATCTGTTGGGTGAAAATCTTTTAACTTCCTGCATCGCTTGTTTAGGAATTCTCCCAAGCATCTCAGCAACTCGGAGGTGGAAGCCTGTATGACGGTTTTCTTGTGTGGACTGGGCGCAACGTTGTTGCTGTTGATGTTGACAGACGGGACGACGGTACTGTTGCTGCTCAGCACGGCCTTGTTGGCGAGTCCGCTTCCACAGCTGGACGTGAAGGCCAGCGGGCCGACCGCGCCGTGGTTCGATGGCCTGACCAGGTTGTGAGCGGTGAGGATGGCAGGCTTTGGTGGCAGGGGAGGAGGAGCTGGTTTCTGTTTATTGACGTTGTCAAGATTGTTGTTGTTCCGCACCACGACGTCCAGCTGACCAAGACCTGGCTTCACGTTGAAACACGACAGCGAATTCTGGATGTTTTTGTTGTTGTCGACGATAGAGTGGATGCTGTCCAAGGGCTGGCGGAGGTTCTTGTTCTTCTCCTGCTTCTTCTTGCTGGAGACGGTGAAATGCTTCCAACTCAGTGCATTGATGAAGAGGGAATGTTTCTTGAAGTTGTGATGGTTGTGATGATTTTGGTTATTGTTCGAATTCGTCTTGTCCGTCCCGCCTCCACCACCACCGCCACCCCCTCCTCCTCCTCCGCCGCCCTTGTCTTTATTCTTCGCATTATTCAGCTGTTCATAGTTGTAATTATTGAGATTGTATTCCCCGTAGTTTGGCTTCCTCTCACGAGGCGAGAAACTTAGAACAGTTCCCATCGCTGCTGCAGTACTGCACACAGCACAGTCCTCACTAGAAGCCAGAGCAACGAGGACGTTTGCGGTCACTTCTCGGTTAATTACAGTTAATGCTTGTTGCCCCGGCTCAGATTAAAGGATGACCAAACAAGTCCACTGTCGGATTCCATCGTAATCCCCTGGCTCGTCCATTACAACACTCACGACCAGAACCACACCGAGCTGTACGCACCTGGCAGATCGGTCCGCAGCGTTCTAGCGACTCGCATAATGGATCCAAAAAATGCGATGTTGCGCAGAGCCCTCTCCGCTTGTGGCCGAGTATCAGACTGAGCATGGGCATTCGGCTCCGAGGTCTTCCTTGGTCGATCGAAATTGGATTTACATTAGGGGTCTCCATGACGACAGCCGCCGGGTGGGGGAAGGGAAGGCTGACGTCACGCTCTCCCCTATTGGGTTCAGAGCGAAAGAGAGAGAGGAGAGGGTCGTTCTCTCCCGACTCCCATAAAAAAATTCGTCATTCTTCAACATTACTTTTTATTTGTTTTATCACGTATGCTGATAGGATAGCGCGAAAGGAAAGTTTTCGCAGAGCATATCGGGCGCGGGAGCTTCAACGGCACAGGGAAAATAAACGCCTTAAGTTTCTCTGCTCTCGATCGCTTTAGTTTTGTTAGACCGTCTGCAATTGCATACGTCTACACGTCTGTGTAGGTCAGACGAAAACGCAATTGAAGGAACTCGGGCAACCCTCCCCCTTTATCGCTACTGTTTGAGTAGCAGTTAAGTATATTATGTAAATAATAAATCAGAGAGTGTTGGAATCTACAAGTACGGAATATCATACTTGAAGATTCGAAGAAAATTGCATTGAATCTGAAATTTAAAGTCTTTTTTTTTCTCCCTATTAAATTGACATTCTCATAGCAGAGAATATGAAAATTTAGGGTAACGAGATTGTGGTGGTACTTTCAGATTTGTCGATATGAGTTTGTAATTTATTTGAGGAATATTCACACTTTTTGCGCCGAACGATGGCTGAATCATTAGGGTGCTGGCCTTCGGAACCGGAGTTCGTGGGTTCGAATTCCACTGTGGCATGGATGCTCGTAGCCGTTCGGAATCGGCTTTAAGCAGTAGGGGACGGTCTCATTAGCTCTCGTGTTGCAAAACGTAGACCTTAGTGCTCCAAACCAAACACACTTTTTGAAGTACTGCGTAGAAACGTTTATATCTACCCTACCAATAGTTATAACTCGTTATCAAATAACATACTCGACGGAAACGTGATTGTAATTTGCTATACCGAGTGTTTCTAATTGATGCTATTATTTTAACACGTGTTGAAAGATAAATATAGAAGCTTTTTTCTATATCTATCGAACCATACATTACCAAATGGTAACACTAATGGAAACGTGCTTTGAACATCGAACCAATACGGAAGAGAAAATTTAGAAAATATCTTGTAAAAATGTATCAGTGTGAGATTGGAGCCTTGCCCAGAGGAATTTGTGTGAGGGAAAAGTAGGACATTCATAAGAAATTCGTTTCCTTTTCAAAACACTTAACACATTTTATCTCAATTACAAGAGAAACTTTTCTAACCTAGGATATTAACACAAAAGCTTCTCCGTTATAGTATACCTTCTTTTTTGGAGATTTGGTTGCAGATGTGGAAGTATTCCCAAACTACACATTTATTTACGATTTATTTGTATTGTACATTTATTTGTACTAAACTACATGATTTAATAATAATTTACTTTTAATAAGCAATTCACAGATTAAAATTATTCGTTGGATCAATATTTAAAAGTAGAACTACCAAGACCGTCATTTTGACGGTTTTCAAATTTCATGCTTAAAAATTTGATGTAATTCATGTATTGTTCTAGAACATTATGAGAAGACTTTTAATGAAATATAAGAATACTTAAGTATTCCTCTTCAATGTCCACTCACCTACTTTAATTTTCATAATCAGTATGACCAATATCTATTTATACCAAGATCCCTCAAAAATGACAACTTTGGCAACTTCAAAGTTGAATGATCCAAAGTGTTCGGTTGCCGTTATAACGGGATCATAGGTCTGATTACGATTCAGTTTAGAATTAAACGGTCTAACTCAGAGATGGGTCTGGCCCTTTTTCTTACTTTATCCGGCCCGTTGAAAAATCCTGCATGCAATTTTTTTAATCTCTTATATGCGATTTTGTTGAAATCAACAGTATTTGTATGCGTAGTGTACATATAAATAAGGAAAAATATATAAATAAAGAGTATTATAATTTAGTAGATAGGAATCTTGTAAACTATTTTCCCAATTTTCAAGCATCTATTATGCATAATTTTGCCATGATACACGATAGCTCGGTCAGCAAAGGTGTTGATCTAATAACTGGAGGATTGTGGTATCAAGATGGCCAAAGATCAGTAGATGGGGCACATAAAACAGGTTCGTGGTCGCAATGTCCTCTAGGTTCTCAAACGATACCTGGGGGGGGGGTGGGTGGCAGGCCAAGCTGGGGAATCTTCTACTTGGTCCTTGCTCCTAAATTATGAATACCCCCGATTTTTGTTGTTTGGTTTGCTTTGGAGAGCTACGGTCTACAATTTTGCACACGAGGGCTAATGGTTTGGTTTGGAGAGCTACGGTCTACTTTTTGCAAAACGAGGGCTAATGAGACCGGGACCTACAGCTTAAAGCCGATTCCGAACGGCTACAAACATCCATGTCAGTAGCGGGATTCAAACCCGCGAACTCCGGTCCGAAAACCATTCAGCCATCGTTCGGCTTTTGTTGTTTGTGTTGTCCCAAGAAGTAATGTTGACCTCTTATATGATATTCCGATGTTAAAATGATCAACAAATTCCACTGCATTGTATAAGATGAATGTTTGACAGGCAAGTACCCCACGTCATTAAAAAAATAATTATAATATTTGGACATACATTTCAGGATTTTCCAAGCCTTGCACATAAATTTACGTTTTCGGCAGACGCATCGACTGAAATCATGATAAATATCAGTTATAGATCATCACTTTATGATATGGTTTTATATATGATACCAAATAAATCTCTTATCTAGAAATTTCTGTATTATAAATAACTTTCTTTGATGTTTACAATGACAGCTGTTCACTTATGAGGACGCGCTTTCAACCTTTAATGCCCGAATCCTTTTTGCCGATTACGTATCGATGCATATGTTAATTCTAACTGGTTATAGACGGTTAAGAATAAAATAAAGTTTACACAACTTTAAATACTACGTTACGTTACGGATGAGTTATCATTTTAAACATCATACGACGCCATTTATGAAAAAGGAAAAAATTAACGAAAAGATTTATTTGGTATTACATGTAATGAAAGTACTGTGAAATGGTTGGTTGGTTGGTTGGAGTTTTACGACGCAAGGTACTGTTTAGGACATAAGCACAAGGTGTTTTCATAAAAACAACAAGACCTAACTGATAAAAGAGCCCTAATCTAATAACAGAACAAGGTAAAACCGTACCAGTTTAATAAAGTTATAAAATAGTCTGCAGTGTATAAACTCAATTACACTAGATAGATATGTAAAAGGTAAAAATGATGAAACATTAAAAAGCTAAAAGCACAATAAATTTTAATTAAAAGATGTAAAAAATTCATAGAAAAAAAGGTACTGTGAAATGGAGTTTCATAATAAATAGAAATATTTGTCATGATTTCAATCTATGCACTTAACGAAAAATTTTTGTACACTGTTCAAAAATCATAAAATGTAGTTCCAATTGAAAAATTTATAAATTTTTAAAATAAATTACTTGAAAATTTTGTAGATTGTTTGTAAAATTACCCTCTAAAGGAAAAATCATTCTAAGAAAAATTCTACAGCTATGTTTTAGCGGTATTTAAAATGAGACGCTAGGTATCAAAGTGTTACTATTCAAATTTGTTTAAATTTAGTCTTTGTTTTGCTCACAACAGTCCATGGTAGTTTAAATGCAAGTTTTTTTTCAATATATATATTCAGCAGAAATGATTGATATTAATGTGTCAGTCGAGAGTTCCCTCTTAAAACCTCTCAGAAATCATGTTTTTTTAGAATATGTAGTAAAATAATAGTAAGGTTAACAGTGGATATAAAGTTATATAACAAGCAAAAGGTTCTTTTCAGCAAGGAAAAAGGTAACACTATCAATACAAGAATTTAGACAAGCCTTATTTATACATGCCATGGTGATTTATAGAGCCTCCTCCAAGTTTGATAATCTCCAGAGGCAAAATTCAGAACGGATTGCTTCACCTCAAATATTCGACATTTAAATAACAAATAACTTTTCCCTTGGTACTAATCGTGCCATCAATATAGAGATATCTTGAAGTTTAATCATACATCTTGAATTATAAATGGAATTTCTTGAACTGAAAAATGTTTTAAGGTCTTACATATTTCATCAGAAAATATTTGTATTTCTAATGCTGTAGTAAATAGAAACACTATTCAGTTTTTGCAAAATCCTTCCCCATAGCGATACAATTAATCCTTATTATTTTTTAAGGTGTCATTTGTAAAAATTTTGGGATTGGTCAGGTACATCTAAGTCTACATATAGTCTAAATGTTTTATAAAGGGTAGGTGTTTATTTAAGGTTTCGAAGGATATTAACAACAAATAGTTTTTAATCCTGAAATTTGAACGAGGAAATATTGGAGTTTTCATAACTGTGTTTTAGTTTATTTTTTAAAACTGCAGATTCTTTTCACCTTTGGAGCAGTTATTCCGACAGCTGAAATATTTTGCCCAAGGAAGAATGTAATAGACACTAGATAAAAGAAAGTGAAGTGATGTTTTCATAGAGTAGAAAGAAACTAACAATATGACCATTTTGCATATACAGAAGATCAATTGCTGGCCAGGGGGATAAAATTGCAGTTATTTTCAAATCAATTAACTTTGTTTTCTTGTAGTTAATAGCATAAACAGTAGCCTATTTTCTTTTACTAATGTATGTTTTTGTAATGTGTCTAATGTATCACACAGAAACGAGGAAGCATTGAAACTTGACAGCACAAGACCCATAAAAGTTCAAACTGCACTAAGTGTAAGGAATGAAATATATAGTAAAAATACGAGACATGCTAAAGTACTGAACAAAAAGATGCTAAAGTACAGTACAGAATTCGAGAGCAATCGTAAAAGAAGGAGCCAAAGGAAAAAAAAAAGGTAAGATTTAAAAACATGAAGTCTAAAGTTTAATAGCACATAACAATATATTTAGAATTTCTTTTATATCAGGAAGATAAGGCGATTTTTTGAGAAATATGAGACTATGACGGTTAAGGGGTATCATTTTAATATTGGTGTATAACATTACATATACTATATATATATATATGCGAGTAAAATGCTTTGAAAGATAATGTGGGAGAAGCATTTGGCCAAAATATTTCGCAGTATTCGGCGCGTATCTCATAGAATACGGATTGTCAAGGCGTGGTAAAGTCTTTTGTATCAAAACGCTGTAGTAAACGTTTGGTGTACAGATGAATTTGACACAAATGAGAATGATATATCGATAGTGATAGGTAAAGGATGATGTGATGGAAGCCAATGTTTTCAGTTTTTTTACCTACTTTTAGTACCTAGTATTCTTTATTCAATATAACATTGCGCACGGTGAATATTCATATTTATTAAAAGGATTATTTGTGAGAACTGCAGTCTGATAGTATCAGAGTATTAGAGGTTGCTTGAGCATATAATATAAAACAATATATTTTGTTTTAGACTTTCCTAGAAGGGTTATTCGGGATCCCCCCTTTTTTTTTGGTGGCGGGCTTTATGCCAAAACATCCTAGATTAATGAGCAACATTCTTGCATCCATGTATATGGTTCGAGGAATAGATAACATACAAGGTTATTTAAGCAAGTTCTTGTTAGTAAGCAGGTTGTTTTTGTTTTATAAATGTTATTATAGATACAATAAAAGCCGCAGTAGCTCAGTCGGCAAATGCAACTATCTCGCTACTGGAGGATTGTGAGTTTAAGGCTTCAGTTGGTCAAAGATTCTCCGGGTTTTTAATGGTAACTGGGGCACGTAAACTAGGTTCATGATCACAATGGCCTAAAAGCTCCCGAACGATACCTCTGGAGGTCTTCTCAGTCCCTACTTTTAAATTATGAGGACTCACTTCGGCTAAGTCACTTTCCTTCCAGCGGTGCTCTTCAAATGAAGATGCATCATTTCTCCTTAATTCGAGTAGCGTCTGGTTCACGAGGTTGGATCGTCCAAGCGGCATTAGCAACAACAGTATAATATAATATTACACAATCAGTTATTTACTGGTCTTCTAATTCATAAACTATATAGTTTTCTTTATAGGTGAAGTATAAAAAATTGAACTAATTGGAAACGCCGAGGTTCATTTTTCGCTTAGATCTGAATATTTAAACCAATTTGAATTTTAATTCTTAAATATAATTCAAAACGCTGTCCACATGTTATGTACTTATCGCAAGATTTGATGATTTGAGTTCGAGTCCCTATCAAGCCCTCGATGTATTTTTGTGCTATTCCTGCTTAGAGAGTAATGCTGACCCGCCTGCATGCTACTTCAAACTAAAATGACAAACATATCTGTAGCATAGAATGACATATGTCAAACAGATAAGTATCCTCTATATAATAATACCCTAAGTTATCTGTCCGTCTCTCCTTGAATTTATGATGCAATTGTAATAGGAATGGATAGAGGCATTCACATTGAATTCTTGACGAGTTAGAGTTAGAAATCTACCCCTTCCCCTTTTTCTAACATTCAATGCCATTATTTCATGCTCTATTTTCCCCTGTTAAGAGCAGGAGATTAAATTTATCAGTTTGTCACACAATAAAAAAAAAGTAAAAATAGCATTTTTTCTAGCATTATGACATCATTCCTTTAACCATCTCATTTAATCATTTCTTATTTTAAATTATTTAAATATCGTCTGCATTATTTTCATACGTTTTATCACTGAACTTAGATATTACGTAAATAATTTTCTTTTATATTTAGTTTAAATAATAAATTAGGTACATATGCGATAACTTAAAATTTAATCATCGATTATTTTATGATGCCATGAAAATTTTATCACCCGTATTAACAATAAATTCTATATACCTCCAAGGTGTAGTGGAAATGATAGTTTTATTCCTTTATTTCGAATAATTACTGTGATAAAAAAAATTGGGAAGAGCTTAACCATAATTTCTACGTAGCTAAGAAAACTTTGAATTATCTTTCTAAATGAATTCAACGTGATTCTGAACTGCATTCTCAGTATCGGGAGACTTTAGAGGAGTATGAAGAAAAACAAACTATTGAGAGTGTAACAGATAATTCTCAGCCAAAAAACAAACTTTTTTAATCTGCCTCATAGGGTACTTTACAATTCTGGAAAATTAAAAATTTTACTGATCCCGTCATATGACGGGTTTTATGCTAGTATACCATATTGGGAAGGATGTTACTAAAACAGAAGCTATTTACTAATCTAAAACTTCTTAAAGGTTTATTTTTTAAACATACAGCTGCCTAGAGGTATTGTCGATAAACATTTTGACATTAAGGCAACTGAGAAAGAATAAACCACACACAGTTGTTTAAATTATTAGAAATTTTATATACATTATTTTCTAAAAATTATTTATGTTCAAAGGAAAACAATCACCAGGAGCACACTAAATATTACAAGTAATAAATTAAGGGGAAGCGAGGCAATTAGTTCCAGACTAGTTAAAAATTAGTAATTACTTTGGAATTGGTTAAAATTTTCAACCCGCTCTTTCATAGTACAAGGTAAAACTTTTATGTTATAATGTCAAGATAAATGAAAAACTAACGTAACTAAATCACAAATAAAAATTACCTATTAACCAGCTCCCTCTTTTTTACAACGAATATAAATTACAGTTAATGTTGCGGTTAATATTTTGACCGAAACCCCGATTTCAAGAATTACTTTAAATATGCGGAAGTGGTTAATAAAATTACCTATACAAAACTAAACAATTTTAGCCTTAAATAAAAAAAAATCCTGTAATTTTTCAATCTATCATTTTTATAAAATAAAAAATATATTCGCATGAAAATCCCCCATTTTACCTCAATTAAAATTTTAAATCCTCTATAAAAGTTGCCTATCTCCAAAAAATGACTCATTAACCCGATCATTAATATTGGATTGCTATGGATGACGTCACATCCATACGTATGGTGGGAGTTTCCAAATGTCAAACTAAGCTAGAATCCGCCATTTTGATGCGTTGAAAAACTATTCCAGAAAGTCACCTTTTGTAATTTAATTTTTGTAATTTTAAAAGTTGTTATATTTCGGCATAAAAACTGAATAGAATGCAGAGAAAATTTTATGTTATTGTGAAAGTTTTTTGATTGTTTAGATGATAATTTTTGTGCATACTATTTATGTAATACACTGAGATTTTTTATATATGATCCAAACAACTATTTTATCCTAAAAAACTTCAGTAGAGAACAATCAAACCTTATTAACCCCTTCCGGTGCGATTTAATAATGAAAAACTGTGCATGAAGTAACAATTTATTTTTTATTTAAAAAAACTTGTTTCATTTTACAATTGTTACATATTTTTAATTAAAATCCACTTTTTACATAGTGTTAAATAATACCAGAAACGGTAAAATTAAGAAAATATCAAAGCTAAACATTAATAGGGTAGACAGATAATAGTCTTCAAGCTAGTGGTACTTTTCAAAACAAAGTGCAAAAGAATTCTTAATTGTTTACACCGCCAGGGAGTTTCATTTCTAATTTGATTCTTGTAACATACACGGCATTTCTTAGTAGGTTTTCTTTTATTTTGATTCATCAAATTGGCAGTGACTTGTATCAAGAAATTCTAAGTAAACAATATGTAATAGTGACTTGGGATTTCCACAAGTAACACAAGTGTTGTCAAATTCAGTACACTAGAAATTTTAAACTAAATTAATTATCATATTTAAGAGTAACTTAATCGCATGACGAGTGTAGCTCGTCATTGTGCGGTATGGAATCAAAAACCAATGACGAGATAGACTCGTCATTTTACCGGAAGGGTTTAAAGTTTACAGATAGCGTTAAGATGAAAGTAAACTACTGTGATTATAAGTTTTTTAGAACTAAAAATACTTGAAGGATTGGTAGACTATTAATATATAATTACTGTAGACGTATTTTGTGAGATAAAACTAGTATGTCCATCTTAATTTTTAAATCTCCCTTGAAACGTGTTAAATAATCTTGAAAATCTGTTGAATATATTTAGAAATTCATGGATTTATTACGATTTTGAGGAGGGAATGATAACGGTAGAAATCTGTGAGATCCCACAACAGTAGTTAAAGATTGAATCTTCGTAATTTTCTAATTAATTTCTTATATTAAACTGATGAACAGATTTTAGATTAAACTTTCGATGTTTGATAATGGACTGTTCATCCAATTTTACCATTTAATTTTGATTTTGAGTAGCTATGTGATGGTTTTAATGTGTTATTTGATGGATGAATATCAAAAAGGCGTTATTCGAGCCCACTTTTGGAAAGAAAATTTACAGTAGTTTGAAGTTTTGGTTAGATTTTCACTTTCAAAAATATTGAACAAGTAGTATTAACTATTCTACTTTCGTTTTTTAATTCTTTGTTAGATGCTAATTTAACCGTTAGTTACTCTGGGAGTAATTTTGTGAGATTAAAAACTATCTCTCAGTAGTTCATTTTAATTAACTTTTAACTGGTATTAACAACTTAGGTAAATGATTTTGAAAGCAAGTTGCAGGATGACACTGAGAAAGTCATGAATCAGTTCTGATTTAGATGGGTGAAAACGAGAAGAAATATTGGTTTGATTTGGAGCGCTATGGTCTACTGTTTTGCACACGAGGGCTAATGAGACCGGAACCTACAACTTAAAACCGATTCCAAATGGCTACAAACACCCCTGCCCGCAGCGGGATTCGAACCCACGAACTTCGGTTCCGAAGAGCAGTGCTCTACCATTCTAGAGAAGAAATCTGAACCTATACAATAGCAGTAAAAGTTAAAAAGACGTATTCGCGTGATCAAATGGCTAACGCATTCTTTATTAACAGCAGAAAGTACTGTAAGCTTTGGTGAAAGTTCAATTTCCCTCACTGATATTATTGTGCTTTTACTTTTTACTTTTAGTAAATATTTTCCTGTATAGTTTACACTGATTAGAAGAAGTTTTGCGATATAATGGAATCAGATATGCAGTTCTAAATATATATGTTCCAATCAACGACAAAACGATTTTAAAATGTTTAGTAAACCGAGTCATCATATATTGGTTAGCAGAACGATAGCTGAATGATTAGGGCGCTGATCTTCAATACCGGAGTTCGTGTATTCGAATCTTCCTGTGGCATAGATGTTCGTAGCCGTTCAGAATCGGCTTTAAGCAGTAGGTCCTTCCCGGTCTCAATAACCCTCATGTTACAAAAAAGCAGACTAGCGCTTCAAACCAAACCAAATCATATATTGACGGCATTTAGGAAGGATAGAAACAATGTTCTATTTCAGTAATTGTTTAGCATAATTTCATATTATATTGTTAAATAACGGGTATACGTGTTTGCCAAAAGGAACATATGTACACAAAATAATAGCATTGTCTTCCCAGAACAGCTAATTTTACGTTTCGTTTAAGAAATCAATCTGTTGACCAATTACTAATAAAACTTAATCACATTTCGATTTCTACGCCATATTATTTAATTCACAATTAAAATTAAAAGGCTGACTAGCATTAAGTTTAAAAAAGCATTTTCGGAAAAAAAAACACTAAAATTTTCCAATCCTCACCAAGTACTTGGCATGATAACTAAACTGGAATGCAGCCAGATTTTTAATTAAAAACTGGTTTCTTACTTCGATAATAAGTCTGACAGTTGTACATCTAAGGATGAGATTATTATGTTTAGTCATTGTTAAAGTCATCAAAAGATAATAATTAAGGGCAATTATGGTGACTTTGGCAATAGTCAAAATCGTCGCAAGTGGTTCTTTGAACTAATTTAACTTTCCCACTCATTGTTCTTGAAGAGAATTTTGCCAACAAAAATAGTAATAACTGACTGAATGTTTATTTTCAGCCAATTAGAGTTGTAATAACTAACTGAATGACTAGAGAAAGTGCCACATTTATACTGTCATTAATATTTTTAATAACTTACTCGAGATGAGAAAAAAAATTAAACAAACTATCTGTATCTTTTTCAAATTGAAAATGTGAAGAGGATTTGATATGAGACACAGATTCTGTCACATTAATTTATCGAAATTACGCCATAACAGTGAAATAATTTTTATGTTTTCTTTGTTTTTTTCCCTTTCAAGAGCTAAATTACAACAACAACAATAACAATCCAAAAGTATACATTTCAAAGAATTTTTTTTAAAAAGAAGTTTAAGAAAAAGCTATTTAGAAGTGGAGTAATAAACTTGAATATCGTCTTCACACGCTGACGGAGACTTGCGTCTATAGCCGTCAAAGTAAACTTCATTATGTGGCATGATGGAAATAGCCGTCTAAAACGAAGCGGTCGATTTCAGACACTACGGCTATAGAGGCACAAATGTGCATTTACTGTGGTGTACAAGTAGAAGTATTTACGTTTTGGAAACAGTTTTTTAGGTTGAATTTCGTTTTCCACCTGTTCATTTTCCACACCGAAAATAATCTATAATAATTATAAAATTATAAAAAAGCTTTTGTCATTTATTTATTTTTGTTTGATTATGAACTATTATTTAGTGTAAAACTCCCAAAAATACTTTGTTGCACACAAAAAATTGCTTATTTGAGCCATTAAACCTGTCATTTACGATTTTAAATTTTTGATGTTATAGCCGCCATTGTCTCATTACTTAGTGTCTAGAGTCCGCTGGTGCCATGACGGTTATAGCGCAACCTAATTAAAATTAATCAAAATTAAGTTTATTTAAGCAGAAAGAGTAAAACTATACTTCTAATATTCTAAAAATTATAAAAACATATAGTGTTAATTTTCGAATTTCACTTGTTCGTGCTGTCCGTCAATGTGTTCAATGATATTACTCGTTACTTAAACAGAGAACAGATAATTTTTGCTGACAGACACATTGTATTTCATTGACATTTGTATGGAAATGTACTTGATTCAACGCAAAACACTTACATAAATCTACTAATGCCATTTTTTTTTGTTGTTACCCATCCTCCTGGTGAAGAAAGTCTACAACAAGTTCAATAAACCCCATCGCAATATGTGACTGGTCCATGGCTAAAAGTAATTATGCAGCTTCACTTTGAGTAAGAAACCACGAGGGCTCAAGACTGGATTAAACCTTACATGGTTACTCATAATTTAAAAGCAGGGACCAAGCAGAAGACCCCCCAATGTCCGCCTGCCACCCCCATCGTTTTATCGTTGAGGTGGCAATCGTTTGTTACTTCAAGGATAGTATCGTTTGGGAACTTGGAGGACATTGTGATCACGAACCTATTTTACCTGTCCCAGCCATTATTAATCCCTTCAGACGAGTCTAGCTCGTCTAGCTTAAATGACGAGTCTAGCTCGTCATTAGCTTTTCATTCCATACCGCACAATGTGAGCTACACTCGTCAGGCAATTAAAGTTACTGTTAAATATGATAATTAATTAAATTTAAAATTTCTAGTGTACTGAATTTGGCAACACTTTTATCACTTGTGAAAATCACAAGTCACTATTGCATATTGTTTACTTGGTACAAGTCATTTTTAAATTAATGAGTCAGAATAAAAGAAAACCTACTAAGAAATGCCGTGTGTGTTACAAGAATCAAATTAAAAGTGAGACTACTTGGCGGTGTAAACAATTAAGAATTCCTTTGCACTTTGTTTTGAAAAGTACCACTAGCTTGAAGACTATTATCTGTATACCTTATTAATGTTTTGCTTTGATATTTTCTTAATTTTACTGTTTCTGATATTAGTTAACACTATGTAAAAAGTGGATTTTAATTAAGAATATGTAAGGATTGTAAAATGAAACAAGTTTTTTAAATAAAAATTAAATGGTTATTTCATGCACAGTTTTTCATTATTAAATCATACCGGAAGGGGTTAATAAACACAGCGGGTCTTTGATCATCTTCAAACTCGATCCCACTAGCCCCTCCTCCCGTTACAAGATAATCTGCCTTTGCTTACTGAACTACCGCGGCTCACTAACACCGTAAATTCTGATAGTGGAGACACTTTACTTCATGCAACCACTTTATGATCTATGGATTGAATGATGAAAAAACTTAATTGAATTGTAAATGTTGGCCTTATAAGTGCATTCTTCGCTCTAATAAGTTGCAGCATTTTGCTCAAGACTTTCTTCCAACCTACAGGCAAAGAATTATCATCTCCTTTCTTCTTGTTCACGTGATGCATAAAAATTTTAGTGATACTTTGTTGAATAGGTCTATCCAAAAGTATATTTCCATACGTCTAAAGATTAACGATTACCGAATGGATAATCCACTGACATTTGGTAGCGGAGCTCATGGATTCGAATCTCACTAATAGAATGGATGTTTAAAGCCGTTTGGTTTCGGCTTTAGGCAGGTATTCGTTTTTATTAGCCCTCGTGTAGCAAAACAGTAGGCCGTACCGCTCCTAATCAACTATACTTTGAAATATTTTATGGAATCAAAATAATTCGTGTTCTGTACGTTTTAAGAAGTATAGTTGTTAATTTTTAGCAGATTTCTGCTGATGTTTTTAGATTCCCGAGGGGGTATAAATATGATCGATTATTTAATTTAACAATTTCTGACTACAATACCCATAACTGATCAATAATAAGGTTAAATATACAAAAATTGTAAAATATTTTCGCTCAGAAAATTACATTGTAGCAAAATAACGATTAAGATGATAAACAATTATTTTTATACTACTTTTTAATGTGACTTACAGCAGTTTTATTAGGGGAAAAAGAGGATGTAGAGGTAAAAGGTAGACATTTAAGTAAACGACTGCCTGTGTGTAATGTCTGCTCATGTTTGTAAAGGGAAATGAGATGGTTAAGAGTACACTTCTTGAAAAGGTAACTACTTAACTTCGTAAAATGAGATTAAAGTAGATAAGTAATATAATTACTGTTTTGGTCAAAACCTCAATAATAATTGTGACTCTATAGACGTGCAACAATTAAATTATCTTTTTATTCCCCCCTGTTTGGAATTTTTTTATGAGTTATCCCGGAAGAAAAATTAAGTTCTTCTTATATCCAAAATATAAATACACTAATTATGAGCCCAAATACCAAACTATATTTAAATTTAATTAAATATCAATCAGTGGTGCTTATTAATTTGTTCAGTGTTTGGCAAAGGATTCTTAATACTTTTTTATTGTTTCTAAAGAATTTACTAATCGTTATCAAGATATTTTTACTGACTACAGAAAAAATCTGCAGGGACGTTTCTGACGGGGCATGCTAGCCCGTCTATAATGGCTTTCACGAGGGATAAAAGACGAATTAAATGGTCACAATGGAGTAGCTTAAATACTTGGGAATGGTCCCGTATATTTGCTTGTACGTTTTATAACTTTAACCCCTTAACGCATTTGCCCGTGTCTGACACGGGCGAAATTCAAATTAAGCATGTAATAAAATCGTTTACACTTTGTTTGTATAACAATTTTTTAATATACTTTTTACTCTTTCCAAGCTCCCTAGTCACCCCCCAAACTGAAATTGCAAAAAATAACTTACATTGTACCTATATATCTGCTTACGAATCATGTGAAATCAAAAGTCCTTCAATTGTTGATTGTAAGACGAGTGTTTATTTCAGACCAGACCGTTGTAGTTTATTTGTAGCCATTTGTAAACCATTTTCAAAAAGTTACATATATGTATAGTAACTATAAGACTCTAACCTTAAATTTGGTTATAAGCGTTACATTCTTAAATGTTCAGCCATCGTTTACTTTAGTAATTTTCCTTTCTACATGTCGCCGAACTCTGGCCGACTGGTTATTTGTAGCCATTTGTAAACCAGTTCGTGGGTTCAATACCACTATGGCATGGATGTTCGTACGTATCGGAATACTCTAACCTTAAATTTGGTTATAAGCGTTACATTCTTAAATGTTCAGCCATCGTTTACTTTAGTAATTTTCCTTTCTACATGTCAGTTGTTCATTAGTAATGTGTTGGAAAATGTAAATTTTAAGACGTTTATGAACAATTTTCATGTCTATATACTTTCAAAATCTTTTAAAGTATGAAGCACCAAATAATTAAATTTTAATCTCATAAAATATCAAACTATTTTTAAAAATAAGTATAAATTATATTTTTAAAAATAAGTATAAATTATTACTTAAGAACGAAATGAGATAAAAAAAAAAATATTAGACACAGTCAATTAGACACAGAATATGACCTTTTGATATTTTATTTTTAATGACCTTAATGTAAATTTTACATTTGAAATGTATTGCAGAATTGATTTAAGAAGGAAAAGATATTAAAGCATTTAAAAATATTTTAAGGTTTTTAATGATTAACTTTTACTAATTCAATAACTAAATTAAAGGATTTGAAAGTTGAAGAATAAATAATGCTAAACGGTACATTGTTTTGTTAGGCAGTACAAAATTAAGACAGTTTATTTTACGTAAATGAAACCCCGTATTTTCTTGCATGCGTTTTAGTATATTGAAAATGTGTAGTCAAAAATGGCTGAAAAGTATTCTGCAAGTTTAAATTGTCATTCACAGCCGTGTACGCGCTAGTCATACAGATCAGTAAAAAACGAAATGGGGAGGAAAGCGTTGATTATTGGGGAACAGGGATCATATCCCCTTCATTCCAGGCCCCTCTCTTTCATTCCCTTGCATCGCCTTTGAGTCACAAAGACCAGGAGGGGAAGTTTATAGCGTAACTGTAACTGAGAGCTTGCGTGTTATCGTATGTAATATCAGAACATTCCCTACAGAATTAGCTCTAGATGAGAGGGAGAGAGAGCGGTAGAATGAAATGAGTTTTAGAAATAAAATTCATTTCATTTCGGTTCTTTACCTTTTTTGTGATATATAATCAAAAAGCCTAACTTTGAATTCTTGTGAGGTGCTCTAAGTTTAATACTTTTGTGGGTAAAAAAAAAGTTTCAACAAAATAATAGCCTTATATGGATACTATGAGAGGTGTTCTACAATAAAAGAGGCAAACGATATTAGCTGTAGTGCAAATTATTTTAAGAGTAAGCCAAGAAAATTATTCTAGTGTATGTGGAAAGCTGGCTTTGCTATTGGCTTGTTTTGGAATTTTGGGAATTCTAATGCAGCCTCCACACTAAGGCCTGTTGTTCACCTCTTCCTGATGGTGACCTTGAATGATGGTTTACGGATTGCATCCACACACTGGTGAATTAAATGAGCCGAGCGTGTGGGTGTGTCCATAGGGTCTACTGCGCACTTTAGTTGCGCATCCGTCTGCCTTTGATCTTTGGAGAAAAATCGCGTCTTAAGCCATCTTCCTCCAAGGCTATTTTATCATCTGCCACCATCGACCACGATAAGCCATACCCCATCCAGATAGTGGTAATGGCTTGCAGTGGACCACAGTGTGGCCTTAAGGTTGTTACCATATTGTGACCGGGATATATCACAGGTGACTTCCATGTGAAAATGATGTCAGAAGTCGCCAGAGATAGAAGTTTAGTACCATAAGTACCATAAATTCAATTTTCTGACGCCACTATGACCCGGAAGTCACCTGTAACATATCTCGACCCCAATACAGTAGCATTTTAAGCCAAGTAAATAGTAATTCTAGTTTACCTATATAGAAAATAATCTATTGCTATTGTTTCAGAATAAAATATACCTACATTTCTTAAATGAAATATGCGCCAATTTAATTATATGAGCTTGGACTTCTTTTATAAAATCAAATCCCAGATCTTATGATTGGTATCAAAATTAAGTTAAATCAAAAATTGGCGTAGGTAACACGATTCTTAAAATCAGTTGCTATTCTCCAGTATTTTCCTTTATTTGTAATCTATGATAAAATACTGGATACCACAAATCTAAAGGAGTGTTAACTTGTATATAAACTTATTGTGAGAGTATTTATGAAGAATAAATATTTTGCAGGCTAAGAAAGAATTGTATAGTTTAATTGGAAATATATAATTTTCTGTATATAAAGCAAGTAGTTCGTTTGAGACAAGAAAATTAATAGATATACTTTAAAACCGATACTGAGTAGGTAATTCGAAGACGGGAAGTTTAAACAAGTTACATCTAACCTTTTCTTTATATTTGAGAAGTAGATTGCGTGATTTCTTCGAAAAATAATTTAACCTAGAGAAAGGTAGAGTCACTTTGGCCTTTAAAAGATAAGAAACTGTCTTCCAGAAGAATACCTTAGAAAGAAATAAGTCTTACATCGTAAGAAGATATGTCAAGTCTCCAATTTTATTTTGTGGTGAAAATTTAAAAATCAGTTTCGAGAGTCATTGATGAAAATAGATTAGATACGAAAAAAGTTTTTTCG
This sequence comes from Pardosa pseudoannulata, assembly GCA_032207245.1. Taxonomy (NCBI): domain Eukaryota; kingdom Metazoa; phylum Arthropoda; class Arachnida; order Araneae; family Lycosidae; genus Pardosa; species Pardosa pseudoannulata. The sequence goes on from CM063508.1 coordinate 143,427,222, forward strand.
TTGTAAAGGAGTCATTACCGTAATTAACTTTGTATAAAGGTGAAAAAGTTCTTTACTTTACTTTAAAAATGTATGGAACTAAAGGTCTAGGAGAAATAAGTATAATAAAGGATTTTATTTTTATTTTTCTATAACAATTGATTAATTACCTCAATGAAATGTACTAGTAAAAATAAAGTTAAATAGTTTGATGATAAACCATGTGGTAGCGTTAATTTGTAAAAGAAAGTATTTACATTAAATCTTTAATTAGAAATCTGTATAGTTTTATCCTCCAAAGTATCGAACTCTGTAGCAGATTTGGGGTAAAGTCTCACTTGAATGAATAATTCTGCAAGCACGAGGGGTTTTATTTTATTTCACTCCTCTAAGGCTTTATTTTTCTCTGAATAGAAATACTATAGCAGCTGTATGAACGCTTTCCACTTTTGATGTTCATGCTTAGTTAAGTTATGTGTTCATGCTTAGTTAGTCATTGCTTAAGTACTTTAAAAATGTATTGAACTACAGGTCTAAGAGAAATAAGTATAATAAAAGATTTTATTTTTATTTTTCTATAACAATTAATGAATTACCTCAGTGAAACGTACTAGTAAAAATAAGGGTAAATAGTTTGATTATAAACCATACAGTAGCCTTAAATTGTAAAAGAAAGTATTTAGATTAAATCTTTAATTAGAAATCTGTATAGTTTTATCCTCCAAAGTATCGAACTCTCTAGCAGATTTGGGGTAAGGTCTCACTTGAATGAGTAATTCTGCAAGCACGAGGGGTTTTATTTTATTTCACCCCTCTAAGGCTTTATTTTTCTCTGAATAGAGAGACTATAGCAGCTGTATGAACGCTTGCCACTTTTGATGTTCCTGCTTAGTTAATTTACTTTATTCAATACGAATGGGAGTTACATTTTCTTTGCAGAAAATAGTAAATATTGTATTTAAACAACAGAGAAATTACTTTCAGCGATTTATTTTTTAACTAACGTAGAACACAGAATTACAATTTATACTTTAAGGAACTTGTGATTAAGATTTACACATGGAAGTTAATAATTAACCTAGACTGCTATATTATTTTTGTCGAACGTTCTTACTGTCGATACGTCTGTTTAAAATTTATTTTAAAGGAAGGAAAGGTAAGTAAAAATACTCTTTCATTTAAAAAATGATTTATTGTACATAATATTAACTTTGTAACACCTTATAATTTTAATTATAAAGCATCCCAGAGACATAATTATGGGATTGTAGGGTTCAGAGAAAACACTCCTATGGTTTTCTGAACAAAAAAGAAAAATGTTTGAAAGATCAGTTGATTTATTGTCATAATTAATCTTACTTCTATGCGGGAGATTTATTAATAATATGATTAACTTCCAGGAGGTGTAGCGGAGTGCCGAGCGATGGCCGAATGGTTAGGGTGCTGGCCTTCGGAACTGGCCTTCGTGAGTTTGAATCCCATTGTGGCATGGATGTTTGTAGCCTTTCGTAATTGGCTTTAAGCAGTAGGTCCCGGTCTCATTAGCCCTCGTGTTGCAAAAAGTAGACCGTAGTACTCCAAAACCAAAATCAAATACATTAGTTATGAAAAATTACATATTGGAAGGGAATGAAAGATTAGCAGAATTACTTCGATTTAGAACGGGGTAACTGAAAATTAAAATAAGCTATTACACGACATAAATTTTCAAAATTTATTTGTCAGGCTAGATCTGAGAATGAAATTAAGTGAAACTGATTTGAAATAAAGGACTGTTATGGCTTAAGTAAATTACTACTGGCATAGATATTTGCAGCTGTTCGTAAACGGCTTTAAGGAGTAGGTCCCGGTCTCATTCTCCCTCGTATAGCAAAAGAGTAGATGGTAGCGCTCAAATAGAATAACCATAATGCTATATATGACAGAAATAGATAAAAAACTTATTTCCATGATTTTGATAAAAAAAAATGTAAGGTTTTAAGTTGTTTAGGCTAGGTGGGTTTACTTAAATGGTCTTGAAAAAATTCCCACCATATTTTTATTTCTAAAAATAGAGGGATTCTCCGAAATCCCTTTTCCTTCGAAAATTCCACTTAGACCACTTACTTATATGGACATCAACACCCTCTTCCCGAAATAAAATAAAAAAATTCAAAAAATCCCCCTTGCCCATTCCGATAAATCTCCCCCCAAACACCCCCATGATTCACCGGACTTCCTCGGGAGTGCGTGGGGGTGTGTGGCATCATCAGATCTCCCAGTCACGTGATCACCAGATGCTACTGTCGTGTGCCTCTGGCCCCCCATTCCCCCCAACAATCTAACCAATAGCCCCACCACCCCAGAAACGATGTTTCGTCCCCAAAAGATCACTAGACGCAGTACAGATGCTAATGATGGAATAGGGACGTGGGAAATGAGTTTGAAGAAGTGCATACTAATTATTACGAACAGGGTGGGTAGGAATTACTCAGCTAGTTTTTGTGTAATTCATACTCATGTAGGGAGCTTTTCTTTATCTGTTTCTGTTCCCTTTTTTTTTTCGTTATTTCCCCGTCTGTTTCCTTTCATAAAACTAGATATCGTTATAAGCTGTGTTACAATACATTACTCTCCCCGTTAAATGAATGAACGTAAAACCTGCTGTCCGATATTATAGAAAGCCTATTCAAATACATTAGTTATGAAAAATTACATATTGGAAGGAATGAAAGATTAGCAGAATTACTTCGATTTAGAATGGGGTAACTGAAAATTGAAATAAGCTATTACACGATATAAATTTTCAAAATTAATTTAAATCAGGTTAGATCTGAGAATGAAATTAAGTGAAACTGATTTGAAATAAAGGAATGTTATGCCTTAAGTAATATTTTACACTTGTCTAGTTAGCTCAAAGTTAAATAAAATTCCCTATATAATAACAGCCTAAGTTACCTGTCTGTCTGTCTTTGAATGTATGAAGCGGTTGTTCGTGGAATAGATAGGAGCACCCATAATGGATTTTTGAGGAGTTAGGGTTAGCAAAATTCAAAGCAGATCTTTAAAAAGTTCAAAATACACCCTTCCCCCCTTTTCGAGCTTTTAATGTCATTATTTCAAGCTCTATTTTTCCCGACTAAGAGCAGGCTATTAAGTTTATCACATAATAAGTACTTAAAAATATCATTTTTTTTCTAGCATTATGACGTCATTCCTTTAACCATCTCATTTAATCCTTTCTTATTTTATATTATTTAAATATTGGCTGCATTATTTTCATACGTTTTATCATTGAACTGAGATATTACGCAAATAATTTTCTTTCATATTTGGTATAAATAATAGATTAGGTACATAAGTAATAATTTTAAATTGAATCATCGATTATTTTTTGTTGCAATGAAAATTTCATCATCGATATTAACAACAAATTATTTTATAGTTTCAAAGTCTATGAGTTTATTTCACAAACTAATAAATATTTAGGGTTTAAGTTATATCCATCTTGGAAATTAAGACGTTTACTCGTTTATACATAACCACACAGTTTGACTAAATGAAATCAACGTGATTCTAAACTGCATTCACAGTATAAGGAAGCATTAGAGGTTTGGTTTGGCTTGGTTTTAGAGCGCTACTGTCTACTTTTCGCAACTCGAGGGTTAATGAGACCAGGACCTACTGCTTAAAGCCGATTCCGAACGGCTACGAACATCCAAGCCATAGTGGGATTCGAACCCATGAACTCCGGTTCCGAAGACTAGCACCCTAACTATTCGGCCATCGTTCGGCGCATTAGAGGAGTATGAAGATAAGCAAATTATTGAGCGTGTACCAGATAATTCTAAGCCAAAACACAACCATTTTCTTACCTGCTTATAGGGTACTTACAATTCTGGGAAATTAAAAATTTTACTAATCCCGTCATATGACGGGCTGTATGCTAGTGATATATATAAACATGCATTAAAGAAAGGTGTTTTAATTTTGTCTAAACAAATTCCTATCCTGTAAATCTTTAAGCTTCTATTTTGTCATTAATCTTTATGATCTCTCGAATATACTGCCTGAGACTGTTTCCAAATAATGGTTAAATACGGTATAGTAGGGGTCTGTTTTTTGGCACCGGAATTTATGGGCTGAATTCCTTTTGTTGCCATGGTTTCATATAGCCGTTTTGGAATATGTTTTATAGAGTAGGTAGTGTCTCATCAACCCTCGTGTTGTAAAATTGATCATAGCACTTCGAATTAAATCACGTATAACGTTTTACAAAACTAGTATCAATTTTATAGCTTGAAAGTTGAGTGGCAACTTCGATTACATTCTACTAAATTTTAATTAACTATTTTTAATGTATCTTCACATTTTTATATGTAACTGTTTAATTATGAGTTTTAAAAAATAGTACTGGTGAATACAGTAATTCGTTCAGATGTTCGTATATATAGCTTACAAAATAATTATTTTTATCTATCGTTTTCTTGAATTACAATAAAACCGAATAAAATATTTATCCAAACTTCAATTTAATATATTAATTTAATTTAATGTTATGACAAAAAAATAAAAAATAAAATAAAAATAAATAATTTTTTTATACTTTATTAGACAAATATTAAAAAAGGCAAAATAAGTGTTTGCACATCTCAGAAGTATGTTGTAATTAAGAATTAAATTGAAATAAAAATTAATTAAAAGCTATACAAATTGAACAATAAAATTTAATACTTTGTTTTTCTTTTCATGATTGCTTCAAGACTCTGTGGAATAGATTTTACTTCCTTTTTTTGTGGCAGTTGGGTCTATATTAGTCCTTTTTGTAACGAGAGGTTTATTTCGAACTGTCTTTATTTATGATGCATACATACTCACATACACACACATATATATACATATATGCATATATATATATATATATATATATATATATATATATATATATATGTATATATATATATATATATATATATATATATATATATATATATGTATATATATATGACACGGATGAGTGGTTAAGGTATGGATGACACATTTGATTTCATATATCAAAACTTCTTTATTGTAATCCTTCTGTCCATGGCTATGCCAGTTAGATATCCTTTGTTCTCATATTCTGCCACGGCAAGCGTGGAGGATGTTATCAGCCCGAGTTCCCCCTCAGAGCTTTTTTTTTTTTTGGAGTTGCTACCTAAGCAAATTCCTTTCCTTTGTCTACTCTCGCGTCAGCTTTTTTTTACTGTGTATAGTTCTACTCGAGGGTGTGTCTTTCTCCTATTAGGTTATTATTAAAAAGTTCCAACTATTTTTAATTGTAACTCGCTCAATTTACCCCCATTTTTAAACCTCACACACACACACACACACACACACACACACACATATATATGTATATATATATATATGTATATATATATATATACATATATATATATATATATATATATATATATATATACATATATATGTATACATACATATATATATATATATATATACCGTATATATATATATATATACATACATATATATATATATATATATATATATATATATATATATATATATATATATATATAATATATACATACATATTTGAATTTCTGCATCCAATATCATTCAAAATTTTCTTATTGGATTCAGTCCTAAAGGTTCTGAAAGAGTTTCAGTTGCCTTCAATCACTGTAACATACTAAAACGGGATCTAACTATATTATGTTAAAACTATTTACTGTCAAAATATATGTATAAATTAGTTAAAAGTTAAAAGTACTAGAGTGTACAAATATTTTGCCAATTGTTCCTATTTATGTAAGCTTCTTACGTTACTTTGTGAATATTCGTGTATTTCAACTTTACTAATGTGAATATTCGTGTATTTTTTATTTTTAAGTCATTTTTAAACTTTTTCTAATAGTATTTTAGGTGCAAGTAAAGGTTGTAACAATATTCGAAGACAGTACATTTCGTTCGATTCTTTTAAAATGAGGAACAAGTTTTATCTTTATTCTGCTTTGGGCTAAAAAATAAGAATATGCCTATTAATTAAAATTTTTCGTCGTTTTTTTAAACTAGTTTGAATTAAATGGAGGAATCCCAGTGACGTTGGGATAGCGCTTCACGCTCCCACGACACAGGTCCGAGGTTCGATCTCCGGGTTGGGCAAGGTTGACTCAGCCTTTCATCCGTTCAGTGGGTAGATGAATTGAGGGCCAACCGTGCTTGGGAACTTAACACTGGGGGTTCCGCGTAAGACTGACCACCTAACCGGAACATATTCTTCGCACCCCAGGGCCCTTGGTCACTTAAACGGAGATTGGCACCGTAGGTCCTAGCCCCCTTGAGGGCTGTTGCGTCGAGGGAGAGAATGAAATGGAGACATTAAAAAGTGCAAATTATAATATTAATTTACACTCACTTCCAAACGTTAAATAAGGAATGGTAAAATGTGAAAACATGGACAAGTACTGCTTTGATTGACCCAAAATGCTGCAAGTAATAGCTTTATGTTTATCCATGAAACAAAACAAAAAATGACAGACAGAGTCTAAAAAAATTAATTTTTATAAATTTTAAGATGACTTTATATTTGCGTCATTAACAAAATGATGTTTAAATGAAAAAAAAACTGACATTAATAGGGTATGTGAACATCCCTCACCTTCGTACATAGTATACAGCATGTGATCATGCTTATTACAAGGTGATATACCTCCGCAAAGTTCAGTAATCGCCATTCCTCCTGTAAGGCAGTTTCTAAATCCCTGAGAATGTCTGGAAGTGGAAAACGTCTACATACAGCTCGCCCGAGGGTATCCCAAAGATTTTCAACTGGATTAAGATCCAACGAGAAAGACAACCACTCCATATGCTTAATCCCCTCATTCTCCAGAAAGTCGTCAACGATGGCAGTTCACTATTATCGTCCATTAAAACGAACGAAGGACCAACTGCTGCAGCGTACAGTTTCACAATGGGGTTTAGGATTTCCTCCCGATATGTTAGGCAGTCAGAGAACCGCGCCTGTAGATGTGTAGGTCGGTGAGATATCCCAATGAAATCCCTACCCAAAGCATGATGTTTTAATGGAATGCATGATGTTCTTTTACCAATTGCGTAATCCTTGCTCCTTCCAGACCTTAACACGTTTATCATATGGTTTTAGAGCAAAACTGGACTCATTTATGAACATAATGTTTCCCCTATCAGACGCAGTCCAGTTCACCACTTTAATTGCGCTCCTCTGGATTGGATGGATAAAAGAACAAACTTGTGGTACCCAGGCGTACAGATTATTTAAGTGTAGCTTTTGACAAACAGTAGTATTAGATATCGTCGTATCAATGGCTGCTGCAACCATAGATGTCACGTGTGGGGAGGTCGATTTTCCATTCTGCTTTGCTAGAACAACAATACATTATTTTACGCTGGGGGTCGTATTCCTTGAACGACCAGCTACAAATCTTCGAACAACTGTTTGAATGGTTTGGATTTGTTTCCATAGTCGTGAAATGATGGAATGATGAATGACGAAGAAACGAGCAACATTTGTAATAGACTGTTCTGCTTCAATACCGCCAGCTCTCAGAATCTTTCATTCGTCTTCTGGAAACACGTCTAACTTGAAAACATATTGTACAAATGCTCTAACCACATTTTATCACATACGTATGCAAATATCGTATCAGCATATAAGTATGTAACTCCTGTAACCCTTCACAGTGCCGGCAATACGACTTCCTGGTTTGCATATTTCTCGAAGCGAAATCACGATTGGCTGCTGCCTAACCTATTATCATACTTCCTTCTACCCTTGAAGCAAGTTTTAGCTTCTATAATTCTGACTGGTGTACGGAAATTAACATTTTTATCTCCGTGATTACCTTTTAAAAGTGAGTGTATCTATTAAGTTTATCTAAACCCTTTTTTATTCTTAACAAAATATTTGGGCTTATATTTCCTACTAAGGTAAAAGATGAACCGAGAGTTTTATAACGGTTGGTCTACATATGTTACATTGCTATCTGGATTAGATTAGGCTAAGTCCGTGGCACTGTGGTCAACATTTTCCCTCACGAGAGTTAGTAAGACCAGAACATAATGATACAAGTCGATTCTGAATGTCTGTAAACAACTATAGCCGAGGGGTATTTGGACCCATAAACTCCAGTTCTGAGAAGTTCAGCACCATAATTGTTTGGCTGTTTGGTTTGGTTCTGAGGCCAAACATCTTTATCATCAGTTAACACCAGTTAAGATGTATGTAACAACTCAAAGAACCATAGAAGATGAGGAAAAATCCCAACCACTATCCGACTAAACTCGGGCTATGGTGAACGCCACACAGTATTGTTTCGCCAGAAAAGGTTTCATTAGTCAAAGATACTTTATAGATTACAAACTAATGTGCGAAATGCATCAAATTGACAAAAGTGTTTTTAAAAAGTATGGTCTACATTTTTGTTAAACGAGGGCTAATAAGACCGGAACCTGTTGCTTAAAGCCGATCCCGAATGGATAAAATCACCCATGTAAAGAGTGGTATTTCAACCCACGAAGTCTACCTTACCCATTACGTCACAATTTATCTTTTAGAACACATCACTCAATTCTTCATACGGAGGCTGTAGCGAGGCCTCTAATGTAACATTATTGCAGGGTTTGAAACACAATCCCTTGACTTGATAGGAAAAAGAGTTGTAGCATCATGCAACACAATAAGGTTGCTATGAATTATAACATTTAAAAGGGAACTTTTCAAAGACATACATCATACCAAGAAAATGTATTACGCGGTTCAGCCCAAACATGCCATATTATCCTTTAGGATTGTAAAAACCGGAAGCAGAACTGCAATGAAAAATATAAAGCCTCAAAAGCTGATGGCCCATTAGGGAATTGTCTCTGAAAGAGAAATATTGATAATGTTACCCTTCCCTTCCCTTTGCGTTTCCATGACTAAAGCAACGAATTGCTACAGTGCTTTTGTTATAGCAGTTATTTTAGATATATACAAATTTTAAACGCTGACAGAATTCAGATTAGATTTTATATTTTATAAACCAGTTGTTTTCAATATGAGCTATGCATATCCCGAAAGGCTACTAGTAAATATGGTGAATAAAGACGGTCTCCTAGGTAAATAAATATAGATTAAAAAT
>CM063508.1:143441346-143461346 GCA_032207245.1 Pardosa pseudoannulata
AAGGCGCCGACGTGAACTTTTCATTATGCAATGCATATGCTGAAATATTATTTGCAGCAGATGAAATGAATTATAAAATCTTGCTTCAAGCAGTTTTCGTGGTGGGAGTCACTGGTAAACCCCACCACAAAATTGTTATGATTGTCCACTTGTTCAAACAATCGTGCTTCGATTGCTAAGTGATTACTCCCATTCTTTAGCATTCAAAACAGCTAGGAAGAACTAGACCAAAGAATTTGACTAAAAAAGTGGTGACATATTGTTCCGATTGCGTTGATTCGCCTTTTATTTAAATTATTGTTTACAAAAAAGGAGCAAAATTTAGTAATGAAACACATTTTGTGTTTTTGTAAGTCTGCACACAGTGTGTCGGAAAAATTGAAGATTTCTTTAAACAAGCTTTCACTTTTCACTTTATGTAAAAATTCTTATTTTTTAGAAGCAATATAAATTCGACAAGACCAATTAAATAAAAATCGACGAGCTCAGGCCGGGTATGTCGACGGGCCTAGTGCAAGGCTGGGTGGCCCTATACTCGCGATCTGCACACCGCTGCCAGGATCAGGCTGGAGGGCTTCACTGCCATATACACCCAGTTAGGCGCTTGATTGCCTCGAATGTTTCAACTTGACTCATCGCAATATGCACTGATAAAATGTGTATTTTTCATGTACTAATAAAATTATTTTTGTATATAAATTTTTTAAAACCATTATAATAACAATGGTATTATTGAAAAATTTATCAGTATCCATATTTACTATAATTATGTACGTATTAAGTATTTATTATTTGCTGCGTCGCCGGTCACGGTACCCCCCCCGGTCACCGGTTTCCAGTCAACGGGTTAAAGTGTTTTAAAATTAAATAGTGGATCGATATGCTCAAGTTGCGTGTGTTTTGCTAGTCAACAGATAAATAAAAATTGTCAATTCATGACAAACTTAAGCTTTTTACTGTTCTGTATGAAGAAAAATGAATTTACTTAGTCAAAGTAACGCATGCAAATGTATTTAGTTTCCCACTCAAACTTATAATTGACAACCACCCATTGAGTTGTTATATTTATATATAATTATTTCAGAGACCCTAAAATACTTTTTCAGAGTCTTAACTCTAAAAAAAGAATTATTCCACAATTGTTAAGGAAAAATTCTGTTTGTGAAGTGAGTTTTATTAAAACATCGCTCTGTAAGAAAGTTTTAAACTTTTTTTTTTATTTTTTTATTTTTTTGACAATTACAAAAGTAATAAATTATAAAGACGTTAAACATGCATTTTCAGTAATTACACGTAGAAGTAAATCCATTAACTGTCATCATCATGAGGGTTTGGATCTGAAAGGAGAAAAATAAAATTATATTTTACACGCATTTCTCACATCTACTTCATACTGTAGCTTAACGTACACTGTGATTACGTTACAGACATACATTACATGACACTACATATGCTGGATTAGGTGTAAAGTTACATTTTAATTAAAAATTTATTTTAATTTCTATCAATTAAAAGCAATTATTTTCATTTAAAAAATATACTATAATACTCCGGAAATTTAAAATTACAAATATGTTTTTCCTCTTTTAAAAAAATTTATTTTATTCTTATGTATATGTGTGTAAATATACATATGCTTATATATGTATATATAAATATATACATATATATGTATGTATATATATATATATATATATATATATATTATATATATAAATATATATATACATATATATATATATATATATAATATATATATATACATAATATATATATGTATATATATACATACATATATATACATATGTATATATATATATGTATATATATAAATATGTATATATATATATATATATAAATATATATATATATATATGTATATATATATATGTATATATATATATATATATATATATATACATACATATATATATGTATATATATATATATATATATATATATATATATATATATATATACATATATACATATATATATGTGTATGTGTATATATATACTCACACAATTTACATTCTATTCGAGAAAAAAGCAATAATAGTAAAATTATATTTTCAGCTGTTCAAAAATTCTATAAAAGCATTTTAATTACAAAATTGACAGATTTTATGAATCGAAACATATATAGCTTTTACTTTATACATTACAAGGTAAATAGTGGATAACTGTCAAAGGGATATCACAGTTAGAAATTCAGTTATTTTTTCAGACATTTATAAAATCTAAGCATTTTTGTTGTGAAAAATGATTAATGTTATTATCAGCGATAATCGTTAGATATATTTAACAACAACAACAAAAAAAGGATAGCAGGGCCAATTTTTTAGTCAAATTTATCTTAGCTGAAAGTTCACTCTAGTCGATTTAAAATAAATGTGAGGTTGTCATACAGCACATTTTCTTATAGCCATAGCTAAAATAATTAAAATAATTTTTTATTTTACAATTACTTTCATGATAATATAACTTTATATTGTAAATTTATTTTATCGATAATTTTAATGATAATAAGACATTTAGTAAGAAGATATTTTTCTTATTAATTTGTTTTTAATACTAATACTTGTTTATGACATTTTAAAGGTGGTAGTTCATTGCAGTTTAAACATAACCATTATTAGAAATTTAAAACCATCAGTGTAATGAACCACATTAATGAGTCTTTATAAAATCACATTCTTGAAAACTTTCTCTCATAAAAAGATCCTTATGAAACTAAAATTTCTTTGACAGTAAGGAAATTGCTTGATTAAAAATTAATAATTTAAAACTAATTTAGTTTTTTCTTTTGCTTTCTCTATAGGAAATTTATAATTAGTATTAATGTAGAAGTTAAATATTTTCTATATATTTTAGTTTTGTGGAAAGATTTTAAATCATTTAATCTAAACAATCACAGCAAATTTATTCATAAATTTACTTTAAAAATATTAGATGTAATTTAGTTGGAATGATGAATTTTTATTACTTATATTCTGAATAAAATGTTTTGAAGCCTTTTTAATGGAATTATAAGAAAGAAATAACATGCATATTTTTTCAAAGAATATCTGGAAATGACTTGAAAGTATAGCCTTTCAGTTACGTTAGATTATAAAGAATGCTATTCTGTGTTAGTTATCGGGCTTGAAACGGAAATATACAGTAATATACGAATCAACAGTATGCCTTGTAAATATTGTTCTACTAGTTGACGATGAACAAATTGGGAGTTTTATTTAATTCAGTTACAAAATTCTAAATACATATAAAGCTGCTCTATAGACGCACTTTTTTAGAACATATGTGTCATAAACAGCATTAAAGAAAGTAAAGAAAAGCTTAGTGTGGTATTCTCAACAAGGGAATTTCCGGATTATGAAACAGCTGGACCGGTAGACACTACCTTTCAGCACCGGAGTAGAATTCCTTTTTTGGCATTGATGTTCTTAATATATTTCGTTAGTTTGGTCAATTTGGATTAAGCTTAAAGTAAATATTCGTGTAGATAAAACGTAGACCATAGTGTTCCAAATCAAGTCAAACCTCCATATCGAAGGAAATATTAAAGGGCTTCAAAACACTATGTACAAGTTTGGAGATTATATTATTCAGTTATAAAAATTCCACCTGTGTTTTAAGCTTAATGTGTAGAAGCACTTTTTCGAGAACTTTTATATCCCATCAAGATTGCGTTGATAAAACATTGAAGTGAATGGTGAAATGGATAGATATATCAAGCTTACCTGTTGGTCGTTTAGTATTTGTATTCGAATCCAGGTCCCTGGAAGTACATCTGTTGGTGTCCACTGTTGTGGGATCCGTGGGCGGCGCTTTCGTGAGCACGGAGGGCATGAGCTTGAGCTCCATGTCTATCGTGGGCACCGTATTTGTTTTGTCCAGACTGGGCGTGAGATCCTACCTTGTGGTGGGCGTGTTTGTCAGAGGTAGAGTGCTTGGCGGCTTGGGCACTGTGGTCACTGTTGATGGTGTGGTGTCCAGCCTTCTTGTCATAAGCGTATGCCTTCTCGAATCCAGTTCCTTTATCGTGGGCGTAAGCTCCAGAGTTGCGGTATTTGCCGTAGTGGGCAGCTGTAACATGGAAACAAAAGAAAATTGATGAAGTATTGAACATGTCAAAGTTTTAGAAATCTGTTGATGGATTATTGCTTTTTGAATTCTGATTTTATGTATGCGGTGGACAGGGAACGTTTGGATATAGAAGGCTGGAAATATTCTTAATAAGTTAAGAAATTTGGTAAAAGATGTTTATTATTATACCCATTTGCTTTTGTGGGGAACTAAGAACTCCTTTATATTTTTTCCTGTAGTCTAACGTCTAAATTCTCCCAAAAATATCTACGTTAAAATTCCTCCCAACTAGTGTTTTGCTTATTGGAAAATTAAGAGCACACTGACAACTCTCCCCCCCCTAAAAAAATCACTTTCAATCTTTTAGATTATGCAAGGAAATTATAATTTAAAAATGTACTAAAAAGGTTTGTTTGCGTATATCTCTACCTAGCTTTCTTATCACCAACTTCAGATATATAAGAGAAAAGACTTATGTGAGTAACCTCTCGTCATGCTCAAACAATTTTATAAATATTCCAGTACATATCAAAATTTACAAAATAAAACATCTTTCTAGAGAGCTTGTGTGTGTGTATATAACCCAGAATATTTCCTTTAGTTATAAACAACATTTGCGAAATAAAGACTAAAATGTTGTTTCTTGGTGTGCATATTAAGTAATTAAAGCTATCTCAAATGAATGAATACTTCAAAATACACTATGTTGGTAACATATTATTAAAAAATACTTACAGTGAGCAGCTTCAGCATCATGGTTGGCGTAACCACCAACATTGTGGCTACCATGGGCGGAGTGAGCCCTGTCGGAATGTGCTCCGTGATCTCCATGATGAGCATTACCATGAGCAGCATATGCAGAGGCACGTTGTCCATGAGCACCGTGGCTTTGTCCGTGGGAAGAGGTAGAGAGGGAAGCTGGTTGAACATGGGCAACATGGACTGGAGCGTAGCTGTGATGCTCATAGGCAGCGGGTTGAGCGTGGGCAACGTGGACGGGGGCGGCGTAGCTGCTGTGTCCGTGAGACAGAGAGTGGGAAGCTGGTTGAGCATGGGCAGCATGAACTGGGGTGTAGCTGCTGTGACCATGAGAAGAAGCAGAGTGAGATGAAGGCTGAGCATAGGCAGCATGGACGGGGACGTAGCTGCTGTGGCCACGAGAAGAGGAAGAGTGAGATGAGGGCTGAGCGAGAGCGGAATGGACTGGGGCGTAGCTACCATGTGCGTAGGCACCGTGGCTTTGTCCCTGGGAAGATTCATGAGAAGAAGGCTTCAGATGAGAAGAAGAATGTGAAGGAGAATAGCTGCTGTGGGAAGAGGAACTGTGGCTTTCTTCGTGGGTAGCAGAAGAAGAGTGAGCAGAGGGCTGCTCATGAGAAACATGGGCAGAAGGGTAGCTGCTGTGTGAGGGTGCACCATGGTGGTACTGGGCAACGGCAGCCCCTGCCATGAGAAGGACGATTGCGAGCTGTAAAATTGAGAAATATATTTATAATGAAGCAGCTATATAGAATTAGTGTTAAATGAGAACAAAATTTTAAGTATAACATACATAATCGACTTATTACAGTTACAGGTAATAGTTCAAAGAATATATTAAATAAAAAGATTTATAGAATGCAAAATGTATAGTTTTCTCTTGACATTATGAAGTCAGTATTGTATCAGCTAGTTGTTTGACTATTCAGCCGATACATAAGAGATTATAATGGCTTATATTCTGGTATAGACATGAATCCCGAATAATATCAAACAATAGGACATCTCTCCAGCATAGTATTGATCTGAGTTTATATAAGACTTCCTTTGCTTGTCACAAAACTTGTATAATTATTTCCTCTCTACTGCTGAGGAAAATGTTTTCATTTTCATGATATTATAAAAAACTATTAACTAAGAAAAGTTTTTTCTTAAATAAGTTCTTTAGAATTTTTAAGCTCTGCTGAGGTTATTATTAAACAAAATGTATAAAAATGTGTAAAAGTATGTACGGAAACTTCTTTATAATAATCGTTTCGATAGTTGGCATATTTAGGCAGTGATAGCAGTTTTATGTATAGGATTTACGAAAACATTCATGCATACTGTACTACGATTTTCAATTTCACCTTATTGTAATATTATCAGAGTATTTCATACGCACAAAACTGTCAAAAGTACCGTAAATTTGGAAAGATAAGCTTCTCTGGCCTATACGTCGTATAAGTGATAATTTGAAAATAATAATAATAACAACAAATAAATAAATAAGTAAATAAATAAAATGAATGAAAATCCATCGGATAGGCCATCTTGGAGTTTATACCGCCCACTATTAGTTTTAAACAGAGGGTTCAATGATAACAGTTGAAAAATATGTAACAACTGGACGTTGATTATAAAGATTTAGTATTCCCCCAAGATAAACCTGAAATTCTCGAATTACAACAAGCTAAAATTTAAAGTTATCATGAATAAATTTTACGTGTTTAATAAATGCAACTGTTCTCTAAAGTTCTTCCAAATTAATTTTGTCTTTTTTCCTCATTTCTTTTTCAATCCGGGACAACTGGCCGTTGATTATAAAGAATTAGTATTCTCTCAAGATAAATCTGAAATTCTCTTAATTACAACAAACTAAAATATAAAGTTATGATGAATAAATATTTCATGTTTAATAAATGCAACTTTTCTCTAATTATTCCCCCAAGATAAATCTGAAATTCTCGAATTACAACAAGCTAAAATTTAAAGTTATCATGAATAAATTTTACGTGTTTAATAAATGCAACTGTTCTCTAAAGGTCTTCCAAATAAATTTTATCTTTTTTCCTCATTTTTTTTCAATGCGGGACACGTGCCTTTATTTAAAGTTCACCGTACAAAGCTGCTTGTCATTTTTACTGTGGGACCACCATATAGGAAAAGCAACTTCGCTCCCTATGAACGGACAATAGAAATACATCCAATTTTGACTCAGGAATGGAGCACTAGGTAATCGGGTGGGAGTCTAACCACTATACAATCTGGAATGCATTTTGATAATATGAGACCTTACTCTATACTTTTGATATGGCTCAGTCTCAACAAGTGGCCTACTAAATATTTAGCCACTGTGCTCCAAATCAAACCAAACTAATTCTTTTTTATCTGATTTCTAACTCGGTTAAATCTCTCGTTAACTTTAAATTTTCGTAGCAAAATACAGTAGTTTCCGGATTCTACACAGCTTTATCAGTTTTAAACATAGGGTTCAATGATAACAGTTGCCCAGTATGTAACAGCTGGCCGTTGATTATAAAGAATTAGTATTCCCTCAAGATAAATCTGAAATTCTTTTAATTACAATAAACTAAAATATAAAGTTATGATGAATAAATATTTCATGTATAATAAATGCAACTTTTCTCTAAAGGTCTTCCAAATTAATTTTGTCTTTTTTCCTCATTTTTTTCAATGCTCGTGCATTTGCATTGGAATAGCTCTCGTTCATACTTTACGGTATGGTACATTGAGGAAGAGTGAGATGAGGGCTGAACGAGAGCGGAATGGACGGGGGCGTAGCTACCATGTGCGTAGGCGCCGTGGCTTTGTCCCTGGGAAGATTCATGGGAATAAGGCTTCAGATGAGAAGAAGATTGGGAAGGAGAATAGCTGCTGTGGGAAGAGGAACTTTGATAATGTGATACCTTACAATTATTTGGATCAGTCTCAATAACAACCAAACTATACTCTAACAAATACAAATACACTAAATTGTATTTGGTTGCTACTGTACGGCACAAAATGAAAAATACATGAATAAATCTTGTAGAGGCGCTAGAAAATGTCTACTTAAAAATATTTTTGGATCAGTAATAGGAAAAATAAAATTTCTTCAGATACGCCGATCAACTATTAAATACATTTAAGCTGCCTCTTATCTATATGAAATTACGATAGAAAATTTCTCAAATTACTCAAACGATCTCAAAGCGACTTTTATTTGATTACATTTCTTGATATTTAAATCAACAAAATATAACCTCACTTGAAAAATAACGAATTATACTTTTCTTTTGGAGAAGTTTAAAAACCAGAATAAAATATTTTATGTCCCATTATAAATATGCAGACAGAAAACGATTAACGTTCCCAGCTAGCTATTAAAATAAAACTTAAAAAGAAGTTATTTGTTCAGCGTGGTTAATCCTAAAACAATTATATTTTCCCATCGTTCCGTAAAGTATGTTTTAAACCTCTATCATCGTCATTTTATCTTAAGAGGTTCTTTAATGTTTCTATCTTTTATTTGTCGTGGGCCACTGCACTTTATGAATTTATTGGGAAAATGCTTATAGAGTCGTACTTAAATGGCTTGTTAAAAGCTGCTTTTTTAAAAAAAGATGCTGTAGTTATCTCAGTGAATAGTAATATGGTAAAAGAGATATTAATTCCTGAAAGACTACAAGCATTTTGTGAATTACTGTAAGCTTATTATAAATATGTTATTTATGGGGATATTTCAAAAAAATTAAAACCTTGATTATAACAGCCTTTTTGCGATTCATCATAAAAAAAGTTCTGTGTGTAGAATAAAACTTTTCCCACATCTTCAATATAGTTTTAACTTTATAAAAATTACTTAGTTTTTTATATGAAGAAATATATTAAAAACATAAAATATTTACACTAAATGTAAAAAATAGATATACACTTTCCCGTAAAAAAACTTTTGAAATTTATTAATCAGAAGCAAAATTTTTACATTAGATAAAAGTTAGTTAACATTTTATACTGCAAAACACAATTATATTAATATAACTATATATATTATACTTATTATACTTTATAGCATAATAAAGGCTAATTTTAAAAAAATTCAGTTTCATACAAATTAAAAAAGTTTTTGTCAAATGTCAGGTAGCTTTGATTCACAGAACAAAAAGATAGTTTACTTAAGGGAGATATAAAAATTTAGTTTAGGATATAAATATTTCAAAACTTATCTTGCATCTGGGTAAATTCCCTTTTTTACATTTGGTGTACATTTTTATTTTATTTTTAAAAATATGCTACTTGTAACGACATAACTAAATATTTTTTTGAACTAGAAAATGTTTAAATAACTTGAAAAATTTCTTCTAAAAAGGAGCAGAATATTTTTTTTTATTTTATGATAGAATCGAGAATAAGCTGTTATAATGAATATTTTTATTTTTAAAAGGTACTATATCCGCTTAAAGTAACATGAATTGTAGAGAACTAAATAGGGTACTTATGTATATGTTTAGAACAATGTCTAAATAGATTTAAAAACTGGGAAAAATTGTTAAAAAGCTAATTTTAAAAGTGTTAAATATATTTTGATGAAATTTAGTCGAATGCTTGGTTTAGAATTATTTAATTTGTTTTATTACCGACAGTACTTTAAAATTTACAACTATTTAAGTTTCAAAGAACAAAATTTTATCTGAAATAATATAAATATAAATTACATGTCTGAATTGGACTGGCACATAAAACTTCATGTCAATGTTTTATATACCTTCTTTTGAATTTAATAATTTTAATACCCGTTATAGCTATAATTTGATATTATAAATAAAAACTCTTAAAAGTTTATTTTTCTTGGAGGAATCATATCTAATATTTCGCTCTTCAAATAATTTTCACAGTCAATTTCTCATTCCATTTCTTCATAGAAGTCAACAAAAGAAATTTTTTCAGTAGTTGATTCCTGATGAAATACATAATTTTCTTCTATTCAAGCACTTAATCATTAAAGGAATAAAGTAAAGTATATGAAATATAAAAAAATCTGCATGAAAAATCTTAATAATCATGCATTTAATGAGGAAGACTAGTTATTGGGTTAATACTAAGAAATGTAAAGAAAATTTGTTTAACATTTTATTTTCCCTTTAATCGTTACTGCAATTAAACATACATTGCAAATTTTACTTAAATTCTGCAGATTAAGACATTATAAAACCTTTCATTTATTATAATTTTGCTTTAATTTAAAGCCTACTCATTACTGAATGTTATGGCTATTTCAAAGGAAGATTTTAAATTATTATTTTGCATTAATGCAGTAAAATTATTATTTCGCATCAATGCACTAAAATTATTATTTTGCTTTATTGGACTATTTTGCATTAAAGCAGTTTGCATTGTTAACATAAAAATAAAAATGTCAGAATTCAACTGCGTATCCAAAGAAATTGCTTTTCACGATAAAGATTTTTTCTGATTAATGAGACTCAGTTCGGCAGGAAATATGACTCAAAAGAGGATAACATAGTTTTTGAATCAAGTGTTACTGATACGGATGGAAAAAGTTACAATGAGATTTACACAAATTTAGAAGTATCAGCAAGTCAAACTAAGAAAACACAGTTTTTGAACCAAGTGTTACTGATACGGATGGAAAAAGTTACGATGAGATTTACACAAATTCAGAAGTATCAGCAAGTCAAACTAAGAAAACACAGTCAAACTAAGAAAACACAGTTTTTGAATCAAGTGTTACTGATACGGATGGAAAAAAATACAATGAGATTTACACAAATTCAGAAGTATCAGCAAGTCAAACTAAGGAAAGGATTCCAATACATACCACTTTCATGTTGCTAGAACTCTTCGGACCTAGATGATGGTCTCTGACAGTCGACACTCCGTATTTATACCTGATCAATTAAGCAAAATAAACCACAAAAAAGTGAAAGCCATACAGTTACCGGTCATTTTTTTTACAAACATGGGTGTGTCAATCGGCTTTTTTTTCATTGCCGAATTATTGAGGTCACTGTGGCTTGCCCTTGCAAGTTGTTCTCTTGGTGATCGTGTACTTGTAAAAGAACCAGAAATCTTGATACAATGAAACTGGGAACAAAATTAAATTTCAAAGAAAAATTTTCATTTGTTTTAGGAAATATTTTGAGGGACTTAAGATTGGTATTCCTTTATGTAAGTTTCCCATCAAACTTTTGACTTGCTGAATGACCTTTCATGGGTATTCAAAATTTTGTAAGTAAGAGATTTATCAGGAAATACATGGGTATAATTTGATAGTTAATATTTGAAAATACCATCATCGTATAAATCAAAGATTGCCAAACCATGGCCTGCTCTGGGAAAACAGGCAGCATGTGAAATTGATGAGGTTCTTAACTGAAACAAATATAACATCAAAGCAATTAAATATAATTTTTAATTGTTTTATTCATTATAATCATTACAACTATTTTCATACAGTTATAAATATTTAATTGTTCTATGTTAATTTATTAATAATAAGAGCAAATCTATAATGTATTATTTGAAATTTTCTCCATAAAATTTTATACAAATTATGCGGCCCACTGGAATAAAGGACATTTTGAAATCCACAAAGTCTATTGGATTCGTTAAACTTAGTAAAAAGCAATGGATATGATAGAAATTATTAGATATGTTTCAGTACAAGAAAAATACAAAATTAAAATTAGTAAGGTTTTATCACTAATATTTATCATACTACTGTAATTTAGTTGCGTTTTATATATTTTTACCTCTTTATCAAACATTTAGATATATTAAAAGGTAAAGATATCCTATAAATTTATCGTGAAGCTCAATAATATTTAATTTTTCTTTTTATATCCATTTAATAAAAATTTCTGTTGAAAAAAGAATTCTATTTAGAGGAAAATGTTTTTAGTAAATTTATTATCGCTTAATCATGATTTTTAAAGAATTTTCAGAGAAAAGCCGATACAATTTAAAACACGTAAGATGTAAACACGAAAAGACAATTTAAAAAAATCTCTAAAATATTTTTTAATTTTTATTTAGAAGTTATGTTTGTTTTGATATAAGCTAAATAATTTTTCAGTACAATATTTTATACAATATAATATCAGTTATTGATCAGACAATGAAAAAATGTATTAAAGATGATCTAGAGCTATATTGAAACCCATATTTCTTATTTACACGTACATTCTCATAGAAACTTGTTACCAGAGATTGAAAAAATAAAAGTTTACCAGTTAAAGTTTACTGTTCATTGAATAAAGCTTATCAATGAGAGATATATCATCATATAAAATCCTTTTTTATTACGTAAATTCTTTTTTTTAAATTCATCCAACATTAATATTCTTCATGCTTTCTAAATGTATTTAAGTCAAAAATTTTCTATAATTTTGCCGTAACTCTGGCATTGTGCATACTTGTCATACTAATGTGATAGTGCTATGAAAGTTAGATTCCAATTCCTGAATATTTCGTCCTTCTGTTTCAAGTCGATCAGAGGAAACTTATTGTTATACTGTTGAAATATTGCTATGAAAGTTAGATTCCAATTCCTAAATATTTCGTCCTTCTGTTTCAAGTCGATCAGAGGAAACTTATTGTTATACTGTCGAAATATTGTTATGAAATTTAGATTCCAATTCCTAAATATTTCGTCCTTCTGTTTCAGTCGATCAGAGGAAACTTATTGTTGTGCTGTTGAAATATTGCTATGAAAGTTAGATTCCGATTCCTAAATATTTCGTCCTTCTGCTTCAAGTCGATGAGAGGAAACTTATTGTTGTGCTGTTGAAATATTGCTATGAAAGTTAGATTCCAATTCCTAAATATTTTGTCCTTCTGTTTTAAGTCGATGAGAGGAAACTTATTGTTGTGCTGTTGAAATATTGCTGTGAAAGTTAGATTCCAATTCCTAAATATTTCGTCCTTCTTTTTCAAGTCGATCAGAGGAAATTTATTGTTATACTGTTGAAATATTGCTATGAAAGTTAGATTCCGATTCCTAAATATTTCGTCCTTCTGCTTCAAGTCGATCAGAGGAAACTTATTGTTATACTGTTGAAATATTGCTATGAAAGTTAGATTCCAATTCCTAAATATTTCGTAATCCTGTTTCAAGTCTATGAGAGGAAACTTATTGTTCTGGTTGTTGTGCTGTTGAAATATTGCTGTGAAAGTTAGATTCCAATTCCTAAATATTTCGTTACTATATAAGAAGTTTGCACAAAAGAGGAACAAAGAGCAGTGATCCGATTCCAGTGATCTGAAAATGTGAAAGGTGCAGAAATTGATTTTAGACTATCAACGAATTTTGAGGATTGTGAACTATCCTTTAAAAATGTGTTTTGGGGATTGGTTTTCTTGGTTTGGAGTGCTACGATCTACTTTTTGCAACACGAGGGCTAATGATACCGGGACCTACAGCTTAAAGCCGATTCCGAACTGTTACGAACATCCATGCCACTGTGGGATTCGAACCCACTAACTCCGGTGCCGAAGGTCAGCACCCTATCCAATCGATTATCGTTCGGCGTTTTGGGGATTGAGATACCTAAAAGTGGCCGAACATATTGAACTTTGTGAGTTCTCCGATTTTCTTCAGACTTAAAACCTTATCACCCGTCAAATAATATGCGTTGAAAAATCAACGGATTCAATCTACGATTCCTTTTTCCGCATAAGAATGCAGAGATTTCTCATGTGATACCAAAATATTTATAACCGATTAAAGGCCTTACACACGTCAACATGAATCCCTTATATAATAAAAGCTTAAGTTATTTGTCCGTCTGTCCTCGAATTTATGAAGCGGTTGGACCTGGAATGGATAGAGGCATCCATAGTGGATTCTTGATGAGTTAGGGTTAGCAAAATTCAAATCCCTTTTCGAGAGTTTAATGCCATTATTTCAAGCCTTATTTTCCCCGGTTAAGGTCAGGCGATTAAATTTATCAATTTATCACATAATAAATAGGTCAAAATAACATTTTTTTTCTAGCATTATGATTTCATTCCTTTAACCATCTCATTTAATCATTCCGTGTTTTAAATTATTTAAATATTATTTTCATACCTTTCATCACTGAGCTTAGATATTACGTAAACAATTTTCTTTTATATTTGGCTTAAATAGCAGATTATGAAGTGGTTGACCTGGAATGGATAGAGGCATCCATATTGGATTATTGATGAGTTACGGTTAGCAAAATTCAAATCGAGTTCAAAAACGCTCGAAATCCACCCCTTTCCCTGTTTTCGATCGTTTAATGCCATTATTTCAAGCCTTATTTTGCCCGGTTAAGAGCAGGCGATGATTAAATTCATCAATTTATCACATAAGTAGATGAAAATGACGTTTTTTTCTAGCATTATGACGGTTTCCCTTTAACCATCTCATTTAATCATTTCTTATTCTAAATTGTTTAAATATCGTCTGCATTATTTTCGTACGTTTTATCACTGAACTGAGATATTACGTAAATAATTTTCTTTTATATTTGGCTTAAATAATAGACTAGCTACACATATGAAAATTTTAAATTTAATCATCGATTATTTTTTGTTGCAATGGAAATTGTATCACCGGTATTAACAACAAATTTAAAGACATGATTATTTAATCCTATTTTCCTGTTTCAGATTAAATACTGATTAAGAGAATCAGAAGTTCAGCTTTTCCGAAGAGGATATAGGCCTACAGGGGACAACTCTTCTAAATAAATGCTGTATAATATCTACCCCCAGGGTGTAGTGGAAATGACAGTTTCATTCCTTTACTTCCATTAATTACTGAGGCAAACTTAACGATAATTTCGACGCAGCTAAGAAAACTTTGAATTATCTTTCTAAATGAATTCAACGGGATTCTAAACTGCATTCACAGTAGCGGGAGACTTTAGAGGAGCATGAAGATAAACAAATGTGTGCCAGTGTAACAATAAGTTACATTCGTTCACCCCGTGGGTCTTCGGGGACATGCCGGGGCAGGACCGGTTTGAATGCAAAGCGACTTCGGACTTCTGCCAGCCAATAGAGGTGTCCGTTTGGGGAATTTTGACTTCCTCCCCCCGACGTTCTGGAGTGGACTCTTTTTTTTTTTGTCTCCGCTGACAGTGGGAAAAAATTTTTTGGAGCGGACAAGGTGGTTACGAGAAGAATGAGAGGTGAAAGGCTGGCATCCACGTTTGGTGGGAGAACCCTTGGCAAAGAAATTTTCGCAATTTTTCTTAGGATCGACGCCGACTCGAGAGCAGTCTTCGATCTACAAATGATAAGTTGATTCAACTATTTGTATTCCTTAGGCATTTATTATTGTATAAAATCATTTAATCAAGACCTATTTTCCATGTTTTTCTTAATGAGTTTTAATTTCTTTCTCAAACACTATTCCAACGTAACATTATTATTCTTTACAGTCAGATAATTCTTAAAAAAAAAAAAAAAAAAAAAAAAAAAAAAAAAAAAAACCACTTTTTATTTTTACCTGCCTTATAGCGTACTTTACAATTCTGGAAAATTAAAAATTTTACTGATCTCGTAACATGACGGGCAATATGCTAGTCAGTAGTTATCGGTAAAAATAAATCGGTTGAAATTTGTTTGGTTATCACACGAAAAATCTGCACATTCTACACAGGGAAAAAGATCGTAAATTGAATCCAGAGAGTATTTCTACAACCATCGTAGTCGTAATAGAATGTGTATTCTTTCTAGATATTTATAAAGCTAAGAAAACATTTAAAACTGATTCTCTCTTAAAGGATAACTTTTCAAATTGTTTGACTTTTTAAAAATCGACCTTGACGCTATAAGCTAAAACCAGATAATAATATTGCAATTGTTCTTTGTAATGTGGCAAATATATAAATATGCAAAAACTCTTAAAACGATTTGATTCAAAGTATATTATGAAATAATATCAAGATTTTTGTTAAAAAACAAAGTTTGATGGTAGCATTTCCTTGGCATCAGCCTTGACCATTTATTATTAATTTGAAGAGAGAGTCTTTTAGAAAGAATCCCTACTTCTTTGGTAATGTCTCATTGTTTTCAAAGAAATTATATCCCATAGGTTCATTTCAAACGTTTTATCTGGTTATCTTTCATACTTCGGATTTCATCTCCAATTTTTTTTTTTGTATTCTTTTTTTCGGAGAAACGAAGTGCTCCGACCTGTTTCCCTTCGTTAAAGGTTAAAAGCGTCACACAAAGTGCATTTCGGTTTAGATTTGGAACACGTTCTTTCTAACAGCGCAGGGAATAAATTCAGAAGGGCATCATGAATTTGATAGGTTTGCAAAGGATTATATTGCGATGTAATTAAAAATTGTCACCGAATGTCTTATGATATTCTGCCAGAAATTCAACAAAGTCTAAATGCAGGAAATCATAGCTTTTTTTAAAGAAATTATTAAGCTCGGAATATATAAAACTATAATCAGACCCACAGATATTTATGTGTCGGAGACTTGCACTTTAAATCAAAACTGGAGAAGGTGTTCACAACCTGGGAGAGAAAGATTTTGAGAGCCATATTTGAATCCTTCAGAGAGGGTGAAATTTGGAGGAGACATTACAATCATGAAATTGCTATTAGTGGTAGTAATTATAAAATGTTATAGAACTAACATTGCTCAATCAACCATATAAGACCTGTATTTTAAATCAAAACGGGAGAAGGTGTTTACAACCTGGGAGAAAAAGATTTTGAGAGTCATATTTAGAACCATCAGACAAGGTGAAATTTGGAGGAGACATTACAATCATGAAATTGCTATTGGTGGTAGTAATTATAAAATGTTATAGAACTAACATTGTTCAACCATGTAAGACCTGCATTTTAAATCAAAACGGGAGAAGGTATTTACAATGTGGAGAGAAAGATTTTGAGAGCCATATTTGGATCCATCAGAGAGGGGGAAATTTAGAGGAGACATTACAATTATTAAATTGCTATTAGCGGAAGTAATAATAAAATGTTATATAACTAGCATTGTTCGACGATAAAATTCAAGTAAATCTTACAAAATTGTGTTAATTTTGTCACTTTTTTGTCACTCCTGTTTTTAAAGAATGTAGCACCATAAAGGAATCATTGAACTAAATGAAATTTAAAGTAATCTTTACAAATTACTTGTATTGGTACAGTTTTTCATCACCTTCCTGTTTTCACAATGTTAAGGCCGGAGTTCGTGGGTTCGAATCCCACAGTGGCATGGATATTCGTAGCCTTTCGGAATCGGCTTTAAGCTGCAGGTCCCGGTCTCATTAGCCCTCGTGTTGCAAAAAGTAGACCGTAGCACTCTAAACCAAACAAACACAATGTTAAGGCCTGTTATTTAAAATTTATTTACTTGGGATATATGCTTTATATTTTTTGTACTTGTTCTTAATCACGCCTGCGATAAATCTACGAATGAATTCAGATTTCAGCTGTTTAATTTTTATTTTACGAATAAAATGTTCTAACGAAGTGTTAGATTTTATCGTTTATGCTATATAGCAGTCAGAAAATTATATTGACTTTAAAATTATATGTATTTAAAATTTCATGTGCTGTTTTGCGTAATATACTTTAGCAAATCTTTGAAGAAAACGTTCGTAAAAAAATGTAAATATTTGGAAAATTAGGAAAGAATTTTAAAAATTCAAAAATTTTAAATAAATGTGTAGTTAAAGACAATTTTTTTTCTAAATGTACTTCTAGTGAAATATTGCATTGCATTCACTATTATTGCCACAATTTTTAAAATTAAAAAAATTGTTGAAAAAGTAGGGTGTCTCCTTAAAAATAACAATAAATTGTAAAAAAATTGCAACAGAATTTCTCGTTTGAATGTGAGCCTTTTCCGGTCTGACATTTTTAAAGAAATGAACCATATGACGACTAAAAGTGCCCCTCCCTCCGTTTTCGTCCAACAGTCGTCTTTCTGCGAGGAGGCTGGGTACCATCACACCTCCAGAAAAGCGATGGTTCCTTTCAGCATGGCGTATCTGTCGGCTAGTAAGTTTGGTTGTTCATTCATTACTATCGGCTATCAGCATCGGTAATTGCCCGGCCACTCATTAACAGAAAAAAAAGAAAGTAAGGTGATGGCCGAGGACATGCGGTTATGAAGGGATTGAGAAACATTTATGTCTTGGGATTTCTCAAGGAATCGCATATTTTTTTTCTTCATTTGTCAAAGGTAAGCAGGGTAAGTGAGACGTGTTTATCGCTAATCGGACACTTGGGTGAAATCGGTGAATTATGATGGTAGATCAGTCTCAGAGGCTGCGCGTTTCAAAGTATTTTCTTTTTTTTCGTTGGTTACTTTAATAACTTTGGTTGTAAAAAGCTTAAGGTGTCCTACTGGGTTTAACCCTTTAAAGGTCACTATCATAAATTCTTTAAGATTTAATGAAATCTATATATATATAAATGAATTTGTGTCTGTCTGTCTGTGTGTACTCGATAGTCTCAAAAACCATGCAACCAATCGCTGTGAAAATTTGGGAAATTCTTAGATATATCCCTGGGAAGGTTTTTGTAAATTTTTAACGTTCTAAATCCATTCCTTCTCCCTTTTTCGAGCATTTCATGTCCTTATTCCAAGTATTATTTTCCCCGGTTAAACGCAAGCGGTTAATTTTTTAATTTATCGCATCATAACTAAAGAAATATTTCTAGCAACGTGACGTCATCCCAAGTAATTGTTTTAAGCGCAGTTTTCCCCGGTTAAAAGCAGGAGATTAAAATTTTCAATTTATCACATAATAAATAGGTGAAAATGATATTTTTTATCATTATGACGTCATTCCTTTAAACATCTCATTTATTCATTTTTTAATTTATATTATTTAAACATCGTCTGCGTAGTATCAATTCGATTTGACCTGGAAATTAAGATATAAAGTGATTGACTTTCATTTCTATGTAACGCAAATTACAGCATTTTTATATGAGAACTTATTTTAAATTTATTTCTTAGTTAATTTTTAAGTTACAATGAAATGTTTATCAACAATATTTTAACAACAAAAAGTACAAATTTCAATGACTCTCATGGGCAAATAAAAACCTATCATTTTATATAGTTATCTTTATTCGTATGGTTGTCAATATGAATGTGTGTTTCTGTTTCATACAAAACCATGTGGTTTGTCGAGAGTCAAATAAAAACCTATCATTTTATATAGTTATCTTCATATTCACAGGGTTGTCAATATGTATGTGTGTTTCTGTTTCATACAAAACCATGTAGTTTGTCATGAATTTCCTTAATTGTGGACAACATTTATTAATACCAACAAAATGAGCACTGTTGCTGTCAAAACCTCTGCTTTTTCTATTCTACCACGTAATAGGGCAAGATCTATTAACGTTGCTAATCAACGTACAGTAGTAATACTGTACGTTGTAATACTGTAAGTACATGTAATTTAGTTGTCAACGTACAGTAGTAATACTGTACGTACATGTA
The DNA here is from genome assembly GCA_032207245.1 of Pardosa pseudoannulata. Lineage (NCBI taxonomy): Eukaryota > Metazoa > Arthropoda > Arachnida > Araneae > Lycosidae > Pardosa > Pardosa pseudoannulata. The sequence goes on from CM063508.1 coordinate 143,460,657, forward strand.
ATTTAGGGTTAAACTTATATTTTACTATAAAAATGTTTGAATAAAGTTAATATAAGACACAAATTTGATTATAAACACTGAATAATGTTATAATACGCTTATAATAGAAATATATAAATATGCCAATGACTCGAACTGAACTATGACGAATTTAGAGTTATTCAAGAAAAAAAATCTTTACTTAAAAGTAATATATTAAGTTCACCGAAGCGAAGCAAGGGCAAACTTGCTAGTTACTTTATAAATGGTATCTATGAACTTTATAAATATAAATGCATATTTTTTTTACATTTTTGAGGGGGGTGGATGGAATTTGAGGGGTGGTTAAAGTGCAAAATCCAGCCCCTTGTACGGAGTGAAAATGCTTTTTTAAAGGTTTAATTAAGCTGCGGGAACAATGATTATTATCTGAAAGGGTATGATGAAGAAAAACTAATCATTTTACAGTCAAATGATGGCCATAATGTACAGCGCTGCTTTTAGGTACCGGAATTCATGGGTTAAAATCCCACTGCAGGTATGGATGTTCGTAGCCATTCGGAATTGGCCTTAAGCTGTAGGTCTCGGTCTTATTCCCCCTCGTGTTGAAAGACAGTAGACCGTACTAAACATAAATAATATATAAGTGTTGTTTGGATAGATATTTATTTGGGTTTATAAGTGAAAAAATCATATTACTGACTTTTCCAA
>CM063508.1:143466346-143488846 GCA_032207245.1 Pardosa pseudoannulata
ACCATCTCATTGAATCATTTCTTATTTTAAATTACTTAAATATTGTCTGCATTATTTTCAAACGTTTTATCCCTGAACTTAGATATCGAGTAAATAATTTTCTTATATATTTATCTTAAATAATAAATTAGGTACATATGTGATACGTTTTAAGTTTAATCATCGATTATTTTTTGTTGCAATGAAAATTTTATTAGCAGCATAGGGCGATTTTACGCAGCAGAGCACATCTCAACTTATAACGGTTTTGTCTTTAATTTCAAACGGAAGGGAGCTAATTATTTGCCTATTGGCTAACATAAGCATTAAAATGAATGGGAAGGGCATTAAAGCTGTTCATGACGTTGCATGAAATCTCTCTATTAACAACAATTTCTTTTCATAAAAGTCTAAGAGTCTATTTCACGAACTAATAAATATCTAGCGTTTAAGTTATATGTCTTTGTAAATTAAGAAGTTTGTTCGTTTGTGTGTTTGTTTTTTATACATAACCACACGGTTTGCAATCGATTCGCTAGATTTTGGACATCATTCATAAATACCGCCAAATAATCACTGTCAACATTAAAACCTCTGCTGTTCATTCTATCACTTAATATGACAAGATAAATTAATGTTGGCAACTAACATGCGGTGAGTAAATATAAACAAATTATTGAGCTTGTACCAGATAGTTTTCAGCCAAAAAACAAACCATTTTTTTGCCTGCCTCATAGGGTACTTTACACTTCTGGAAAATTAAAAATTTTACTGATCCCGTCATATGACGGGCTATATGCTAGCTAGTTCCATTTCAATCCTAGAGATTTATCAACTATTTAAACTACAGCGTAGAAAATAAAAATTAAGTTAAAAATAATATGTTTTAAAAAGTAGAATCTGCCAATTCAGTACTTAAAATAACCTTTATAGACATTTTGTGCAGAAAATTTTTTTTAACTTTTTAAAAATATTTTTCGCGAATGTTTATAGCAACAACTAAGTTTTAATCTGTGGTTTAAAAGCTATCCTGCAAGTGAAAATGACCATATTAAGTGTAAATTGAATATCTTTTAAAATAATTAATATTTCACCTCGAACTTTTAAGTACTTACACATAAATATGTTGCTAACGACATGCTAAAATTTCGAATTAATTGATTAAAAACCAAATAAATTAGTTCTTAAAGTCCATCGTCGCTTCAAAACACCTTTTTTTAAACCATATAATAAGTCACAAAATGTAGAAAATCAAGGTAACTGTTTAGCCGTTAAAAGTTAGCAGACCCATAAAAAGAACTTTTAAACGATTGCATAAATTAATAATAACGCTATTTATTACTTTTTAAGCAAAATATGATGAGAAACAATTTTGTTAGAGCCAAAATATTAAAAGTTACATAACTTTTTTTTTATTACTGTTAATGTCTTTGACTTGTTTGTATATTTCCTTACATTTCTTTTGCTTTACTGTTTAACGAATAGATTTTATTAACATTGGTGTAGGAAAAAATCAGAATCGTACTTATTTAGGCGATATTTGTTTATTTTTGTTATACTTACCCTAGTGTCTTCTTAGATGAGTAGCAACGAATAAATAAATATATATGCATATAACAGACATAAACCCCTTAATACATGCAATATATATGCATATATATATATATATGTATACACACATATGTATAATATATACATATACATATACATACATATATATATATATATATATATATATATATATATATATATATATATATATATATATATATATATATATATATATATATGACATACCTAGGACAATTCAAAGAGTCGATGAGTCTTGAATGACTTTATTCATGACTATTGCACAGTTAAACAGTCCCCAAGTGGCCCCAAGTGGCTAGCTTCTACACTGACAAAGAAGCTACATTTGGCCAAGGTTCATACAGCAACTCTTTCTGAAGACGCTCTCTCTCAATTATTACGAATCAAGCGCTTTTATTTGGGGTTATTAGGGATTAATGAGCCTGCATTTTTGCGAAACGATGGGCGAATGGTAGAGCGCTGCTCTTCGGAACAGAAGTTTGCGGGTTCGAATCCCGCTGCTTGCATGAATTTTTACAGCCTTCCGGAATCGGCTTTAAACTGTAGGTCCCGGTCTCATTAGCCCTCGTGTGCATAACAGTAGACCGTAGCGCTCCCAAAGCAAACCTAAACCTTAAGTACCGTTTTAAAAATCTTGATTAATTTTTAAATGTATGTGGTTTTAAATTAGAATGTGAAGAAAATGAAGAAAATGAATTATGAAGAATTATGAAGAATTATGAAGAAAACAGGTTTATGCAGTAAAACTCAGATTTTGATGTAGATCATAGTGTATACCCGAATAACAAAAATTACGACTCCTCAATTACTAGTGAAAATATTTTTATATTTTTTTATTCACCGTTTTATGTAGTGTATTTAGACTTGCATAATTTTATGTTTCTAATTATTTTCAAACAGTTTACATCTTTCAAGCAAAACCTAATGAAATAAAGTTGGAAACTGCATGTAAACACTTGATATAATTAAAATGCAAATTGAGTTCTCCCATTCGGTGTAACTGCCCTTTCGGAAAAGTCCTTGAACAAACTTTTCAGAACTCATGGACGATTCTTGGGTCATCGTCTAAGGAAACTGATTTCGGTGCTAATTTTTGTTATTTGAGTCAACGCCCAGAACTGAGAATAATCTAACATGAGTTAAATAGATACTGAATGACATGAAGAAGGAAAAATAAGATTTTATTTACGTTTTCATTATGTAATTATGGAGAGTTACACGGAAGTGTTGTTGCTGTTATTTTGTTATGAGTTTACGAATGGTTAAAGACATTTTCCGTATTTTCATTTGGAAAAATTCATTATATCATTTCCGACTAAGCATCTTCTTGAAATGTACCAAGATTTTTTATCACTTTTTATATTGTGAATAGCTAGGTTTGGGAAAAAATTCACAGCACGTACCGTTTCTGGAGTGCAACATTTATACATCCAAGGTTGTTGTCAACTTCCTACTCTTACTCCTTTGCCTATATCTATATTCTATTAAAAAATCCCAGAATAAGGTAAACTATTACTATTAATGAGTGGTTACCCCCCTCATTAATGGTATCTGGGTAAAAGACAAGAATTCTTTAAACTTCGCTGCTGATAGGAGCTCTTTGATAGCTCTCACCAGGCTTTTCAGAGCACAAAAAGTCTATGGTTATGCCGTGGCAAGAACGTTTATTACAGATGTACCAAGTGTCTTGATAACAAAGTTTTTCAATTACATTGTGTATTGTCTGAGCCTCTCGCGGGAGGATATCTACTCTCATCTCCTTCTTGTGCTGTACTACCTGAAAGTCAACAGATTTATAGATCGTATCAGACTCTTTCAGAATCTACAGGATTAGTAAAAAGAATGACATCAGACATACACGTAGTAGGATGAGGTAACCGATATTTGGTCAATTTAGAATACAATTTAACCACTCTGATTTTGTGTCAAAACGAGGAATACCAGGAAAACTTCTTGCATCTTTGTTAATCGGTAAAATTTGGAAAATAATCTTTTGGAAACTTGAGTTAAGAATCAATCGTTTATCCTGCTTAGATACTTTTTTCATTTTATCGAAACCTTACGTGTTGCATTTCTTGCCGATAACTAAACGTTTTCTCCAGGGAATTCCTAAAGCGAAAAAGGAAAATGATGTTAGAAATCTGTTCTACATATTAGTAACAATTTATCCTTTTCCTCAGCACAAATACTAAGGAGATCGTAAAGAAATGTGGTCTGATAGCCGAATGCAAATGAAAGAAAAGCCGTATGATAATACAGCTTTAGCCCTACTTTAGCATCTTATTTCATAAAAATGTATACACAGGTTGTACTTTCATTTATTTCTTTAAAAAATATATGTGTTCATAAATATATGTATACTATAAAATACGTATTTTGAAATAAAAACATGAAAAATCTAAAATAACTTCAAAACTTAAAGCAAAATACATTTATTCAAAAACTTCACATTGCACAGATTTTGCAAAATGATCCTTACCTGTCTTCAATATTGACCCGCTTGCAGTTATGTGTTCTTATTATATGCATAGTATATATGTTATTATATGACGTGTTGACTTTTATTATATGTCAATACTGTTAACCCTCATTTCATATTCCTATTCCTTCCAGAATGAATACAGGCTCTTTCTTGTTACTGCCAGATTGAAAGATATATGTCAAAACCATAACAATCTATGCCACATAAATGTGCCATTTCGTTGAGATGAACTATACTCCAAGTTATCTTTTTAAAAATTACATAAAAAATCTTAACGTAAGAAATGAAAGACAACATAACAGAGTATGACAGGAAATTAAGCAACCAAAGTGGCATCCACTGCGAGTGACTTTACGTAGCAAAATATAGCGGTGGGCAGTTGCCAAACCATATAAGGAAAACTACCATGTTTATAAATATATCCAGAAGCAAGTTTAAAAGTATTTGTAAATAATTGATAAAACACACAAAAATGACTACAAGAAAATACAAGAGCAAAACCTACAGACATTGTGATGACTAATCACAAAATAACACCGGTCAACATCATGGTAGATAAGAAAAAAAAATTTCTGTGAACATGTGTCTCATCTCCAAGTAAAAAACGAAATTTTAAAATGAAATTTGATGTCTGTCTATGGTTGCGTATGTGGGTGTTTATTAGGATATATTCAAGACAGACACCCCCTTTCTCAAAAAAGATTTATAATTGCTGAAATAACCCTTGGATGTTCTGCGAGTGACTGTAGGAAATCACCGGTAGCATTCCAGGGTAATGATCATTGCATTTGCGGTCAGTCTGGTCTGAAACAGAAATTAACCAGCTGCTGAAAGAAAGACCACGCCTTTCTTAGTTTTTTTGCTCATTATCCTCTCTCCCCCGACTTCCTGTTGGACAGCTTTTGAGCCAGCTGGTTGAGAAAATTTTCAGACCTGATCTATGGAGAAAACTTTAAAGCATTTTGTAAAATCTCTTTTATTTGACAAAAAAAAAAAAAAAAAAAAAAAAAGATTAAAAATGCATTGAAAAGTAAAAAATAATTTTAAAACACCTCATGAAAAAGAAATTTTGTTCCTATGTGAAAATATCTTGTCTCCTATATGATAATTGTAATGTGCTGATATAGAAAAATTGCTCGAATATATTCTGTAGGATAAAAGCTACATGCTATGATCGTTTATGTGATTAAAAATAAACTCTTGGGGGTTTAACATAAACCATTTAAATATCACATTAGTGTTTAATAAATATTTCCTTTTACAATTATATCTGCATTAAAAATATGTTACTTTGACACTGGTTCCAGTTGTGCCCCACGCTCTATTTTTTAAAGTCGCATAACCCATCAACTGGATCTTATCCTAGAGGAACTCCTCAAATAATTTTTTTATATCAACGTATAACAATTTTCATATAGGAGCTTTTCACACAATTTCTAATCCATGTTTTAAAATTATTTTTTACTTTTCAGTGCATTCTCAAACTTTTTTGTTAAATAAAAGCGATTTTTATATACAAAAATACTTTCTGTATATTTTCGACTTTTTTAGTCTGAAATTTTGTAATAAACTTTCATCCCAAATTTTTAAAAATTATATTAAATCAATTATTAGACATCTGAAACTAAGCAAATTATTTTTTTATTAAGTGTAGATTTTACGTTGCAGGGTAACAATGGTTAAAGGATTTTTAAATTTTAGTTTTTTTTAACAAATCAGTAATGGTAATAATTTTTTAAAAAACTAAAATTACCTTTTATTCACATAAAAATCATAAATGTAAAGTACATTTCCAGATAAGATGTTATCACATATAATAAATTCGGTTACCGCCTTAATAAAAGCCAGCAGAAAAAACGCATTGTAAACGAAAAACATGAGTGGAACCGTACCCGCACAGTCAGGTCAGTAGTAGCGTACGCTAAAGCCACTCTTCAGAATCACGTACAGGCGGAATATAAAAGAAGAATAGATCTCTGCATTTACGAAACTGATGTTTTTCCTCTAATATAATTTTTATAGTTGAATATTGTATTGTCACCGAAAGTGTACTTTGTGCAAAATTTCAGATTTCTAGCTAAACTGGTTACAAACTAATTCAATTGAAATTTATTAAAAATTTTTTTACTTGCGATAACATCTGACACTGGTTTTACAGTTTAATATCTCACGATAAAAATCTATATAAAAAAAATCTTTTCTAGAAAGAAAAAGTGCATATTCCATTTTTTCAATATATATAAATTCAAAATGTATAAAAAAATGCACCACACTTTTTGAACCGATTTTGGTCTACAAATTGAGCAGTCGGAGGGTTAACCAATCTCTCTCTTGCATGGCATATGTAATAATTCAATAAATATTTCATTTGAATCGTATTAAATGAAAATATTATCTTCTAGCCCTATAGAAAGGAAACGAGTTAAGACAGAAATGTAATGAGCTACGGATCGGGAGTAGAAGAGAAGACAGGTAAGTTTTAACACCCAATGTTTTCAACACATAAACGTGTTATAAGGTTTTAAAACTGTGTTTATATTATATAAAAAGTCGCGAAGCAATGGCTACATGAAATTGGCATATCACAGGTTCCACCGGAAATTTCGATATACCCGAAAAACTTCAAAAGATCAATCTGACAACACAATAATGATAACCAGTAACCAGTATTGAATACCAGTAACTGACGGGTAAAAAAATAATAGATAAGAAAAATCAGACATTCTAGGAATTGGAAAACTGTGGAACTTTATTGTTAAAAATTACCCTAATGAAACTTAACGAAATAAATATTACGATTAAAGTAAAGCGTGATTCATTAAAATTTTTACTACAAATCATTATTCTACAGTTATGTAATTTTATAAAATTATATCCTAGTTTTTCAAATACTTAAGATTAGTTTTTGATTAAAAAGCAAACTATCAAAGTGAAATATAAATCAGACTTTTATCTTTTTTTTTTAACCTTTAAAGATTATAAAATTTTAATACCTATTATCAATCATTCATTTTATCTAAACATTTTTATCCAATCAGATAATTTAATGGTACACTCATTGTTCACATATTGCTGCATAATTTAGCAGAAACTAAATCACTTAAATATTTAGAAACAAATTTCTGATCTTATAGTTTTTAATTATTGTTATATTTTTACTATGGTAGACCTAGTTTATTGTTGGTTAGGACTATTGCAATCTGTGTTTAGTTACTTTGGGGAGAGTTATACCAGTTGCTACTGTGTAAAGTATTTTTTTCCAAACTGTTGCATTCAACTTTGCTACCAAACAGGGTAGAATTCTTAGATTCTAGGCTCGAACACCAGCACTTTTATTTAGAAATCCATTTTTAAATTAATTTTTTTAATAACACGAAAGCATTAGCCTACTAAGCATTTGCACATACAATGTCGTGGAATGTATTGACCATTCCCTATATAATAATAACCTAAGTTATCCGTCTATCCTCGAATTTATGAAGCGGTTGGACCTGGAATGGATAGAGGTATTCATATTGGATTTTTTATGAGTTAGGGTTAGCAAAATTCAACGCGAGTAAAGTTTATCTTCTCCTAAACTATCGATCCGATTCTAAATTAATTAGTATAAATATGCTTCATATCACAGCAAAAAATACTGTCGTCTTTAAAACGTTCGAAATCCCCCCCTCCTCCCTTTTTGAGCGTTTAATGTCATTATTTCAAGCCCTATTTTCCCCAGTTAAGAGCAGGCAATTAAATTTATCACATAATAAATAGGTAAAAATAACCTCTTTTTCTAGCATTATGATGTCACTCCTTTAACCATCTCATTTAATCCTTTTTTACTTTAAATTATTTAAACATTGTCTGCATTACTTTGTATCACTGAACTTAGATATTACGTAAATAATTTTCATTTATATTTAGGTTAAATAATAGATTAGGTACATATGTGATAATTTTAAAATTTAATCGTCGATTATTTTTTGTTGCAAATGAAAATTTTGTCGCTGGTATTAACAACAAATTCTTTTCATAAAAGTCTAGGAGTATATTTTACGGACTAATAAATATCTAGCGTTTAAGTTATATATCTTCGAAAATTAAGAAGTTTGTTCATTAGTGTGTTTGTTTTTTATACATAGCCACACGGATTGACTAAATGAATTCAACGTGATTCTAAACTGCATTCACAGTATCGGGAGACTTTAAAGGAGTATGAAGATAAACAAATTATTGAGTTTGTAACAGATAGTTCTCAGCCAAAAAACGAATCATTTTTTTACTCTTCTCATAGAGTACTTTACAATTCTGGAAAATGAAGAATTTTACAGATCCCGTCATATGACGGGCTATATGCTAGTTTCTTAAATATTTAGAAACAAATTTCTGATCTTATAGTTTGTAATTATTGTTATATTTTTACTCTGGTAGACCTAGTTTATTGTTGGTTAGGACTATTGCAATCTGTGTTTAGTTATTTTGGGGAAAGTTATACCATATGCTACTGTGTAAAGTATTTTTTTCCAAACTGTTGCATTCAACTTTGCTATAAAAGAGAGTCGAACTCTTAGATTCTAGGTTCAAACACCAGCATCTTTATTTAGAAATCCATTTTTTAAATTAAGTTTTTTAATAACACGAGGGCATTTGCCTGCTGAGCATTTGCCCTTACAATTTGTCGATCATTTTATAGTTTTCAAGAGTTTTAATTTTGCATAGAAAGAGTGCGCCTTTTCTTCTTACTCATCGTCTGTTTATTTCTTGAATACGCAAAAATAAAACGACTCTTACTACAAACAGATGTATTGATTTTACTGAAAATTCAAAAAGAAGAGATTTGAAAAAGTTTTTTTAATCACTAGCAATTTCTTATAAATTTTTTCCTCATAATTCATAAAATTCATTTCAATAGCTTACGAAATTTACTGAAAACATCTAGTTTCTCAAGAAGAATATAATGGTAAAAATTAAGTTTAAAATAAATGAACTGACAACCAGATATGTATATATACATATATTACTATCTTACCGCAGATGCACAATATATAATCATGTTATATAACTTTGTTTCGAAAACTACACGGCCACTTACTGAAAAAAAGTCCAAGAGTATATTATGAAAATTTACAAATATAACATTTTTATATTGAGACGTATTTCAGCTTCTCTCTGAAAATAGCACACAAAAAAGAGGGATCATTCCTATATTAACAAAATAAAATATTTGAAAACCATTGGAAAAGTAATTTATAACACTAAAGGGGCCAAATTAGTGAACACACGGTTTTGGCACTTCATTTATAAGAAGTAAATGAGCATTTGAAATTTTTAATTTATTTTTTCAAAGATTTTATTTTGTTAATAAATGAAAGTCTTTTCCTGTTTTAGAGCGAGATTGAAATCCCTTCAATATAACAACGATATATTAATTAAGTGAATATATAATTCGTAAGATATTCATGTACAGTTTAGGAAATACGCTTAAAAATCGTAAAAAATTTGCAGCATTTAAAAGAAACTTTTCCATATTTTTAAATATGTGAACTATACTTTTAAAAATAAATTTCACAATAATCCTCAATATTCAGATAAGTATATCATTCAAAAGTTACAAAGTATCTTCAGCTATTTATGATACAAAGTAATCAAAAATACTTTTTTTTTTCTTTCGCATATTGGTGGACTCGTAACTGCACAAGCCCCATTTGAATGTAAAGAGCTACATTTGAATATAAAGAGTGAGTTTTAAAATGTTCTTTACAAATTAGTGAAAGATTTTATGAGAAATTTAAAGAAATTTCTTATCTTTAAAGTTCTATGATGATATTTTAGCTCTTTGATGTATTTGAAATTCAAAGGGAATTTCTATGATTCAAATTAGATAGTTCGACTGTATTTTACTTTATTAAATTCAGATTTTTAACACACAGCCCTGTTAATAATCTCTCTTTGACCAAAGAGGGGTTCGGTAGACACAGAGTAAAGGAAATGACCTTGTGGTGGTGTGGAATTTGAAAGTAAAATGCAAATTTTAAAATGTTTTTTACAAATTAGAAAGATTTTATGAGAAATTTAAAGAAATTTCTTATCTTTAAAGTTTTTATGATGTTTTGCCCCTTTGATGTATTTAAAATTCAAGAGGAATTTCTACGATTCGAATTAGCTAGTTTGACTGTATTTTACTTTATTAAATTCAGATTTTTAACACACAGCCCTGTTAATAATCTCTCTTTGACCAAAGAGGGGTTCGGTAGACACAGAGTAAAGGAAATGACCTTGTGGTGGTGTGGGGGGACAGAAAGAAAAGGATACTGCCAAAAATACCTCAGAATTGATCCGATCGTAATCAGTCACAAGCTCCAGAAATATGGGATATTTTAAGGAGTGGTGCTTAAAAATTTCGCCAAAAAAACGATAAAAAAATTTGTGAAAAGTTGTTATCTTTTCGTTTAACCGAATAAAGTTTACGTTAGGGCATCGAAAATTTCTTTGTATAAGTAAATGTTTCGTATAACTGAATATTAATAGTATAAATGAATAAATTACTACATTTACTCATTTATACAAATATGTACACTTTTATACACATATGCGGATTTATGGGAATTTCACCGGAGAACAAGGATTATTTTGTATATCTGAATGTTTCGTATAAACGAGTCATATACTCGAAAAAGGTATTTAATGGTTAAAAACTGAGTAATTAAAATAATCAGTAAAACCTAGGGAGTTTGGAATGCTTCATATAAACGTGTCTTACACTAAAAAAGTATTTAATGAAAAAAAACTAAGTAATTAATATATACAATAAGTCCCAGTTAGTTTCGGATGCTTCGTATAACTGTATAACTCGCTCGTATAACTCGCTTTGCATAAACGAGTCATACACTCAAAAATGTATTAAAAAGGTTTTAATGTAGAAAACTAATTAACATAATTGATAAATCTTATTGAGTTTAGAATGTTTCGTATAACTGAAGGCTTCGTATAAATGTACAATACACTTTAAGTTATTTAATGGTGAAAAACTAAGGAATTAATATAATTACTAAACCCTAGTTTTGAATGATGAATTTTTTTAAGGTTTTTTATTATAATACAATATGGGAATATAGTTATAGTTATAGATTTTTTTTTATCTCCCTTTTCTATATCGTCCCAAACTCAGAGATAAGACAGACAGTAAAAAAATTGATTTTCGATATTAAATAGAAATAGATAAAATAATGGGTTTCAATTTAAACGTCTCACCATGCATTTAAAATATTGAATTGATCATTTTTATTCCAGTTCTTCCATTTTCAATCTCTTTCCGCTTTTAAATTTTTCTATATATTTTTTAAAAAATCTGTAATGATTTCCGCACAGCAGCATTATCGGGCGCACAAAAATGCAAATAAATATCCTTTTTCGCCTCATATCTTTTTCAATTTACGCTCTCCATAATCGAATCAGTTCATTTTAGTCCGAGTTGACATCCTAATCCGAGATCTCAACGAACGGTATCAGACAACTGGAACTGTTCTTTAGACGCAGTCTAACGGGTTATATAATGCATGCACTCGATACTGTCACCCTGCCAGAATCCAATTATTGCAACATTTGATCCTGCAAGCGAACAGCAGCACGCCGTATTATATCATCATTAAAAATTTACATTTAAGATAGCAACTTTGCGCATTACTTACAGCAACGCTAGCGGCAGCTGCGCTGCTAGATCCCGCCCTAATTACAGCTCTTGGCACAGCAGTGGTGATTCAGCAGATCGAACGCTAGTGCATATATCTCAAAATAATATCTCAGGATTAGAGAGTCAACACCGTTATTTACCACTAAGGCAATAGGCCTTTTTTTGTTTTCTTTTGCTCCTTCTCCCTTAAAGGACGTTTCGTAAGATTTATTAACCTCTTTACTAACTAGCAGTTTCGAATAAATTAAAAGCTTCTCTTAGATTATAACTATTTATCGCGTTGTCGGTTGCCTTATTTGCAAGATAAAATGCAGAGCTGACTTTAATGGCTTGTTTTCTTTTACCGCGCTTGAAGGGTGGTGGGGAAAATTTTCTTACCCATTTGGCAGAGTAATGGAAACGCATTCAAAAACTTTCTTTTGTTATAGATTTATTTTATTTATATCTAAAGGGTATATAGAAACATTGTGTTTAAATGTAATATCTGGTATATAATTAAGATTGGACCTACCCGCTTTGATACCAATTTAAAACATCGCGTTCAAGTCCTAATTACAGGCTTGTTTGAGGTAGGAAGAAAATTCCTGCTAAAATATATAATTTCTTTATATATATGTCATGATATTTTAACCCAGAACTAACTATATTAATTGTAATCGCATTTTAAAGTACATTCTATCGATTCTTGTCGATTCTATTCCTAAAATTGCAACCTTTGACGACGATCCTTTTGTTTCTCTTTTTGATTGGGCCGAACGATGGCCGAATGGTTAGGGTGCTGGTCTTCGGAACCGGAGTTCGTGGATTCGAATCCCACTATGGCATGGATGTTCGCAGCCTTTCGGAATCGGCTTTAAGCATTAGGTCCCGGTCTCATTAGCCCTCGAGTTGCAGAATAGTAGGCCGTAGCACTACAAAACCAAACCAAACCTCTCTGATTGGGGCAACCTTGACGACTACACACATCAAAATTAATTCCTGCTTAGCTCAACTGTTCTTATATAACTCCTTTACGTAATTTAGTTTCATTTCTTACGCTTCATCATGTGTCAAATTCTTAACATTCTTATTTGTTGGCTCACTATCCCTCAACCCCACTATAAAACACCAGGTACACGTTTTTAGCAGCGGAAGAACCACAGAAGAAGTATCAAAATAAACTCAGCATTTTAATTCTAAATTTCCATGTCTTCTTTTTGTTGGCCTCAGAACTTTATCGTATCCAGCATGAATACAATTTTTTTGTTGTGGGTCTAAAACATCTATCCATCCATACACACATGCATACATAAAATATACATACATACATACATATGTGTAGTAAGACTGACTTCGCGATGGGTGGTTGCAGTCATGGTCAAAAAATGGTACCATTTTAGTTCAAAGATCTTTATTAGCAGAATGTTGGAGGATGGGTTTCCACTTTATTAAAGGAAAGGGACAAGACAAACTGAGGGGTCAGCTAACATGGGGTTATAAGTAAAAGGCCCTTAACACTTGGATCAACATATCAGCCATCCCTGAGGATTTGAAGAGTAGCCCCTGTGTTCAATTTAAGTTGGGATTAAAAAGGGGAAAGCAAAGGGATGCTGGGTTTTTTGTTATTGAAATAAGATTTTTAAACACCTGAGAATTTTCTTGGGTCTTAATGAGGACCATGTTTGGGGTTTTACACAAAGTACCTAATTAGTTTCCCAATCTAGTTTACTTTTCCTTAATACATATATGTATATATACATACATACATATATACATAAATATATATAATATATATTATATAATATATATATATGTGTGTGTGTGTGTGTGTATGTGTGTGTGTGTGTATAACATGCTTAAAATCTAGACTTGTAATTTAGAAAAAAAAAAGAAAAAAAACCCAGCTCATATTAGCTTTACCAGGGCTAAACTCGATATATATATATATATATATATATATATATATATATATATATATATATATATATATATATATATATATATATATATATATATATATATATATATGTATATATATATATATATATATATATATATATATATATATATATATATATATATATATATATATATATATATATATATATATATATATATATATATATATATATATATATATATATATATATATATATATACATATATATATATATATATATACATATATATACATATATATATATATATATATATATATATATATATACATATATATATATATATATATATATATATATATATATATATATATATATATATATATATATATATATATATATATATATATATATATATATATATATATATATATATATATATATATATATATATATATATATATAAACCCAATCAGTGCCATAATTAGAGTGGAATTAGTGAATAAAATCGAATTGGATTTTCAGGTAACAGTAGCGGGTTTTATTAGTATATGACTAATAACATACGTATTTTGATCTTGGTTTTAGATTTTCCGCATAAATTGAAATGATATCTTCCAAGTATACAACCCTAGTTGTACAGCTACACCATCTATGTTCTTAAAAAGGTGATACTTTATAATCGTGTGTATCTTCTCTGATGGCTGTCCACAACCTACTTCTACACTAGCAATGATCCTTTGAAATATCTCAACTGATCCATTAAGCTGACAGGTGTAAGTCATTGGTGATGCCATGTTTGAGATTGAATCAATTTAGGGGATATCAGGAGGGGGATGTTTGATCCTGATGCCCCCTTCCATCTCTCTTCCATCTCTCGACCTTTCAGCTGGAGGACATCCAGACCCACATATTTATCTTGAATGTTCTGTGGGTGTACAGGAAGATGATTATTGCATATGACCGGCTCAAATCTGTTGCTTCAAATCCCGCACGCTGTCCACTAGGTCATATGCATCCAGCATTAAACTTAGAAATGAAATTCGCTAGCCGCTATCTTGCATCATAACTGGATTTATCAATAATTAAAGTATAATGAAGGATTACACCATACTAAGTCCGGATATTTAATTGAATAACTGTGTTGGAATTTTCGCATTGACTGCAATCGGAATTATGAATAATTTAGTGATTAAAAATGATGGAATATCTGCTATATTTTTTCTCTAACAATACTTTCTTTTGAAAGAAAAATACAGTGGACTTAATGGGATCGCGGTTAATGTTATCAATCGCTTATTGTTATCGAAATCACTTGGTCCCGATTTTCTTTATTCATTTGTATCTTAAAATTATCGCTTTATGTGATCGTTACATTGGTTAATGATATCAGTTTTTGAACCTCATTTCAACTGGCAAAGGAATATTCCCAATATATTCAGTAGGAATCCATTCTTTTCGAATTTCCATGAATCTTCCACTTCCACCTAAGGAAATGGGGAATGAACAAAGGAGTTCTTTCAAAGGAAAATTTTCTTTATTCATTTGTATCTTAAAATTATCGCTTTATGTGATCGTTACATTGGTTAATGATATCAGTTTTTGAACCTCATTTCAACTGGCAAAGGAATATTCCCAATATATTCAGTAGGAATCCATTCTTTTCGAATTTCCATGAATCTTCCACTTCCACCTGGGGGAACGAAATGGGGAACGAACAAAGGAGTTCTTTCAAAGGAAAATTTTCTTTATTCATTTGTATCTTAAAATTATCGCTTTATGTGATCGTTACATTGGTTAATGATATCAGTTTTTGAACCTCATTTCAACTGGCAAAGGAATATTCCCAATATATTCAGTAGGAATCCATTCTTTTCGAATTTCCATGAATCTTCCACTTCCACCTAAGGAAATGGGGAATGAACAAAGGAGTTCTTTCAAAGGAAAATTTTCTTTATTCATTTGTATCTTAAAATTATCGCTTTATGTGATCGTTACATTGGTTAATGATATCAGTTTTTGAACCTCATTTCAACTGGCAAAGGAATATTCCCAATATATTCAGTAGGAATCCATTCTTTTCGAATTTCCATGAATCTTCCACTTCCACCTGGGGGAACGAAATGGGGAACGAACAAAGGAGTGAGGGTTACCACGTTCCAGGAATTTTTCAGAAATACGAACATCCTGCTGATGGTCAAGGACTAGATAAGCAGACGGCAACACATTCTTATCGGAACTGAGAAGAAGCGTATGCACATTTTATGCCTTGCTCGCTTACATGCAGCTTGTCGATATGGAAGCCAGAAAGCGAAATGATTGAACATTGAAACAAAAGATCGAAATTTTAAATCATTATGACAAGTTGATTATGATTACAAACAATTTATCAATGAGCTTCTTAGAAAAAATTGTAGACAGTCAACAATTGATCAATTTTTTAATTATGTATACTTATGTTTACTTATATATAATTCTTATGTTTTAAAGGATAATATACAGTACATAAATATAAGGTGTGTTTTTTAATTTTGTTTTGGAATTTAGTACGTGTGAATTAAAGGGGGAGGGGGAATTTATCTAATTTTGCATATCGTTTATTGTTATCAATCGGTTATTGTTATCGAAATCACGGTGTTCCAAACTGATCACATTAAGCGGAGTCCACTGTATAACGGAAAGTTACGTATAACTTCTAGTTGTTTCTTAGACTAATGATTCTTAAGCACTGTGACTTCAGAGGGATATGAGATATTTGATGCTTCCATATTTTTTGACTTCGTGCAATAAAAATTATTTTGTATTTTAAAATAATACCGATCGGTCTATACAAACTCCAGCTGAAAGACAAGGAAAATTTATAGATTTTAAGTAGGTGAAATACATTCTGGAAAATACTGCTTTCACAACATTCTCATAATTTCTTTAGTATAAGATTTTTAGACTAGATTTCCATTATATATATATATATATATATATATATATATATATATATATATATATATATATATATATATATATATATATATATATGAATGAATGAATGACAAGTCATGATCCAGAATTAAGGCGAATGGAAAACAGTCTTCTTGATAATAATAAGTTTCATTAACTCATCGCTCTTAAGGAAAGCAACATGCGCCATTTTCATTAATCGAAGCTTAGCTATGCGTGAAGGCGTTGACCGCTCCATGTCCACGCACCAAAATCAAACTTATCTGTTTGCAAGCTCATCAAATAGCTGAGAAATGCTTCCGTCTGACCGGATTATCCTGAAAGCTTACGCGAGCTTGGGTCTTTTTCATTTATTTTATTATTATAAAAGAGTTCTCTTTTTAGAACCGTTTTTAACTTACATAATTTCCAACTACCCCTTTTTTAGGCATGACACACACACACACACACACACACACACACATATATATATATATATATATATATATATATATATATTATGACTGCTCTTATTCAATACATTTTTTGTTATACGATGCGTAATGATTTTACTACTCTTTCACGAAACGCCACTGTAAATACCCATACATAAGTGAAGTCTGATAAGTACTTCAATCCACTATAAGTGTGTTATTATAATTTTCCACATCTTGTTTGTGTGAATTAGGATTTACGTCTTTGACCAATCTTCTATATAATATTAGCCTAAGTTATCTGTCCGTATGTCCTCGAATTTATAAAGCGGTTGGACCTGGAATGGATAGAGACATCTATATTGGATTCTTGATGTGTTAGGGTTAGCAAAATTCAAAGTAAGTCTTTGAAAAGTTGAAAATCACCCCTCCCATCTTTTCGAGCTTTTAATGTCGTTATTTCGGGCCCTATTTTCCCTAGTTAAAAGCAGGCGATTAAATTCATCATTTTATCACATTATAAATAGGAAAAAAAATAACATTTTTTTCTATTATTATGACGTCATTCCTTTAACCATCTAATTTTAAATTATTTAAATATCGTCTGCATTATTTTCATACGTTTTATCACTGAACTGAGATATTACGTAAATAGTTTTCTTTTACATTTGGCTTAAATAATAGATTAGGTACATATGTGACAGTTTTAAATTTAATCATCGATTATTTTTTGTTGCAATGAAAATTTTATCACCGCTATTAACAACAAATTATTCTCATAAAATTCTAGAAGTCTATTTCACGGAATTATATATATCTACCATTTATGTTATATATCTTTAAAAACTAAGAAATTTGTCCGTGTATTTGTTTTTTATACATAACCACACGGTTTGACTAAGTGAATTCAACGTTATTCTAAACTGCATTCACAATATCGGGAGACTTTACAACAGTATGAAAATAAACAAATTATTGAGAGTGTACCAGATAATTCTCAGTCAAAAAACAAACCATTTTTTAACCTGTTTCACAGGGTACTTATAATTCTGGAAAAATAAAAATTTTACTAATCCCGTCATATGGCGGGCTATGTTCTAGAATAAAAATAAAGAAAGAAAAATCTAGGTTGCAATCTAGAGCTGCATCATAATTTAAGTAGATATATAAATAAAGTTAACGAAAAGCCTAAGCAAAAATTAAATGTAATTTAATGTAATTAGTAATAGTTAGTATTAAATTTAATTTGTAATTTATCATCAAATAATTTTTGCTTTGTAATGCAATTTTATTCTATATTTCACTGATAATTATTATCACAGGCCATTTTTAAAAGTTTGCTATAGTTACATTAATCAATTAAACCAAGTAAAATCCTTTTAAATTTTTCTTACTGTTAGCACGCTGAAATTTTTTGAATTAATTAAAAATGTACCGAGATGAAAGAAAAAGATGTGAATCATCGTATGAAACGCATGATCACATCTTTGCATGAATTTGTAATTTATCCTCAAATGATTTTTGCTTTTATTTCACTGAAAATTATTATCACAGACCATTTTTAAAAATTTACTATAGTTACATTAACCAATTAAACCGAGTAAAATTCTTTTAAATTTATCTTACTGTTAGCAAGCTGGAATTATTTGTATTAATTAAAAATGTACCGAGACGAAAGAAAAAAATGTGAATCATCGTCTTAAACGCATGATCACATCCTTGCAGGAATTTGTAATTTATCATCAAAGTATTTTTGCTTTGTAATGAAATTTTATTTTATATTTCACTGAAAATTATTATCACAGGCCATTTTTAAAAGTTTACTATAGTTACATTAATCAATTAAACCAAGTAAAATTCTTTTAAATTCATCTTACTGTTAGCACGCTGGAATTTTTTGAATTAATTAAAATTGTACCGAGACGAAAGAAAAGATGTGAATCATCGTCTTAAACGCATGATCATATCTTTGCAGGAATTTGTAATTTATCATAAAATGATTTTTGCTTTTTAATGCAATTTTATTTTATATTTCACTGAAAGTTATTATCACAGGCCATTTTTAAAAGTTTACTATAGTTACATTAATCAATTAAACCAAGTAAAATTCTTTTAAATTCATCTTACAGTTAGCACGCTGGAATTTTTTGAATTAATTAAAAATGTACCAAGACGAAAGAAAAGATGTGAATCATCGTCTTAAACGCATGATCACAATTCTGAAACAATCATTAAATGACTTGCCACCTGATGATGATTCACTTCAGGGGAACAATTTCTCCCGAAGCATCAATTTAATATATTTTTCCCCAATTGAAAATAAAAGAGAATATCGATTCTTTATAGACCACAAATTTATTCTTTAGTGTGAACAAGATGGCTATCCTATAAACAAAAATATATTAACAATTGGCTTAAGAGCATATTTAAAAATATCATAATGAAAAATAAAAATACCGAAATTTATGTGATACACAATTATTTGGAACATATCTTTTGCCCTTGAAAATTCAATTTTTATGTCGCAATTTCTTTAGAAAAGGAACGGACCTTGGAACAGTTTTCATCGTTTTCTCATAACAGTAGATTATTTTAAATCGGAATGCATGATGTCTCTGGAAATTCTAGAAAAAGAGATTGTAAATCAGCAATTGAATGAAACTTGGTCCAATTATTTTAATTTGACTAATCTGAAGAAGGTTTTCAGTGACAACTTTTAAATGCATCTTCTAATTTTTAAAAAGATATAAAAAAATCCTTAACACTAGAACCCTCGGATATTTGGTACTTGTTAGTGCCAAAAATGTCAACGATGTATGGATATAAATATAAATATATATGTATATATAGACACACATAAATATATATATATATATATATATATGTGTGTGTGTGTGTATATAAATATATACACATATATAATATATAATATATATAAAAGTAATATATATATATATATATATATAAATAATGTATATATAAATAATATATATATATATATATAAATATAATATATCTTTATATATAAAAATCTTCTCGCCGTGTGTTTGTAATTGAACTTCTAAACGCCTGGACTGACTTTGATGAAATTTATGAAATTTTGAGTATGTTATTAAGTTGATTCGAGAATGGTTTAGATTCACGATTTGATCCAATAGAAAATGTTTTTTTTTTTTTATTAAAAATCCAGAATTGTGATCTTATTGAGATTATTATAATGCCGCTTGAAAACCTTCACTGCCAATAATTTTTCCTTACTTTTCCATCAAAACGGTTCAATTTATAATTTATTTAAAAACATTTTACCATTTTTGGATTCACAGTGTTAAAACAGTACAACGTCTGTCGGGTAGGCTGTCGTTATATATATATATATATATATATATATATATATATATATATATATATATATATATATATATATATATATATATATATATATATATATATATATATATATATATATATACATATACATATATATATGTACATAATATATATATATACATATATATATATACATATATATATATATATATATATATATATATACATATACATATATGTATATATATATATATGTATATATGTATATATATATATATATATATATATATATATATATATATATATATATATATACATATATATATATAGATGAATATAATGAATTGCATTTTTAAATCCTAAAGTTATAAAGAGATAACTTTTTTAAAGTATTAATATAGTGTATTGAAACCTGAAGTTACAATGCAAATGCTCCTTATGTATATAGTTATATACATACACAAATATAAATACATATATACATATATAAATAGATATGATATCTATATATGCAGATAATTATATATGGATGTAAATACAGGTGTATATATATTATCTATCTATCTATCTATTTATCTTTCTATATATATATATATATATATATATATATATATATAAATATTCTCTCTCTCTCTCTCTATATATATATATATATATACGATATATACATATATATATATATATATATATATATATATATATATATATATATATATATATATATATATAGAGAGAGAGAGAGAGAGAGAGAGAGAGAGAGAGAAAGAGGGAGGAAGAATATATATATATATATATATATATATATATATATAGAGAGAGAGAGAGAGAGAGAGAGAGATAGATAGATAGATAGATAGATAGATAGAGAGAGAGAGAGAGAGAGCGATAAATGCATTGAAAAATATTGCTCGATTTTATATAATATTATATATCCATTGGGCATTCTAGTGTTAAAGTCCTTCCACTTAGAAACAAGTTTAGCCCTTTTCCAAGATTAAAAAAGTTAGGAAAAAGTGTTTATTTGTAGGAAATGGCATGTACCACTATGGCATGTTATTGTCATGTATGTATCTCTGTGAGTATGCTTGTGTGAAGCGTTGTTATAAATATACCTTTTTACATAAAAATACTCATTAGCCTAAAATACCATAAAA
The DNA here is from genome assembly GCA_032207245.1 of Pardosa pseudoannulata. Taxonomy (NCBI): domain Eukaryota; kingdom Metazoa; phylum Arthropoda; class Arachnida; order Araneae; family Lycosidae; genus Pardosa; species Pardosa pseudoannulata. The sequence continues at coordinate 143,487,799 of CM063508.1, forward strand.
TACTATTCTACGGGTATCATGTAATTACTTTCTTTTAAGTATTTATTTTAAAGGTAACGCATGTTGCTGTTTTATTGGTTAATGCAAATTTCGGCTAATACAGTAAGTTTTTTTGTTTACCCTTGATTCTTAATCAGTATTACGTGCATTTTAATACTTTTTATAATTCTTTTGTAAAACTTAAGTACTTCATTTTAATAAACTTACCTCTAATAGAAACATTCTAGAAAATTTTCCATAGAAGTTTATCTCAGTTATAAAGTCCAAGTCAAAATCTTTTAAAAGGTAACAAATAGAAACATTACAAAAAGCATCTAGAGCAGCCTTATAATTTTTATTGCTTAAACTATTATTATTAACAACATTATATTTACCTATTATTTTTATTCCATCTATACACTTCTTTTTTACTTCCCTTTCCTCTTTTCTTTTATATTTTAAACTCCGTGTTATTTCTTTTCTTTTGCTGAAGTGGAAGTGGCAACAGTTCCTCCAATTTCCAACTCTTTGATTCGTCGTTGTTTTTGTAACTTCAGGCGATTTGCCTCTTGGATCCATCAGATAGAGAAGACTATTTTTACCTTAGAAAATTGAAAATGTTTGTCTTTTAAACTCTCTCTGTTACCTTATTTTAGAACTATTTATAGCTTCAAGTAAATTATTGTAAAGAGGAAATTTTCATTTTGTATGGGAATATAATATCTGCCAGTTCTTAAGCAAAATAAAATTCTATATTATTTTTGACTAATGTGGGACATTATGGTTGATGATATTTTAAAATAATATTTTTTTCTAACCATTTAACTTCAACCTCTTCTTAGTTGGAATGTTTTCAAATTTCTAAAAAAAAAAAAAATGTTTTTTATTGAACGAGGTAAAAGAGGTATTTTAATACTCAAAAATCTATATGCTCATATTTCTACAGAAATAACCATTTTGACCATTCCTGAATTGGTTTTGACAAGTATTGGCTTTACATCTGTACACACATATAACGAAACTTTAAGTTTGAAATTTTAACTTTCCATTTAGACCATTTTTTTACATT
>CM063508.1:143493846-143496346 GCA_032207245.1 Pardosa pseudoannulata
AAGCATTCATGTCATGTAATTAGACAGAATTTAAAAAAAATGAGTTATAGTGTTGTGAAAATGATGTTTAAAAGGTTTTCTTTAACAATATCATATTTCATTTTATAAAATTCGATCATTATAATTATGTAAGTAATATAATATATACAGGGCCGAATAAGTTACTTTTGATCATAGGAAATAATCGCTTTACACCCCTTCTAATTTAATATGACGAGATAATAGGAAAATAAAAGCATATAAATTATAATATTAAATTAAGAAACGGATTTTAACTATTAATTTATTTCTATTTCCTTCATTATTTGCAAATATAAAACTATTTATTGAATTAGAATTTAAATAAACACAAAAACAAACATAAGTGCAAATACTTTTTTTTTATTTGATGTAAAAGAATGTAAACTATCGAAAAAATATTGTCTATCATCCCCTTTCTTTAAAATGTTTAGATTAATTTTTAACAAAATGAATCAAGAACAAATGTCAATGAAAAAATTATACTTGAAAATTAAAATAATATATTTCCTTTTTATTTAGTCTTTTAAACAAAAATACAAGTTTACAAGTTTTTACATTTCACACTCAAGGTGCTGATTGATTCTCAAAGTGTTAAAAAAAGTATTCTTGACTTAACCATTTTTATAATGAAGGCATTTAAAACATTGTTAAAATTATATATAAACCCATGTTCAAAATTAAGAGAGTTTGCATATTTTGTCGCATTTCATGAAAGGAACTTAACAAAATGTAAAACCATTGCTTCGAGACAAAGGTGCAAACTTTATACGTTGAATACTTAAACATACACATGTGTGTGGTCAGAGGTAGTAAAGGAACAAACTTTATAACCGTGCTTGACAAATCATGCATTTCATTCGTTTGCACATATCCCCTAATTTCTTGGTGTTTTTTTTGGTCGGTTTGCTTTTTGTTGGTTAAATTCTAATTCCAAGAGTAAAAATGAGTAGACATGAACGTTAGATGATGGAATGAGGTAGCGAATTGTAGAGAGTCTAGAAGCAGGATTACCTCAAGTCCAGATTCATAGAGACTTCAGTTTAACTCCCAGTGTCGTGTGCAATTTACAGAAACAGTTGGAGGATACCGGATCCATCGAGAGAAAGCCCGGATAAAGTCATCCAAGAGCCACGACAGCCAGAGAAAATCGCCATTTTTTAGTTGCAGCGAGGCGTAACAGGGGTGCTACAGCATCTCAGTTCTTTCGTGACTTGTATGCTGTCATAAGACCCCCAGTTTCAAGACTGACTATTTCCAGAAGACTTCATGAAAGACAGCTGTTAGCAGTACCTGTTATTTTCGTCCAGCTCACTTTTACGAACAAGAGAGTCCGTTTAGCATAGCGCGGAAAGCATAGAGATTGGAGTATGGATCAATGGGCATCCTTTCTCTTTATTGGTAAGTCCCGGTTCAACCTAACCACGGATTCTCGCCGTACGTTCATATAGAGAGAACTAAGGATCCTCTACCTGCCCTCAAATGTCCGTCCGCAAAATCGACCATTATGGCAGCGGTGGTATAATGGTCTAGACAAGCATCACGTTGGATGGCCGCACATCCCTCCATGTTTTTGAAAGAGGCACTGTGAATTCTATGAGGTACAGGAGTGAGGTCTCGTACTTAAAAGAGCTAAATATTTCTTCCCATTTTATTAAAAGACAAAACAAAATCAAAATTTTATTCAACTAATGAATTGCCCTATGTGACAAATACGTACTCTCTCAAATCTTTACACAGACTAAAGTTTCTTTAAATACACATAGCAGTACTGGAAGACAACGCCATCTATTTACAGTATTGACATAGCATATAAACAGAATTAAAACCCAAATACTATATTGGATTACTATGTTCACAGATTCATGGGTGCAGTTGGCCTTAAGTTCATTATAATAACAAGTGGAGTTCTTCTGGTAGATGAATTTTTAGTAAGTGAAGATATTCGATGGAAGCATTGCCCAAGCAGATCTCTAGACCTCAACCCTTTTGAGCATGTCTGGAACGCTCTGTACAACTGCATCTCGTCACATCCCACCGAGAATCTTCCAGGATCTGAAAACAGCGTTGCAGAAATAACGGGACCAATTGCCTCATGATTTCAAAACTGCCTTATTTTAAGTATGAAATCAAGCTGAGAGGCCTGCATATTTGTAAGAGAGAACCATAACTCCTATTACCCCTTTTTTATTTGCTCTATTCTGCAACAGCCTTCGACTACAACGAATGTTACTCACTATCATGTGTGTATATTATAACTGTTGAATGGTTATTTATTTTTTATCGTATCAATGTATGAACGCATGAAATTTGCTTAATATTGGACCTGCAGTTCTGGAGATAATTGACCACATCTAAAAATTTATCTTAATTTTGAACATCAGTGTATACACACAGACACACGCATATATATATATATATGTGTGTGTATGTATAATATATATATATATATGTATGTATATATATATATATATATATATAT
>CM063508.1:143501346-143506346 GCA_032207245.1 Pardosa pseudoannulata
ACTTGCTTCCCATAAAGTGATGAACCATCTTATGTCTCATAGGGGCAAAATCACATGACTCGTTCTCTGTTGAGACGACATCGGGGACAAATGTGTATATTCTTCGAATATTACAGGCAGAGCTGCTGTACTGCAAAGACGGTCTATCGACTGTCTACGTTTTGTTCCTTGATAAATGCGAAGTTCTACAATACTGGAAATTCATTTTCTTTGATGGCTTCAATGACCACTGCAATTTGATCAGTCTTTTCTTTTTGCCCATCAAGTCTGGGTTAACTAAATAAATAACAGGGGCTAATCTCCCATGTAATTGGTGAAGGATATTTCCACTGGTTACACACACACAGCCGCACATACATATACACACACACATATATATATGTATATGTATATATACATATATATATTTATATATATATATATATATATTATATATATATATATATATATATATATATATACATATATGTATATATGCATATATATGTATATATGTATATATGTATATATATATATATATATATATATATAAGAAAAATTCTCAGGGGTTTTCAAAACTTAAATCAAGGACTAAAAATTCCCGCTTCATTTCACATTCCCCTTTTTAACCCCTAACCTAAATTGACCACTGGGGCTACAGTTTACGCCATCAAAGAAGGGGCCTGACCAATTATAATCCTACATGTCCTATATGAATTGTCCGTCTTATTACACACACACACACACACACACACACACACACACACATATATATATATATATATATATATATATATATGTGTCTAAAAAAGGGTCTAAAAAAGGGGTAGTTGGAAATTACGTGAGTTATAAGCGATTTTATAAAGGGAACTCTTTTATAATAATAAAATAAATGAAAAAGACCCATGCTCGAGTAAGCTTTTAGGATAATCCGGTCAGGCGGAAGCATTTTGGAAGGATTTTATGAGTTTGCAAACAGATAAGAATCAGTTAACGTGTGGACATGGAACTGTGAACGACGAATCTTCGACGAATAAATGAAAATGGCGCTAGTTTTGCTTTAAATGAAACGAGGATGTAATAAACTTATTATTATCCAGAAAGACTGTTTTCCATTCGCCTTAACACTGGATCATGACACGATATATATATATATATATATATATATATATATATATATATATATATATATATATATATGGCGATCCAGCCATCTATGCAAATTGCACGAGCAGCGTCAATCTACCACCAAGCCTGCGCAGTTTCCTGCATGCTTCGTATAAAAGCCGGCGAGCTACGAACAGCGGAACATTCCCATTTATCACCTGCCTGGATACGCTCGCCGCCTTTCATCTCTCAAGGTCACCGCAGCCATCCCAAGGTCACCGCCGCTTTCGACCAGCTGAAGCAGAAGAACCTAGCACTCGACGTGGTTCGTCGCAATCGCCATTCCGATGTACGCCGACTTTAGTGAGAACTACTGTCACTCTTCCAAAATTTTATGTACCTACCTGCAACGAGCTGTTGCATGCGCTGCATATGCATTAAATATTATTTTAACCTTCACGACGTCTCGCACCCTTAATAAACCGAACCGCCACATATATATACATATATATATATATATATATATATATATATATATATATATATATATATATATATATATATATATATTTTCATTTATCATTTCCTATGCAGAAATACTTGCTTTTATATCCGTTGATAATTTTCGACATGTTGACCCAAGTGTTGAGAGCCTTTTACTTATAACATCATGGGATCGAATGATGGCCAATTGTTTAGGCTGCTGGCTTTCGGGACCGGAGTTCGTGGGTTCGAATCCCACTATGGCATGGATGTTCGTAGCCGTTCGGAATCGGCTTTAAGTAGTAGGTTCCGGTCTCATTAGCCCTCGTGTTGCAAAGAGTAGACCGTAGCGCTCCAAAACCAAACCAAACCCAAACCAGATAATTTGAATAATATTTGTGAGGAGAAAAGTGCAGGGTTCTTAACTTCTACTTTATTTCTATGTGTTATTGCATCCCTCGCCGAAACTCAAGCATCCATTGCCTATTTCATTTCCCTGCCCCAGTCATAGATTAATCATATCTAATAGTTGTTTGTTAAAATCCTATGTATCGCAGAACTAGAGAGCTAGGCCCAGGAAGTTCTGTGAAACTTGCATCTGCCATCTTGCTTGCACGGTTTCACCAAGTTATCAAAATAATGAAAGATGGTTTCAATACGACGCTTGAAATAACCTGTTTCATGAAAAACTACTGTCGGTCACTTAACCGAGAAGCTAATAAAGGGTTTAGAGGGGGGGAGTTATCTCAGGTTGTTCAAGAAGAATAGGGAAAGTAATTATTAGCCCCCCTTCCGCTTTGAGTTTTACACTCACGAACTGCATGGCTTAAAGTGGGTCGTAACTTGATATATTTAACCCCTTTCGGTAAAATGACGAGTCTAGCTCGTCATTAGTTTTTCATTCCATACCGTACAATGACGAGCTACACTCGTCATGCGATTAAAGTTACTGTTAAATGTGATAATTAATTTAGTTTAAAATTTCTAGTGTACTGAATTTGGCAACACTTTTATCACTTGTGAAAATCACAAGTCACTATTGCATATTGTTTACTTAGAATTTCTTGGTACAAGTCATTGCCAAATTAATGAGTCAGAATAAAAGAAAACCTACTAAGAAATGCCGTGTGTGTTACAAGAATCAAATTAAAAGTGAGACTACTTGGCGGTGTAAACAATTAAGAATTCCTTTGCACTTTGTTTTGAAAAGTACCACTAGCTTGAAGACTATTATCTGTATACCTTATTAATGTTTTGCTTTGATATTTCTTTAATTTTACTGTTTCGGATATTATTTAACACTATGTAAAAAGGGGATTTGAATTAAGAATATGTAAGATTGTAAAATGAAACAAGTTTTTTAAATAAAAATTAAATGGTTATTTCATGCACAGTTTTTCATTATTAAATCATGCCGGAAGGGGTTAATTAATCCCGCTCAATCTTAAGAGAAAAATAAAATCCCCACTGCTCACCTCGCCTTTTAAAAATTCTGCACAAACTTATGCCACGTAATAGAACAAAAAAATTATTTAACAACCTATTTTTTTCTTTTATATTTTATATTATAAGGTCTTTAACTAAGACGGTGTCATTTTTATGCGCCATGACTACAACCACCCATCGTGAAGTCCGTCTTACTACATATATGTCATGTCTGGAATAGCAGTATCTAAATAAACAGTCGGGGCTGTGATTTTTCGTTCCAACTCATCCTTTATTTCTATCCAGACATGAGAGATCATAAAGAGGAAGTACTGTCGATACAAAGTCTGCTATGAGCATACTCATGACTAGTCTGCTTGACGCAACTAAGTCACTGCTAAGGAGAGAATGTCTAACTCTACGTGCTGCCAGACTAGAGAGTGTGAACTTCTTACTTAAAAATATAAAATCTTATCTAAGGGTTTTTTTTTTGGGGGGGGGGGGGGAAGGTTGTGCCTGACCATTTACACTTTTCGATGGCGTGTTTTGGGCGTTCTTGAATCTCTTCTTTGGCCCTTGCACTTTTTTGTTTTGTTTTTAGTGTGGCGGAACAGATAGCGTGGGGGACGCCGTTTTGTGGCTGCAGGTGCTTCGCGTTAAGTGTAAGTCACACCACATATGTTGTGAGACTTAAAGTTATGTGACTGTCTAGTGTCAAAATGGGATTAACTGGTTTAAATGAGGACTTCTGTAACGTCAAAGGGGGATTAAAATTTCGTCTTTAAATCCTACAGGTGGCTCATATGTGTGTTTCAGATCTTGGTTGTTTGTTTTACACTTAGGGGTTTTCTCTATTACTTTTTATTTTCGGGGGTCTTATTCCTCGATCTGTTTGTCTATATTACATATATATAGACATATGTATATATAGATATACATATAGATACATATAGATATATATATACATATAGATACATATAGATATATATACATATAGATATACATATATATACATATAGATATACATATACATATATAGATATACATATACATATACAGATATATATATAAAGAGGGAATGAGATGGAAAAATAGACTACAGTTATAAACAGCGTATGTGCTTAAAAGTGGGAAATTCAAATAAGATAGATATCTACTGTTAAAAAAAAAATGAGAAATGGGAGACTTTTCTACTTGAGTGTGTTTGTTGTTGTTGTTGTTGTTTACTGATGTCACTTGGATAAACCAAGCACGATTGAACCATATGCTACCCGTAAATCACTCACAAAACCAATAATAACGCGTGCATGCAAATATGGCGAAATTTTCGCCTTTCGCCTGCGAAACCAATCGCTCAAGCATTTTCACGATTCGGAGCGAGTCAAATCGCGTGGCTAAGCGAATCTCTTAGCTTCCGAGAGGAGGAGACTGGGGGAAAACTATGAGGGTTTCTGAGGGAGGGAAATGAAGGGGTTGATCAAAAAGGCGGTAGGGAGCGGAAGCACCGCACACCGGGAGTCACTCCGCAGCATGATTAAAACATGGAACAAAGTATCGATTTTTTTAAGGGGGTGGGTTTCCTTCCCCCACTCCCTCAACCGAAGTCCTCTTCTCGAAACCCTACAAAATGATTCATTTGCTACATTTCCCAATTCGAGGGTTATTTGTTTAACCTTCTGTGACTAATGCGTTTAATAAAAAAGCTAGAACTTGCATTTACAGAATGTATGTTACGGAAAAAAGATGTATAATAATACGGTCTCGCACCTGTCATGCCACTGCTATATGTGTTTTGTTCGTTTTTGATTAGGAAGAACTAACCGGTGGATTTTTTAAGCATTTCATATTTTTTTTCCCGCACTTATCGTTTTTGTTTGCTTAACACTCGAGAATGGGACATGTTTAGAAATACTTTGGAAATGCGTTTAATAAAAAAGCTAGAACTTGCATTTACAGAATGTATGTTACGGAAAAAAGATGTATAATAATACGGTCTCGCACCTGTC
>CM063508.1:143511346-143621346 GCA_032207245.1 Pardosa pseudoannulata
CATTTCCTGTATGTTATTATTATACTGTTTACCACGTAAGTCCAGGGAATCTTATTTTCAAATGTTAATTACTGAAATAGGATGTCCGTTTTATGTTTAATGCAGTTCTTTTTTAGATAATCATTGCGAAAGGAACAAAAAATGGAAGGTGATTTCATGTATTTTTCGATATTTTTCAAATATATTTCACTGGTTCCAATCAATTTTTAGAGAGAACTGCATATTACGTTGATACTGTCTCGTTTTTGCACGATTGCTTAATGGAAGAGTCTGATTAACGTCGCTAATGGCTGCAAGAATAGTTCGAATCGGATATGACCTGGTGGCTGGGAGTATGTAACAAGAACCGTCTTGGAAATAAAACGAAAAGTCTTATTTTACATTCTTCGTATACTCATGTTGTCTTTATGGCTGTTGAGCTATTAAGAAGAGATTTCGATTACGCATTAATATTTCTATTATTAACAATAATCGTTGACATTTAAGATAGTTGTGTATTTTCGAAATCCTTTTTTAATGATGCTAAATTTGTGTGTTTTCCTTGTGTACGGATCACCGAGCGGTTGTGATGTCCTAATTCTGTCGTCTTGCCATTCCCTAATCATTTTGGTATGACATAGCATGGGTTCAGAGGAATAAAGCAGCCTTGACGATGGAAGAACGAGACGTCCGTTGATTTTTAAGTATAAACAAAAAGTTGAATAATTTACCAAGAAAAATCATTGATGAAAATTATGTTATAGATGTTACTTTATCCATTACAGTGAAAAGAAATCAAACCACTCTAGCAAAGTCGGAGTATATTTCTCCAAGAGAACTACCTATTCGTCTCAAGAGTTCAAACGGGAGTGACTCTCGCTTCTTTGTCCACCAGGAAACTCCGGTTTTACGAGAGATCATCCCAACCCCTTTTTTTCTTACTTTCGTCCTTTTGGTTACCGAAGAGCCCTGGCCGACACGATTTCCCAAAGCTTCTTTCCTTTCTTTGTCGGTGCGTTCACAAACGCCCCGCTTGACACATTCCAAAAGTTTGTGTGTCCAGATGACCATTACTGGAACAATAATGTCGTTCCAAATTGTTCGGCGTTTACAATGTTCAGCGTTTTACAATGTCCTATAGTTCGCTTTTTCAATTGGACAAATTTTTCAGTTATGTGCCAATCTCCATTAAATCAACCACTCATTGGCACGGCATAATAATTCGCGAAGATAGGTTAGGTCTAAGCCAAATTCTATTAACCTGTCAATTAAAATGCTTACAGAATTTTTAATTTTAGTGGCGGTAACGTCAACAAATTACAGGAAAGACTCTTCAAGGTTGTTTTTAGATGACTGACCATAAAAACAAACTGTTCTATTTATGTTTTCTTTGTCCCTCCCTGAATATACTACTCGATCCGTTTTTGACTATAGTATATTTGTCTTTCAACCCTTGTGAATATTTCTTAAAGCTGAATAGAAATTTTACTCAAGTTCTCCCAAATAAAGTGTCTATTTTATAAATGTAACCTGGGAACCTGTTACGGAATTTATCTTTATTACTAGCTGCTTCGCATCCAGCCTTCGGTCTGGATTATACAACTTCTCAAATAAAGTTGCAAATTATTGAAGAATATGATAGTGTACTAACAATAGATAATTCCAATAGTAAATTTGGACTTGTCCGATTTCTGTGAAGGACAAATGTTTTCATAAATGTTATTGTATAACATCTTCGTTGTTCGGCGTTGCGTTAACTATCTCAAAAACAATGAGAAGAAGTGAAGTCAACAACACAACCTAGTTTTGTAGCTCAACGACGAATGGACTAAATATAACTTGAACGGACTAAAGTAACTTTAAAATAAGAACTTTTAAACTTCCCAAAACGTTTGTATAGGCAATGCTCTCTTAGACCGTTACAAATAAGTGAAAGTGTAAAAGACAGAAAAATGAAATAAAATAGATAATCACAAAAAATAAAAGAAAAGAGAAATTTGGAAACATCTAGTGATATATACACGCTCTACGAGTAAGGCACTCATTTCCCAGTCCACCACAGAGGTAGAGTGCATTGGACTCGTTAACCCCTTTAAAAAAATGCTGAATAAAGCGGGTTCCCTAGGAGGCCTATTTCCTTTTTCAGCAAGTATAAAACAGCAAAAAATTAAAACAAATATAAATATATACACTTATATGAATCAATAAATTTACATGCATGTATATCATAAAGCACATAGTTCAGTAAAAAAGTTAGTTAGACTACTTGAACATTTTAAACTTTCAAAGTAATGACACTATTCGAATTACTATGGGATAGATGTAACCTCATGTGTTGGCAGCGAAATTCGAAACACTTGTGTCACGAATTGTTGTTATTGTTGCTATTATTATATTTACCGATAATGTTTAGAAGATTACATAAAATATTTACATATCTTTTTATTAAAAGGTATTTTGAATGACCAAAAGAAACCTTTTTCAAAGTCACTTAGGTAATTATAAAAAGTAATAAATAAATGAGAATATTTTTAAGACAAAATTTAATTTTTCCTTTTGTCTATTTAATGTTTATTAAAATGTCTATTTTAAAAATGTAATCTGGGAACCTCTTTCGATGTTTATCTTTATTATTGTAATTATTGCTATTATCCTTTTTATAAATAATGTTTAGAAGAGAAGAAGATAAAATATTTACATGTCTTTTTATTAACCCCAAAAAGTATTTTTGAATGACCAAAAGAAACCTTTTTTCGAAGTCACTTAGATAATTATAAAAAATAATAAATAAATGAGAATATTAAGACAAAATTTAATTTTTACTTTTGTCTATTTAATGTTTATTAAAATGTCTATTTAAAAATGTAATCTGAGAACCTCTTTCGGTGTTTATCTTCATTATTTTTGTTATTATTGCTGTTATCATTTTTATAGATAATGTTTAGAAGAGAAATAGATAAAATATTTACGTGTCTTTCTATTAACCCTAAAAAGTATTTCTGAATGACCAAAAGAAACCTTTTTTCGAAGTCGCTTAGATAATTATAAAAAATAATAAATAAATGCGAATATTTTTTAATACTAAATTTAATTTTTAATTAACATAAAATTGTTAGTTTAAAATACAAATACAATCATCAGTAATCATTTGTGATCATCATATCAGTCATTTACAGTCTTATTTAGTAATTTGATTTTAATTTATTTGGGCATTACAAACCCAGTTTTAATAATAATAATAATAATAATAATAATAATAATAATAATAATAATAATCGGTGAATAAATCTAATCAAATTAAGCCTGGATTTCAAGTTTTTAATTTTCCAAAATCTATTTCATAAATGTTATACATTTCTTTTTCATTAAAATGTAGTCAAAGAAACAATAACTTTCTCCAGACTACTCAGAGTCCTTTAAACTTTACTTAGTGAAAGTTTTTTTTTTCTTAGTCTGATTTTCTTTTCGTAATTATTCTAATTTCTAACATTATTAGCTACATTATAATTAAATAGTAATAATAATAATAATATCGTAAATGTAATTAGCAGATTCCATAACCTCGGGCTTGAAAGTTTTTGCTTCAATTAGTTGAAGAATCGAGGTCGAGGCTTGAATAGATTCTTTCCGACCTCGAATTGTCAGCCGAATTATTCTTTAGCTTGAGGAATTCGTCAAGTTTTTTTAAATAGTCTCCGCCATGGTATTCTAAAATCATCAGTGGCGTACGCAGAATTTTTTCAAGGGGGAGGGGGGTTCACAATTTTCTGAAACTACTAAAAGAAATTCGAGTATGCAATAAAGCACTATTATTTCCCTAATTTAGACAGCTAGACAATTTTGACTTTTTATTTAGACAACATTGTTTAGTTAAATTTTGATTTGATTTTTTAATAGGAATTAATCAAGACAGAAAAAACTACTCATAATTTAACATCTAGCTAAATAATAACCGTATAAATGTGAATATGCTATAGAAAACCGATGAATTTGACCAAAAGATAAGAAAAAATACCTTACCAACAAATAGAGAATTAAACCAGCATACAAACACGCTAAAAAATTTATTGATTTATACAGTACGCAAGGGTGGGTGTTTAAACCCTGAGCACCCCCTCCTCCTTGCATACTGTCCTGAAAATCATGCCTGAGTGAAGAAGCTAACATTAAATTCTAGATATACTATTTGAAAATATTTATATAGTGGTTTCTTTCATGGTTCAACAAAGTTCAAGGGGTTTGTAAATTGCACAAATTTTTGCATGATTAACGCCTATTAATTGAACTTATAGTTCAATTTTTAATTGCACTATTGCTATCTATTATAACTGTACTTAAACCAATGTGATATTCGGCTTTACTAGCATTTGTATATATGATTTAAGTGTCTGATGGTGAAGTGATACATCGCCGGTCGCATCCAGCAAGTTAAAAGTTACTAGGAAAATATATTGAGTCATTAATTTTTACAGTTTTCATTTCTGTTTTATTTGTGTTTAGTGTATCATCCACAAATTCTACTTTATCATTGTCATACTAACAGTGGAATTTGAACACATGAACTTTGGAAGCAAAAGGGAATGACAACTACCTCTCCTTTATCCCCATCCTCTTGTGGTTCTTACATGGACATCTTTGACTTTAGACCAGGGATGGACAAGCTTTTTCAGCCGCGGGCCAAAAATCGAAAGAAAATAAATTTGGCGGTCCTAGATAAACTTTTCTAAAATTTTAAAAGCAATATACAAGTACCTAACGGTTTAAATACGTTAATAAGATGAACGAAACTGCGATTTCATTTTTAAAAATTCCTTATACTGAGGTTCGAAGTGAGATGTACTGATTTTAAGGAACGATGCTAAATGCTCATCTGTCAGTCTACTTCTGAAATTATCCTTTCTAAGGTTCAAAGTTGAAAACACTTGTTCACATATAAGAAGCAAATATACCGCTGATCTTCTGGGAATGAAATAACAAATTTGGGATATAATATTTAAGCAAAGTCGAAAAAGAGATAATATTTAAGAGATTATATTATATAAACATTATATAAGAGATATATCATGTATAAATATATATGTATTTCTTTTAATTTGCCTCGGACCGGCAAATATCCGCGGGCCGTTATTTGCCCATCCCTGGTTTAGACCCTATTGTCAATTATCTGGCAACATGAAAATTCATTAGACCGAGAGTTACTCCTTACACCAAATGCGAATGATCAGTTGGATATTCAGTTAAGATAAACTATTGAATTTTCATCTATGTTAATAAATTATAAATTATTTTTTAGTATAGGATATGTTTTCCAAACAGAATGAAATAAAAATGTTTAAATTCTTTTTTTTTTATGGTATCTCCTAGTTACGTTAAGTTATTATGTATTTATTTACACAAAATTATGAATGTAAACTCTTATAAATTTATGGAGCATTATTGATAAAAATTATTCTTTTCTACTGCTAAGAAAAATTCCTCAATCCAATCATGTGATAATAATATAATTAATAATAATAAAAGATTATTAAATATTTTCTATTATATGCTATAGAACTCTAGTTTTCAGAAAAATATAGATTATATACTTAGTTCAAAATTTTATTCACTCAGAATTTAGTTTTGATGAATCCTAATAATTGTTTTTATTACTTTTTAATCAAGAGTTTATTTTATTGGAGAAAATTCGAATGATGGAACACTAGAACATAGACATAACACAGAATATTGTATATATATATATATATATATATATATATATATATATATATATATATATATATATATATATATATATATATATATATATATATATATATATATATATATATATATATATATATATATATAATATATATTATATATATATATGTATATATATATATATATATATATATATATATATATATATATATATATATATATATATATATATATATATATATATATATATATATATATATATATATATATATATATATATATATATATATATATATATATATATATATATATATATATATATATACATATATATATATATATATATATATATATATATATATATATATATATATATATATATATATATATATATATATTTTATATATATATATATATATATATATATATATATATATATATATATATATATATATATATATATATATATATATATATATATATATATATATATATATATATATATATATATATATATATATTATATATATATATATATATATATATATATATATATATATATATATATATATATATATATATATATATATACATATATATACATATATATATATATGTATTATATATATATAAAATATATATATGTGTGTGTGTGTTAGTTATACTACAGCAAATTTAATAAATAGTATTAGTCATTCGTAAATTATTACAATGTTCTATCAATTTTATTAAAAGAGAGTAACATTAAATATTAAATCGTAAATTACTGTGAAAAAGAATAATAAAAATTTTAGTCTATATATGTTAACAGAAATTTTCAAAAAAAAATGAAACACTAATTTTTTTATGCATAAGAAAATGTATTTGTTAACCGTATAGTTTTCCGTATTTGCATGATATATTGAAGAAAATTTTAAATTTGTTTCTTGAAACAAGACACACAAACTAAGAAAAGCAAAAAGTGTCATGTATAGTGTCGCCATCTAGTGTTATAGTTTTAAATTTAAATTCTTTTTTTCTTATATAAAAAGAAATATTTCCTTATTAACATTGAAAAAAGTCTTCCCATCCACCTATTTACTGAAGAATTTAATAACATTGGAATAAATATTAAAACAAAAATTCTTGGATTTATTTTGAAGCCCATTAAAATATAAAAAGTAAACGTCTCAAATATTTTTAGATTATACGATAAAACATAATACATGAACATGATAACTAAATTATATGTTTCGATAAATTTGGTTTAAAACAACAGCAAAAAAGCTTTACTCTTTCAGTTTTCCATTAGTTTATCTATATTGTCAGCATTTTAGTTGGGTATGATAAAACAACTATGACTGAATTTGTTTAGATTTCTGGTGTAGATAACAGAGATTTAACACATTATAGATAACAGCAATTGATCTTTTCGATAAAAGTCATTTCCGTTGTTTTAATAAATTGCGAAATATGCTATCAGAGATAAAAACTTTTTGTTAATAAAGCATTTTATAAAGTTAAAAACCGCTACGCAGCTGAATATTACATAAAACAGTATTTTCAAGGGATCAATTCATGAGCGTAGTTTCAGTTCAAAAAAATTACTGATCTGTGAGTAGTTTTATATCCAAATTTTAGCGTTTAGTTTCGTCATACAGGAGTAATGGATATAAACCATTGTTTACCAAACTTTTCTCATCATGGAACATTAAATTCTGAAATTTTTAGAGAACACTGCAGTATATGTGGGTGTTTAGTTAAAAATAAAAATAAAATAAAATAAAACTAGATATATTAGTAAAGAAAATATACATCCATTCCAATTTTTACAAAATATTTATAAATGAAACATTTTTTTTAATATTTCTATTTTTAAGAAATAGGAAATTTAATCTAATTAAACAAAACAAATAATACACAAAAAAAATCAATATTTTTTAAATGAATTTTATATATTTGAGTTTAAAAATTACGAATTTTCTAAATGTCAGGCATAATAAACGAAACATTGATACTTGTATGCCGGACGAAAGCCGAATGATATTGGGACCTGCTTTTCTAGTGCCGGACTCCATGCTTTCGAATGCTGAGTGGCATTATCATTTATATGCGGTCTCATTAACCTCGTATTGCAAAAAGTAGACCGTAGCACTCCAAACTAAACCATTTATATGCATTTATAGGCTTCAAAGGGACATAGTACTTTTCGAGCTGAAAAATCTTTTTTAAAATAGCCTATTTTTGATTCAGAATATAAGAGAAAGTTCTATTCTGCTTAAAATAAATTTTCTTCATATCATTAATAGGGGGTCTAATTATATAAAAATTATTTAGTTTTGTTATATGCAGTAATTCATTTTTTTAAATGCATAAATGTGTGCACCATGTGAAAAAAGGTGCTAAAAATCCACTTACTCCAAAAATAATTTTTGCAAATTATAAACTATTATTTTATGTCAAATGCGGTTCGAGCCGGCTAAGATCAGCCATGTTCATTAATGGCTGCTAGCACACGTCGGTTTTTGTATTTACAGCATACAATGCAAATCTTACTGCATGCAAACGCGCATTCCGGAAGGAGCTAAAATACACAGAGCCTCGTTTCGATATGTTTGGATATTTTTCTAACAAACTTTTCCACAATTCATTTAGTGGCAGATATTTACATTTTTCGGACTCAGATATCAAATCAGTTGATTTTTCAAAATCACATCCATCTGTCAAAAATCATTTACTGTCTGTGAAACATAATTTGGGAAATGCTACCCTAAACCAAAACCATCTAGAACTATAGATCTAGATCAATGGTTCTCAAACTTTTGATCCGACGGAACCCTTTTCCTACCACATACATAGCAATGGAACCCCTGAATAAATATTACTGAAGGAGAAACTAAGGGGCTATTTTTTATCATTGATTAAATATACACATAAAAATTAAACAATATAAAGCAGTATAAAAATGTAGATAATACTTACAAAAGTGACGTGGAAGAGAGAATTTTTTAATGAAATGATTTGTAACAACACCCTGTTCTGGTATGTTATGCTAGCGTGTAACCTGTCTGCCTATTTTACTGGGGAAGGTATGTTCGTAGGTCGTCGCTGGGATGCATAGCTAAATAATTCCTCCAAAAGCTTAGAAGGACAACACAAATTTATTGACAAAAATTGACGAGAAATTAAAAGAAAATCAAAATGACATATTTCTGAGTCTCGGAGCCTGTATAAGTCAGAAAGGATTAACCGAGCGTCATATCCAAAATAACATTCTCTCGCTGCAAAACAGAGTGATGTCTCCAAGTCGCAGGCCCGAATCCAACTGCCCTCTCTTGCATATCTTCTCTCCTTTCTTCGGGGGGAGGGGGGTCAGCATCCCTGAGACTTGAAACTTGATCTCTTCCGAAAAGAGAAATCCTCCCTGTAGAAATGTATGCACAATGTATTAAAAAGCTCCGACACAGGTCACTCCGGTGTCCACGATAGTTCAGTTTCACTGATACACAAAAACAAAACTCGAAATGGACTGTAACAAAATTATTTATTTGTTCTGAGAGCCACGATCACAAAACAAGCTCTAACTCAGAATCCACAACACTCACACTAACACTTTTCTCCCCTGGGGAGGCACACACCGAACACAGAAGAGCTGCACATTGCCAACACAACCCAAAGTGGTGCCTTGCCTATTTAGGCTTGAACAGATGTATTGCCAGTCTGCAAAAACACAAACAAGCGACACATCCGAAAAGACTTATCAGCCCCCCCTTAGCCGGTCGGCTCCTATTTTCCCAAAAAACGCCGGCTGGAAGAGGTCAATGGGGGCGATTTTGCCGATATCAAGAAGGGCACACATGCGAAACACTGTTCGTGGGGTCCGAATTCCTTACATGATTGATGAAAAGTATCAGTGGTATCATTGATGAAAAGTATCAATGGTAGTATAAATAACTTTCGTTTTGACTGTCATGCATATTTTAAATGCTTATTTGTATTGAAGAAAGTTTTGTTCTCATATCATGCTCTGTATCCAACATATTCCTGGATTTAGTTTCTGGTAAAACATATGCAGAAAAGCCAGTTTCACAAATATAGATCGTTGCAGAGTCAATCGCGTTTAAAAATCTCTCAAGGATCCCCTGGAGGGTCATTGACGAAACCTAAGGTTACTAGGATCACACTTTGAGAAACCCTAATCTAGAGAAATGAGCTAATGGTGTTCTAGGTGTTCTAGGTGGTTTTGTGTAAACTCTTCTCCTGTTTTTACACCCAAAACGTGATTATCGCCTAGGCCCGCAAAGTTCAGGCGTGGGGCTTCAGATTTGAGTAGTCCTTAAATCAGCCTATCCCCTATATAAAAATAGCCTAAGTTATCTGTCCGTCTGTTCTCGTATTTATGTAGCAATTGGACCTGGAATGGATAGATGCATACATATTGGATTCTTGATGAGTTAGATTAGCCTAATACAAAGCGAGTAAAGTTTATCTTCTCCTAAACTATCGATCCGATTCTAAAATAAATTGGTATAGATATCCTTTATATCACAGTAAAAAATACTGTCGCTTTAAAACGTTCGAAATCCACCCCTTCTCTTTTTTTCGAGCTTTTAATGCCATGATTTCAAGTTCTATTTGTCCCGGTTAAGAGCAAGCGATGAAATTTATCAATTTATCACATAAGTAGGTAAAAATAACATTTTTTTTCTATCATTATGACGTCATTTCTTTAACCATCTCATTTAATCATTTCTTATTTTAAATTATTTAAATATCGTCTGCATTATTTTCATACGTTTTATCACTGAACTTAGATATTACTCAAATAATTTTTTTTTATATTTGGCCTAAATAATGGATTAAGTACATATGAGATAGTTTTAAATTTAATCATCTATTATTTTTGGTTGCGATGAAAATTTTAGCACCGGTTATTAACAAAAATTCTTTTCATAAAAATCTAGGAGTCTATTACACGGACTAATAAATATCTACCGTTTAATTTATATATCTTTGAAAATTAAGAAATTTGTTCGTTTGTGTGCTTATTTTTTCTACATAAGCACACGGTTTGACTAAATGAATTCAGCTTTTATTCTAAACTGCATTCACAGTATGGGGAGACTTTAGAGAAGTATAAAGATAAAAAAAAATTATTGAGCGTGTACCAGATAATTCTCTGCCAAAAAACAAACCATTTTTTACCTGCATCATAGAATACTTTACAATTCTGGAAAAATAAAAAATTTTACAGATCCCATCATATGACGGGATATATGCTAGTTGTTGAATACTATTCATAGACTGAAATGGCAAAATGCTAATTCCGTGAAAACCGATTTAAAACTTATGTCAATGCAATTTATTTCAGAGTTTTTAAAAATTTACGATTTTTAATAAATAGGAAATTGTAAGTTTTTATCATACTGATTTTATATAACAGAATTTTAAATATTTTAAATAATAAACTGGAGAACCAAAGTATCCAGTAAGGGTTTGGTTTGGTTTGGAGTGCTACGGTCTACACTTTTGCAACACGAGGGCTAATGAGACCGAGACCTGCAGCTTAAAGACGATTCCGAACGGCTAAGAACATCCATGCCACAGTGAAATTCGAACCCACGAACTGCGGTACCGAAGGCCAGCACTCTACAATCGGCCATCATTCGGCATCCAGTAGGGGAGAACGTGGCCAAAGATTTGGTTCTTTTCCAATGTCTTCATTCGTAAAAATCCAGCTGGTTCCATTTTGATGAATTTGATGTATAAACTGAAAGCTGCACGGCAAGGAGGGGTAGGCAAACTCACCTTCAAACCTTCTTTTTTCTAAATTCTATACAAAAGAAGTTATTTTAAATAACAGTGGTAGAAAAATAGTAAAAAGGGGATGATAAAAATTCACTACACGATTTTGTGTGTGTGGGTGAGAAAATAGCATTTACAGCTACATTTTGTTACGCACATAAGTATTTTCGCACACTCCGTAAAATTCTACTTGTACGAATATATGATTCACATGTGCGTCACTAGAGTGAGATCCTTTATTTTTCTTTGCCAACTGACAGATGACGCGGGTTTACACAGATGTAAAATACAACTATCATGTTAAAAAAATTAAAAAATTCTATCGACCCGTCATGAAGATTTTTAAGTGTTTTTTTAGACCTTCAAAGCTTTACATTATATTTTTAAAGATTTTCCATTATATTTTTCTTTGGGGGACCGATGAAAGCTACAAAGCGATTATAAAAATTATTACCATATTTACTTGTATATAATGGGCTCCTTTTTTAGTTCGAAAATCAAGAACAAAATCTTTCAAGATGCCCGTTATACATTTTTATTACTGCTTCAGGTAATCACACGATGAATCAAGACAGAATTAGGGGAAGAAAATAAAAAGGGAAGATTTTTACTCTTTAGAGGTATTGCTTCATCTTTATTTCACTCCTATTGAATTTCTGTTATTCAATAGTGCAAGTAATGCTAATTATCAACTTCAAACGCCTATTGGTTAGCGTGCTGGCCTTAAGGACCGGAGTTCATGTATTCGAATCCCACTGTGGCATGGATGTTCGTAGCCGTTCGGAATCGGCTTTAAGCTGTAGGTCCCAGTCTCATTAGCCCTCGTGTTGCAACAGAGTAGGCCATAGCACTCCAAACCAAATCAATCAAACGCCGAATTTTAGACAAAGCACGGTTCCAATTTTCTGTTTTATATTGCGCTTCTCAAATACTACAGTGTAATTAAATGTCTTCTCTGTCTTATTCGCACGTTGTCACAAAACACGCATTTCATATACAAGGAAGGGGAAGGAAGAAAATTCAATCTCTCTTACCCCAACCCTCTCTTTTAGGGCGTAGATGAATTTCCATTACTTCAGGCGGGTCTTTGACTGCCATATTGCATTGCTTTCTCTCAATACTAACCTACGGAGAGAAAATAAATTTCACTCTGATCGGCTCGCATTAAAAAAAAAAAAAAAAAAAAAAAAAAAAAAAACTATAATACGTGATAGAACAGCAAATTCTCGTGACAGAACAGCAAATTCTCTTGGATGCTATCTTTTTCTATTTTTAATTTATGTTCTTATTTGCATTTAAAAATAAGCACACTAAAATTTCTCACAAATAATTTAAAACTAAATATATTTTCTTTATATTAAAAATAAAAGAAAACAAGTAGCTTGTTTGAATTTACTCCAAAAAAGATTTTTTTATTCCAATGCAGCAGGCTACACAGACATTATCCTAACGCCTATACAAGGCTTCGAAGCTGTTACCCATTTAGCACTACCGGAGGAGAACGTGTAGCTTCAGGTATGATACGGACACGAGTAACATTACCACCGCTGGGTCCTCGTAATTTAGAAGCAGAGGGCCTTCAGGATTGGATTGCTACCCCCAAAGATATCGTTGAAAACTTGGAGGGCATTGTGACCACGAACATATTTTACTTGCCCCAGTCATCTTTAACAAATACAGCGGACCTTAGGCCGGCTATAACCCCGAACCCGCAACCTTTCAGTGACGAGATCGCTGACTTTACCAACTGAGCTACGTCGGCTCTTCTCCAAAAAGCTTTACAACACCCATTCCTGAGGAATACTGTTTTAGTGCAGCTAGGAATACTGTTTTAGTGCAGCTCATAAGTGTATAAGAGTTATTGTTTCCCTTTATCAGTGGATGGAACCGCAAAAAAAATATGCGAGTAAATAAAGAACTGTCATAAAAGAGAGCACGCACATGTAAAAAAATCAAAGTAAAATAATATATTTTATTAATTCATGACAAACCGTCTATCCTATAACGAGTGTAAGGTGGAGAAAAATACCATTTTGATAGCACTTGCAGGAAACTTTAAACTATTTATTCTAAAATGTAACGATTTATTTTTCTTTCAAGACCAATCTGAACAATTCTGCCTCTAGCATAAAGGATAATTACTTATGATTATTTGGTGTTGTGTCAATCTAAAAGTCACGTGATTTCTCTTGAAGAGGGCTGCCATTGCCTCGATTGCCTGGAATTGTTAAACTGGGCCCTCGTAATTTGGAAGTAGGTACCTAATAGAAGGACTTCCAGAAGTAAATCCTTCTTTTTTCGTTGTTAATGGGGACCAGAACCTTCCGCGAAAGCTGAAAAACAGCGAAGTAGGATTTGCCCCTAAGAATTTTCGTGTATGCGGGTACACGAATGTTTTAAATATGTAAACAGTATTTATACTTTACACATTTAAGACAAAAATTACAACAATATACGTATTTACTTAAACGTGTCTGTGCTAATTAATAAGGTTAACTACAAAACCTTATAGTGTAATAAACATTCATCAACATTACTTTCTGGGAGAGGCGAACAGTCTTGTGTTGGTGGCGGAGGAGAGGCTCTCACTTGACTCGTAGAAGCTTTAGGCTTACTCTGGGACTTTTCTGACGGTAGAGCTGGGGGCTTTACCTTCGAGAGAAACATGGTGATGGGTAGTTGTCTTTTTTTTCTTTTCCTTCAAAATTCCAATGTATAAGAACATAACCCCGTTAACGCGATTGCTGAACTCAACAGCTTGAACCATATTGTCGTCAATGTCTTGTGCAAATTGTTGCATCGCTCTTGCCATGTTGCACAATTGTAGCTGATTCTCCAGGATAAGGCCACGCTTTTCACTTTCTTCTCCGTCTTCCTCTTCGTTTTCTTCCTCACTTGCATACTTTGTCATCTCAAAGAGGTCTTCATCGGTCAGTGGGTCCGAGTGGCAATCGTTAAGGTCGCTGATGTCGTCTTTTGTCATGTCGACAAATCCTTCATTCCTCATGATGTGAGCCAGCCTCACCACCTTTTCCACCGCTGAGTGATGCAATGTCTTTATGAGAGCGCGTGGTATGTATTCTGAGTTAACTCATCTCAACTCTTGTTTGACATGCCGGGATCCTTCTTGAGCATCAACATGAAACAACGCTCCTTTCCGCAATGTGGCTGCTGATATGGTTGTATTTTTTTCGCCTTTTCTATTTTTTTTTTTTTTTTTTTTTTTTAAAGCCGCAAAACAGGAAGGGCGAAGTGGAGAGGGAACACTGTATTGTTTGAACTTAGAGGACATTGGTTATTTTCTAGCTATTTTTTTTTATTTTGTTTATTAATTGTTAGCTGCTTTACTAATATTTTAGCTTAGTTTAGAAGACTTTTAAATTAGTATATTTTCTATGCATATATAGACTTAAATATTGATTTTGATTCTGTTTAGTGTTAAGGTCTTTTTTTTTCACACAATATTAATGAAACCAAACCTATTGTATAAACAGCAATTCGAGCAATGGGATTCAAAACCAGGGACTCTATAAAGAGGCGTCTTACCTATTGCCCCTCGAAATATGATAAATACTGTAAATTATTCTTTGATCACATTTAGTGGTGTATGTATTAGTAATTACTAATGGAGAATTGGAAATATAATAAAATATTCTTATAAACAATTGCTTGAAGTTGAAGATGCAAGAAACGCCCTTTTCTTCAAGCGATTGTCCTATGAACATAGCGAAAAGATATTTTGCCTTACCACGATCAATTCTGAACTGATCTTACGTGCCATAACCTTCTTCAATAATTTTATTAGTGAATTCACTGTCATTGCAAGTTAGAAAATGCAGGATGTCAAACATTGTAGCCTCCACCAATTAATGATGAGCCACATTTTCTACCTGTTTTGCTATTGAAGGTTTAATTGACTTAATTTCGTTAAATGCTCTTGATACACCTTTAAAATTTGATATTCTACATCCATTTGTGACTGTCTGTCAACGAAATCAATCTGATACATCAAAATAAATTACTTTTTTCTTTTTTAAATCAATATTTACAAATATTAAAAAAAGTCATAACTTTGTACTCTTTATGGTTTTTTTTTAATACTTAAGCCCTCTCCGATTGATTATTCTGTGTCCGATTGGAATGTAGATTTAAGGAACTAGATGAAACATCTCCCCCTTAAAAGTGTAATATAAACCTTTTTCTTTTTGAACTAGTACAGTGAGTATTTCAACACTTCCATCTTTCTTTTATTGAAGTCAGAAGTATATGTGAATTTCAACCATTTGATCTCTTTTAAGGTAATCTGCCTTCGGAAACGACTTTTTAAAATATCTTAATTTTTTGCCTTTGATATCTTTAGAGTCTCAATATCTCGATCAACTTCACTTTACGGTCATCCAAAATTATTGTGTGTATTTTTTTATGTTTTCGTCTGTAATAGCTTCTTTGAGAGTCCACAGCGTGCATCGTCCTCTGTGCTTAATTTGCCTAGCTTAAATTTAGCAAACCCCTTTTCAATGGTTGGTTTTCCTGATGCAGACTCTATGTTTATCAAGCCAAGCCTTGGCATCAACAGCATTTTTTTTCGCTAAAAAGCAATGCTTTACTAACACACGAAATTCCTTTTTTTCCATTGTTTTCAAAATAACAAAAGTTGCTTCACTCAAAATACTATATCTCACAAATTAATAGTCCTACAGCTGTCAAATGTATACACGTGTCTTTCGAAGGTTAGAGCTAACTGAAAATCATATGGATCGAATACTAGTAGCTCGATCTATGTGTCAGCCTACGAACTTTTCAGCCCAAATGTTATGCTTAAAATAGGATGAACAAAATTTAACTCAATTCTGAAAAAGTTCTACCTAACTGATCTAGAAGCAGCATTGTGTAAATGGATAAATCTCTCTCGCTCCTCTTTCCAGATGATAAATTAACTGTAGCTCTATATCCAGTAACAAAGACAGTGATTTGGTATACACCGTAGAGCCAAAACATTATGATCATTTGGGGTTTAGACATTTGTTTCAATTTCAAAAAAATATACTAGGAGCGTGATCTTCTTTATCATTTTTACCACGCGATACGATGTTATTTACGTATATGTAAATTTTGGTAATCTTACTGAATACAGATGCCTTAGATTGCATAATATTCCATATTTATCCATTTCCAAAAGTTGTTCCAAAAACTATCTTCAACATTTCAAAATATAACAATTGAGCTGAAAAGTTCGTAGGCTAACATAGAAAAAAACCTTTTTTGATAAAATTTGATTTTATTATTCAATGTTGTTGCCTTCCAGGGTGATACAAAAATTATAGTGGTCGTACATTTTTCGATACCATTTTTATACTTCGATTTGTCTTTAGCCCCAAAATAGACCTCAATTTCGGTGATTACTTCTTCATCGGCGCTAATTTTTTTTCCAGAGAGCATTCTCTTAAGGTCTGAGCACAGGAAAAAGTGACTGGGGGCCATATCTGGAGAATACGGTAGATGCGAAAGCAATTTGAAGCCCAGTTCGTATAATTTTGTCATCGTTTTCAGTGCCTTGTGACACGGTGCATTTGCTTGATGAAACAACACTTTATTCTTCTTTAAATGGGGCCGTTTTTCAGCGATTTCGTCCTTCAAACGCTCCAATAATGTATGTAATAGTCTCTGTTGATGGTTTTTCCCTTTTCAAGATAGTCGATGAATATTATAACAGGCGAATCCCAAAATATTGATACCATAACCCTGCCAGCCGATTGTTGCTTCTTTCCACGCTTTGGAGTTCTTTCATCATGTGCAATTCACTCGGTTGACTATCATTGGACACCTGTGTGAAACAATGGAGCCATGTTTTATCCATTGTCACATATGAATGCTTAAATTCGAGTTCACTACAATGAAACAGCTTCAAACACAGTTCAGAATCATTAATTCGTTGTTCTTTTTGGTAGATTGTGAACTCGCGCGGCACCCACTTTGCTCAGAGCTTTTGCATACCCAAATATTCTTTCACGATATGTCCAACACGTTCCTTTGATATCTTTAGAGTCTCAGATATCTCGATTAACTTCACTTTACAGTCGTCCAAAATTATTTTGTGGACTTTTTTTATGTTTTCGTCGGTAATAGCCTCTTTGAGGTGTCCACTATGAGCATCCACCTGGGGGCTCATTTCGCTGGGTTTAAATTTAGCAAACCAGTTTTCAAAGGTTGATTTTCCTGGTGCAGAGTCTGAATAATGTTTATCAAGCCAAGCCTTGGCTTAAACAGTATTTTTTTCGCTAAAGAGCAATGTTTTACTAACACACGAAATTAATTTTTCTCCATTGTTTTCAAACAAACAAAAGTTGCTTCACTCAAAATATTATACCTTACAAATTAATAGTCCTTCAACTGTCAAATTTATACTCATGCCTTCGAAGGATAGGGCTAACTAAAAATCATATGGATTAAATACTAGTAGCACCATCTATGTGTCAGCCTACGAACTTTTCAGTCCAACTGTTAAGTTAGACAATGTCTGCTAGTCTGTTACACAATGTCTATAACACAATGACGTCAGAGAGGGGAATTTGATACCCTAAATTACTCTCTCTGGCTACTTCTAACGTCATTATGACATCGAAGTCGCCTGGAACATATTTTGACCGCAATATAGTAGCATCAGATATCAGTAATCACTGCAGTGACTGCTGATCTCAGATCAGCAAATATATAGAAACTGATAGCGCGACACAAAAATAAATATCCGTTCTGTCTTTTATGTTATGAAATACATATATATACCAAGTACTCCATTGAATCTTCACAGCATATCACAAATAAGATCTTACCTCTACTGCGGTTAGTTTTTTTTTCAGAATCACGGTGCACTGCGAAGAGATATGAATGCGCTTTAATAGGAAATAGTAAGTCTTGGGAAGTTTATGTAAAATGTTATTTTTAAATTTTCCTATTTTTTCCAGTAGATAATGTATAACCTTAAGCACTTACCATCTGTTTCATTCCAGATCTAAAAGACATAGATTTGTTTTGCCTATAACTAGAAAGTGGAAAGTGCGTATTGACATCGCTTATTTCAAGAGAAAACGGCTTATATATTTATTTAGTCTAAGCAGAAAAAAGCTGAAATGATAGAATTTTCAACACTGTACTCAGTAATAGAAAAATAATTAGGTACTTACGAGATATGATCTCTTGCTTAATTTTATTATACTTCTATATAACTTAATGCTACTGTTAATGTGAAACGTAATATTGATCATCTGACATGTTATAAATTTGCAACGTGCAATAACTGTGATATGAAATAAACTTGATGTTAAATAAAATAAAATATAAATGAAAAAGGAATTAATAATAAATAAATAAATGTCAGGCGTCTACAAACCAACGTTCAAACGACATGAGTCTAAGTGTCTGACTTCCAAAAGTTCAGTTTCGATATATACATATACATACCGGATGTCTCAAAAGTCAGTAAATAGTTTAGAAATTCATAAAAATTTTATGAATTTGTATAGTTTAAATGTTTTTGCAAAGAAAGGATTATCACGACGAGAGATTTTTTGGAGATATAGAAAAAGGTAATTTAAAATGTCTATGGAAGATGATTCGTGTTATAAAATTCCATAAGATGTTTATTTTCTAGTAAATGTTTGTGTTTACAAGTATATCACAGCACTAAAGTACCTATTCTGAGCCAGAGATGGCCTAGTGGCCAGCTTACTGGGCTAGAGTTTGAACCTGGCTGGAGCACTTAACATCTTCTTTTATACTCAGAGAATGTGGCCGATATGTGAGTTTGTTCTCTCGCAGGGAGTTGGCAAGTGGGAGAAGGATACGGAATTGGGAGCAAAAATGTAGCCTCCTGAGGATAATTAGAATTGAGAATCTCCAGTGTGCCATCACAAACGCTCTACACTCGTCAAAGAAAAGCAGCCCGTTGCGACAGTGTCTATTCAATGTCTATTTAGTGTGGTTTTCATCATCACAAATTATAGTTTACGAACGAGTGACACCACTGTTGCTACAACATGTAAAATATCGGATAAGGATTAGATAAGGGAGATTTCATGGTTATATCAGCCAATAGGTTTAGCTTTTATTGTGGTATGTAGAACTGGTGTGGTATGCTTGGTAGTTGCCATAACTTTAGAACCAAAGGCTGTCAGGAGCAAGGTGTTTATTCATTTCGACCTCTGAAAACAAATGCTACCTTATTTTGAGTGTAGTTACACTAACGTCCCATTTCTCTGATACTTCGAGTAGGAAATCTTTGTGAGTCTTCAGCTGGTGATTCGTGTCACTAGTAAAGGAAGTTCACCAATACTATTTTATTCACCAATGCAAGATCACAAGGAAAAGCTTTATGTAAATGCAAGGAACAGGACACTTCTTGAAGGATCTGTTAACCAAAGTACCCTGTTTTGTGTACTTACAGTTTGCTTGCTTGCGTGTAGCACTCATAAAAAGAACAGTTAATAATTTTGTCTTTATTTTCTTCCTCTCCCCCCCCCCGCGAAAAAAGAGGAGGCTATTGGGGTGGGGTATCTTTTTTTGTGAGTATATCTTTTTCGACATTATTGCATTTAAATACACTAGTTCCTTCATTTTTTATTCATTTTTAAACTTTTTATGGACTTATGGGATACCTCATATGCGCAAATATACATCGAAGAGTTAAATATTATGATTGGAATCATTAGACACCAGTTTAAAAATTCTTACTTTCTTTAATTCGAAAAATAAATAAATAATGGTGATTTGTTTACTAACTTCGTCCATGTATGAACATACTTAATCTAACACTTACCAGTGAAGTTTAAGTGACTTGAGTATTTAGAGGACCGTTGATATATTATAAAAAATAAAAGTATCTTTAATCACCGTGCATAATAAATACAAGAAAATGATTTGTAACTTTTGTATAACATTCCTCTGACTATTGCCAGTAATTGTATGACTTTTTGCAATCAAAGGTCATATATTATAAGTATATAGATTTCTTTAAAAATTGCAAATTGTTTACGAGCTTTTCTTCCTTTCTAATATTATTATTTAATCAACCGCTTACGAAACTTAAATAAAAATATGTAATTTTTCTATAGAGATATAATTGTACAATTTAAACTTTAAAAAGGTTGAATAGACGACAAGATATAGGGCCGATCCCACCAAACTCATTTAATGGGTAACTATGATTAGCCGAAATTAACCCTGGCGCCAACCAATGACTCAATTCTCCGTTTAAAAAGATATTAATCGCGCTTAGCGTTAAACGACTTTGGTGGGATCGACCCATAAATATACAAAAAACATTCTCTCTTACTGCGAATGTGGAGAATATACATTTACTCATTTCTATTATATACTTTTGTAGACACGAGGAGAATTTATTAAAATAAATTCTTGTGTATACTAAGAAAATTTAAAATGCTATCCATTTTATACTGAGCCGTATTTAATTTCTTACCGAAAATAGCTACGAATAAAGAGGGAATTTGGTTCCTCCTTCGATTTCTTTACAGCCAATCTCTTTTGATATTCAAATGTTTTACACTGAATATGCAAAGTTTGTTGCAACTGCTAGCAGAATGCTGATATGTTATTTTAATGTGTGTTAAAGAAACTCTTTTGCTCTCTTACTACTTAGCCTTATTTAAAAGCTATTTTACCCTGTTCTTCAAGACAAAATACAGTTATATATGCACTCCATTAGTTTTTTCTCGGTTTTGATGAGAAACGTCTTCTCTGATATAATTTTTTTAAGCCAAATGTAAATTTCAGAATTTTATATCAGAACAAAATTTTCTGTTAGGCAATCATTCCTAATGTCTGCACCAAATTATATTTTAGAGGTTTTTCAATAGGATATTTGGGCGCCGTATTTTTCTCTTCGCCAAATACTCTTAAATCAATTGCCTTAATTCTTATTCTTTCACAAATTGACAAAATAAAAGTTTGAAAACCACTGAGAAAGTAATTTAATACACTATAGAGACAAAATCTGTGACTAGAAGGTTTTAGATCTTCTGTGTATAAGAAGAAAAGGGGGTTTAAAAAGTTTGTAAATTATATCATTCGCGAAAAGTATAAAGATTTATATTTCTCCATCACCATTGCCATCTACCACTAGAAGTCCGTTCCCTCTCTATTGTAGTGAAAGTTTGCAATTGAATCTTGAAATATTACAGTAATATCGTAGTAAACAGCGTTAACACTAAAGATGGTGGTTGACACAAAACTTTCTCGTTTGCCTCTGGTTTTTCCCATATGCCTATCTATACGGGAATTACTTTTATGTTTTTTTAACTAATTGTATACAAATATTTATGCAAAAGGTATAAACAAGAATATTTCTAAGTTGGGCCAAAGGAAGGCTGACATTTGAATACTTCAGTTGGCAAACAAGACAGTTTTCTAAATAAATATCACCATTTCATTTTTTCCCATTCAAAAGACTGTGGCCAATGGAGATTCAATGGTTCCGTGTTAGCTGGGTGTTTGTGATAACACTCCTTTAATGGCGGAAAGTGACAAATGCATACAAAACAGGATGTTTCGTCTTCATGGGGATAAGAATAAGTAGCAGTGTTGTAATTTTTTAGATAATCAAAATAAATATCTTTTTTTATGTTTATACATTGTTTTGCAAAAAAAATTTAGAGGGGGCGGCATTTTACATCTTTGTCTGGGGTGGACAAAAATTGGTAAACCCCGCTCTGCAACAACTGCTCTGAGGCCCATAGAATGTTCGTTGGATCTCTTTACTTCCTGACGATTTCCCTGGATACAAAAATCATAAGTTATCACCAGTATGGAGACAGTTACAGTATTTCATGCATTGAAATTGCCACTATATTATAATTTAATCCAGACCGTCTTACTAGTACAAGATCCAATGGTATTACTGTTAATAACATCTGATCGGTGATCATATACTATATGGTGCTTTTTCCCGACTCCTAGCAAGTTTATTCATGTATTTAGCTTTTTATAAAAATTTTAGCCAGCAAAAGTTTTTTTTCTTTTGTGATGTTTTTAAAAGAAAAGTTTATTAGATTAAGATGAATTACTCCATGTAATTTACACTATTTTTCTTTACATTTTGCACCACACTGCAAGTTATTGTGTGAGAGGTTATTTTTTTTTAATTATAAAGTAAATACATATAAATGAAAAAAACGGCTTTACCTAAGAGAAAAAATGAACAGTCGTTTTGAAGAAAAAGGAAATAATATATATCTTTACAAATATTAAATTTATTTACCAAATATTGAAAAATTGCCTTGATTTCTGAATTCTGTTTTAAACTTAATATTCTCGAAAAGTTATTCTAAAAGCATTAAGACCTTATATATTGTAGGGAATTTTCTAATAGGTATATTTTTAGTGATGAATTATTTATGCTTTCTTTGATTAATTAAAACAGACAAATTTTCCTTTACTCCTTTGATTACATCAAAGTTCGTTGCCCGCTATTGGCTACAAGTTCGATGATTCTGTCTATAGCGACTGCTGTGAAATGCTGTTATATCGCTGCTATGCTATCCTGCGCTGCAGCGAATTACGAAAGAACGATACCGGACGAATGAGTTGTGTAATCAAAGCTAAGCGACGTTTACGAATCTCTAATATAGATGATGGCTCAAAACATTTTTTTATAGTCTGTAAATAATTCATCTCGGTATGATACCCGGAGAAATAAAAGAAAATACCCAAATTGTTGCAGTACAGGTATGTCAATCAAAATCAGATTTTCATTCGTAGTTTAAGCCTAAGCATAACAAAATATTTATGATAGCAATTTGTGGTAAATTATTTAATTTGGGAGTATGAAACCCTCATGATTCAGAGTTAGATACACGTCCGGGTGATTCATTTGCAATGTAAACAAATCACAACAGCTTGCCATGCTCATGTGTCTTCCAAAAGGAGAAACAGCTTCAATACAGTTCACCTAAAAAAAATAATAAAAATCAAGCATTGTTAATTTATATCTGCAAAACATTCTGAACGGTAGTTATGTATTAAATTTTCTGTTATAATCCTTAAAGGCATATTTGTTTTAAATTATTTCATTAATTCATTTGCTTTATTTGCGTATGCCATTACGCAGTAATATTTAAGTTGAAAGTTATTTTAGATTTAAAAAAAATATTTTATAGCAAGTTCCTTTCATGGAAAGAACACTGTAAGTTTAATTTTCTTTACCTTGTTCGTTACCTAACTTAATCATTTGGTGTTTTATTTAGTGTTGAATGCCTTACTCTCGTTTTGCGTAGTCATCAGTTTCGTTTGTTTTGGATGTCATTTTAAAATAATGATCATAGTAAGTCCTATCCCATTTTTAGGTAGTTTAAATATTGCTTGCGTTTAAAGGATGAGTTACCTATATATGGATTCATTATAATAGTCAATGCACAATTAAATATAATAAGAATTGTAAGTTACTACTGTAGTATTTGCACTATTACACATTGTAGTAACCACTTTTGGACTAACAAAGTATACACAGTAATTTTTGGGATTTAAATAAAAAAAAATGTGATTTGTAGTTTTTATTTTGTATGTTATTGAAATAAATATTTGTTAAAGATGTGGGTAGTATTTTGAAATTAAAAATTTCAATAAATACAATCATTTTGTTTAATCAACACTGAAGAAAATAACACATTGTATTAAAACATCTGTTCAAAAGATGTATTGTTGGGTTATATAGTAAAAGCAAGATTTAATTTTGGAATAAAATTAAAAATGCAAAACATATTAAAGGTTGAAATTTTTATCTTTAGCTTAATCATCTGTGTCAATTTTTTTTTTATTGGTTTTACTGTGATTTTTACCATTTCTTCCAAAATTGAAATGATCATTTGTTTTTTTAAAAGATTAATTTTTAATTTTATGGTAGTAAGATATTTGACAGATGTGAAAGAGTAATCTAATTATCTGTATAATAAATTAATTTATGTAATTATCTAGATAATAATTTAATATACTATGTGTGTATCAAATTGATTTCACCCTTAAATTGATTTTGCTATGGATTTTAATAACTTAATTTGGCTAACCAATATAAAAGTCTGTTTTTATGTATGCGTAAAATATGTTTTGCAAAGAAAGTATTTAAAAAATAAACTTATGGTATGATAAGCTTATTATAAATGCTACATTAGATGTTTTTAAAATTTCTAGAAACAAATTTCATAAGAGATTTTCTTTTAAAAAATCTTGTTTTTATTATCTGTATATAATCCAAACTAGTTCATTCACATTTCAATTAAAACACATAAAAATATTTCAGATTGTAGTATAAATAGAGATTAGGTTATGATTTTGTTTTGTTTCACATGTGTAACAGTTATTTCATCTTCCATTTATAAAGTAGCTGATATTTTCTCATGCACATTTATTTTTGTTGTTTAGTGTATTAGAGCTGTTACTCATAAATTATATTATTAATCATTAATGCCTGAAACTCAGTAAAGAAATATTGCTAGCCTTTTTATTTTAAATACACATTTTGACATGATTAAATACTTAATTTTTAGCTTTTTTCTCTAAAGCATTTTAAATGGAGGTAATTTAATATAAAGTAACTAGTGTGTGTGTATACACCCACACACATACATACACATTCATATATAAACATTTATAACTATCTTCCATTTGCCCCTTCAGTTTTTCTTTAATTAAAATTTTATTATAAAATATAAATTTTTAAGTGTTATATTTGATTTGATTATTTTATCCTTTTGCTTATTATATATATATATATATATATATATATATATATATATATATATATATATATATATATATGTTTGAAATCTAAATAGAAGTGTATTTAATTTAATTCTTATCTTTGTATTTATATTGAACATTGCTTTTATTTTATATTTTCTTTGAATTAGTTTAATTTTGTCATATTATTTAAATAATTATATGATAACAACTATTTAAAAAATATTTTAACGACAAGGGCCACATAAGAATTATTTTCAGTGTGAGATCTCAGGCTTTAACCAGTTCCCCCCCTCTAATATTTCCCTAATTTTTTGACTAGAGGCATAAAATTTAGTAAAAAATTATATATTTAAATTTAATATGTAGTAAGTGCATTAAAATATGATTTAATATCAATATTACTATTAATAGTTGCATCAAAATTTATATAATTTACTTTTAATAATTACATTAAAAATATGTAAAATTTAATATTATACATAATCAAAACTCCATGCACAATCTTTTACAATATGCTTCAATAAATGTAAAAAATAATTTGGAGCAAAATATTAAATTGAAAAAGGAGATAAAAATAGGAATTTTATATAAAAATTAAGTTTTCCTAAATTATGCAGTTTAAATAAATTTTATATTTGAAAAAAAAAACATTTATTTCAATGTTAAAAAGGCAATATAGTAAACTTCAGAATTTCTGAAGATGGAAGAGGGCTAGATTTGTGAAACTCCCCCTCTAGCTACAGCTCTATTAAGGACATTATCAGACTATATCAGATATGATTACTTTAGAAATCATCACATTAGTAGAATTTGTTACTTATTTAGTACAAAAGTAAATGTGTGGAAAACTTTTAGTATCTCTATACTCCCCTAAAACTGATAGAACATTTTACTTTTAGTGAAATGGTCTATCAGTTTTAGGGGAGTAACTTTTTTTTCTATTTGAATTTAATGAAACAACTCTAGCTTATTAATATAAAATTTTCTTAAGTCAGTAACTTTTATGTACTTGAGTAAACTCAAAGTTTACAACTTCATTGAATGAATTATAAAATGTAACAAGGCTTGGCTTGAGATAATGGCATTTCTCCAAATACTCATGGCACACATTCAAAGTAATCAGTTTTACTTATAATTTGGTTAAATGGGAAACAGATTGTTGGCAAACTAATTGATCTGTGTCAAAATTGTGCTAAATTTGGTTGCATAATTGAAAGTTTTGTGAGTAATAATCTATTAACATTTATTAGAAATAAATAAAATATGTATATGGTAATTTCTCTGTGTGTTTATTTATCATAATAGTTTCATTAAATAAGTCTTATAATTATGTGTTCTGTAATGTAAGAACTATGTGTTAGAATCTGAAAGTAAAAACACTTAGATCTTGTTTATAAATTTAATAGTTCAAAAAATACTAGTATAATGCTGTAATGAGTATAATTTAAAAAATTTAATATTTTCTTCAGTCTAAGTATTTTCCATTCTTTCCAATATAAAAATTAAGGGGCTCCTATTAATTCCACAATTAAAGAGGGTGGGGAAATTTTTCTCAGTCGAAACATTCAAAACAGGAAAGATACTTTTAGAAGTTTTATGTTAAAGTAATGAATTTCAATTAAATATATATGTGTGTGTGTTTTACTATAACATTTTGCTTCTTAATGTAGAATTTACAAACATTTAAACTCAGATAGTATATTTATCTTTTTCGATTATCTGAATGACTAATTTTTAATTGGCTGAATGCAGCAATATTACTGCAAATTCAGTATTTTCTATTTAAAGCAGTAAAGAAATTACATTGTCAACAGTTATAACAATAATTTGTTACAGAATTAAGCAGTTTTCTATTATCATTTATTCAGGGTTGCTATGTGTAAAAACACATTTAAAATACTACATTTAAAACATGTTAATTTTTTAGTAATTATTTCTTCCTACAAATGTTGTCATTACCACAGAGAAACCTATCATTGTCTTGTTGGAAGCTTTGTTGGGTGTCCAAAAATATATTTAATATCAATATCATAACTTATGGATGTTTAACTTTTTTAACTCATATCTTCTAGCAAGACATTAAATTCTCCAATGTAAAAGTTTTAATATATGGCGATTATTTTTTTTAATGTTTTTAAATGTTTAAAATATGTTTAAAACAAGTAATACTTATACATGGTTTTTTTAATCTGCCATTTATATAAAAATTTAAAACAGATTAGATAATGTGTTGTATGTTTATTTATTATAAATACATTTTATCCAATCTTAAAATTGTTAATATTGTCCAGGAAGTTTTATCATCTATATTTTTAGAAGTCTAGTAATCTATCTTAATTTCTGTGTTGTAAGGCAGTTCATTAATTATTAGAGATAAATAATTGTTATATTCTATTAATATGTTATTAAATGGTAATTAAAAATTACATTGTGTTTTGATCTTTTAAGAACTAATTTACTGGGAGAATCTTTGCTTTTCTTAAGAATTTAGCTGCTCTGAGTGGTTTAAAAATATTTGAATATTTGATAAAGTAAAATTTAAAATAGTATTGAAGATATTTTTTAACTAAATGAATATAAAATATTGATTTTTAAGTTACTGGGTTTTTTTATGTAGCATTAGGAATTTGATTTTTAATGAATTTAACTATCCTTTGTTTTAGAACTAATATGATAGATCAGATCAGTGATGTATAGTTTCTTGGCTACTGCTTTTTAAAAAAATTCTTAAATTTTCATTTTAAATATCAGTTTTCTGCTTTTTCTTTCTCTTTTTAAACAGTCCAAAACAGAATAAATTAAATTGCTTTAATTAAGTAATAAAATTTTAAATCAATTATGCCACAAATTTTTAAATAAATTCATTTTTCAGCTGTTATTTTAGGATTCTCCCACTCCTTTGCAATCTGTATATGCACCTTGATACTTGGCAAATAATATTAACTACTTCTATAGCAACAAATATTTATAGTTTATGTTCTACTGCTAATTTCTTAATTCTTAACTGTATATTTGCTTTTCTGACAGCTATACTCTCTCCCTTACTCAGGTTTTGATGATTTTTTATACTATATTTTTGACATTTAAATTTTTTATTGATATATGTAATCAATCCGGGAAATTTTTTTAAAGTTTTCTTTTATAAATTACAATTAAAGAATTTAGTAATTTTCTTTTTTCTCATATATTTAATTTATAACAAAATAATGAGAAAGAATTATGAAAGCATAGTGTAACTAAGATGATAGTTAAATTCTTTTTTATTCTGACTCAAGATAATATTGTAATCCGTGCTGTAATCATTTTTATTTTATTGTCTAATGTTCATTACTTCAGTATTGTCAAAAAGTTTTAGGTAAATTTACTAATTCTTAGAAGAAAGTGTTAATTTGGCTCATTTTTCTTTTCAACCAAAAAAGTTAATTAAATGTTTAGTTAAAAACATGGATCAGTCATATACATATATATATATATATATGTATATATATGTGTGTGTGTGTAGTTAAAAGAAACTGAGTAATAGGAAAATAAAATCTAAAGATTTATAACATTGTATAATTTTTAACCAAAAAAGTTAATTAAATGTTTAGTTAAAAAAAAAAAAAAAAAAAAAACACATATCAGTCATATACATATATATATGTGTGTGTAGTTTAAAGAAACTGAGTAATAGGAAAATAAAATCTGAAGATTTATTATAACATATTATATAATTTTAAATTGGTTGAAAATATTTCATTTTGGCTGTAATGCTTTTAAATATACTTTAAAAAATGGTAGTGATTATTATACATTTTGATTAGAGAAAACTAAAGCTATATATATATAAAAATTTACTTACTTCAAATACTATTTCTGCTGACAACAGTTGACTTTTAATTCCAATTCTACTTGTTTGTGAACTTTCTTTGAGTAATCATAAAATAGTATTGAAGTGGGACAAGTTAAAAGAGTTGAGCTGTGCATCTGAAGAGGAGGAGGAGTTTTTAGAGCCTCCCCCAGCATTTGTTGCTCTGAGTTATTTTTAAACTCTTGACACACTCGGTCTTCACCTCCCAACTATATTTTCTCTTCCTTGTATAGCTGCCAAATGGTGGCAGACAGTACATATGCATCTTGAATTCTTATGTGTGTCAATATCCTTAAAATTTTCTCTTTCAGAATCTGCATCTAGATTTTTGCTTAAGATCATGTCAATTGCTTAGTGTAACATTTGATTTTTGATAATATTTGTGAATTATCTTTAAATCAGCTTAAGAGGAATACTATTATAGAGGTAAAAATTTAACTTTTTAACCATGTGGGATGCTAAAGTTCATGTGACCCCATTTTTACTCGTGTGCCCTTTATTTGGATTTATTAATGGTTTTTACTTCATTTCTAGTTTTATTTTTTAAAATTTCTATTTAATTTTCAAAACTTCAAGTACATTTTTCACTTGTAAATTTTTATCAGGAACTATGTATACTAGACTATTATAGACATTGGTTTCATCTCTGAATAAATTATTTTGAATCTTTTAAATTTTCTGTTAAATTTGTATGTTCTATAGTTTAAAATAAATTAAGTTATTGTAAAAATTAAAACTTGTTTGTAATTTTCAAAAATTTTGATTATTTGTTAGATACAGGTAACACAACTATTGATTTTTAAATGAAATTAATTTAAATATATCCCTATTCTGTATAACATTTTAAAGTATCCCATAAAGACAGTACTTTTTTCTGTTCTTAACTGAAATTCATTTAGATAAATTAAAAGTTTTTAAGTTTAGTTTTAGAAAGTATACAACTTTGATGTAATTATTAAAAAGTAATTAAATCAAATATTGTTCTCAGAAGAAAATTTATGATAATTTATATCTTAATCTCTCTCTCTCTCTCTCCTGTTTTTTTTTTTTTTTTTTTTTTTTTTTTTGTTATAAAAGTAAATTTCTGGATTGTTACTGATTATTTATGTGTATATATTATTGCATTTCTTTAAAATTAACGTAAGATTTTTTGAAGTCAGTACCAAGTGATCCCTAGAAACTCTTATGCTTAGCAAATTTTTATTTTCAAAGTATTATGATGTGATTTTTGTGTGTAAATATTCTACATCTTGTATATATCTGCAATATATAGATAGTGTTAAATAGTTTTTGAAAAAGTTGAAATTGTTATATTCTCTTTTTGTTGTAAGAACTGTTTCTTAATTATGATCTTAAAAAGGAGAAAATGGAGTGTTTAAAAATGTGAACAGTTGATACTGAATAAAAAAATGAAAATTACAATGTTTTGTATTAATCTATTTTGGTCAAGTAACACATCACCAGGAAGTGATAATTTAAGAGTACAGTGTTAAGTAATTTATTCTTTGCATTAATAATTATATCACTTAAAAATAAGAAATAGATGTACAAGTATTTTTGTTTTGTTGTTTGTTGTGTTGGGAGATACATATCATAAAGTATAGGTTATATATAGTTTATATAAGTATAGGTATAGTATAGGCTTATGTTTATAAAATTAATAACTATAACTTAAAATATTTAGAAAAGAAAACAATATTAAGGAATTGTAATAAGGAAACTATTACTGTAAGAAAACTATTACTGTATCCAGAAAACTATTACTGTAATTGTTAAAGATAGAAGGATATCAGAAAAGTAGATTAATGATATCTCGAACTTGTAATCACAAGTAGTTTAAACTTTTTTATTAATGTAATTGGTCACTAATTTAAAATTTTGTTAAGTATTTCAAGTATGATATACAGATTCTTTTTTAATAAATCATTAAATTTTAAATATATGGTTCTAATTTCAATGAAAATGATCTAGAATGCTTTGTTTTAGAGCATATGTGCTATACAGATGATATACAGATTCTTTTTTAATAAATCATTAAATTTTAAAAGTATGGTTCTAATTTCAATGAAAATGATCTAGAATGCTTTGTTTTAGAGCATGTGTGCTACAACAACAACAGCAGCAGATGAACCTCGTGCTTTGTGCATCATTCGTGATTTATCAAATGGCCATGTAAGTGAAACATTTCTTTATACTACAATTACACAACAATCTGTTAATGACAGTTTACTATTTATATAATTACTAGCTGTATTCTTGTTCTTCACTACAGTGATCCTGTGTTTATTATCTGTACAAATCGCCTTTTACCTATGTAGAAAATATCACAATCATCTATAACAGTGTATATACATTATGTAATTAAAAGGCTAACACAAAAGTTTATATATCAATCTAATATACAATATAAATTGTGTAACGGCTAAATAAATTGGTACTATTCTGCTATAACTTTGTATACACACATGCATAAGTTTACATATCTATCTATATGCAATGCAAAGTTTATGGAAGCTAAATAAATTGTTTTAAGTAATCATTTTATATTTATAATTTTACAATTTTAAAAATTTATAGTGACTGAAGCAAATATTCCTGAAAATGTTACAAAATATCACTTAACAGGAAATTATAACTGAATTAAAATTAAAATTGGATTTCATTGCATTTGTTTATTTGTAGTCATCCAAGAAACAAAACATTTTTAAACTAACAACCAAGAAATAAATCATTTTTATTTCACCAAGAGCCCCCCGAGATATGTATTTATCCATGATTTAGCATTACTTTTCCAGTATTTGCAACTTAATACCTGTTATGATTTGAGTCATATTAATGAATATAATTCACAAAATAATAATTTTTTAGGGGTGGATCACCTAGAAACATTCTTGACAGTGATGTAAAGATATTCTATAATTAATGAAACTTTTACTGTTTCAAGTTTTTATCATAACATTAAAACACAACTTTAAAAGTACTTGTTAATGTATCTAATTAAAATTGCAAGTAATTGTAGAAGTTATGAGTTATTGTAGTACTCTGTTTAAACAATGCATTTTCTTACACTGTATTTTATTTAATTTATAAATAGTCTTGTATGTTAAAAATATTTTTAATTGGAGTTTCATATTCCGTAGCTAATTTAATAAAACAAAAGTGTCTTGTAAATTACTGCTTTGAAAATAATTTTATCAAGAATTTGTAATAATAATAATTGCTTCTTGAAAAAAAAGTATATTACATGCATTTATTTATGTTAGTATATATATATATATATGTGTGTGTGTGTGTGTGTGTATATATATATATATATATATATATATATATATATATTTAGTCATCAATAATAATTTTCATTTTTATATTAGCAGGATAAACAGAAGTCTGCCATTAATTTACCTACATCAACTACAGCTGTACAGTTGATGCAAGAAGTAGGCAAAGAATTTTCTTATGACCCTGAGACTTTTGAACTTATTCTGCAGCGAATGAATACAACAGTGAGTTGTTTTTAATTTTACCTTTCAATCAGTATTTTGTATTTGAGCAGTTAAAGTTAAATTTTGAAATTAAATTTCCTACATTGTATCAAAATGTTTCTAATTGCTGACTCAGTAAAATCTTGTCTTAATACAATGTTAAATTTATCATAATGCATTCTTATTGTAATTAAAATGCCTGACTTGCAGATCTTAAATATAAGTAATTCTTTCTTAAATCATTTCTTTTGAAAATATTTTAAAGGAGCTAACACTTTATCAGTTAAACTGCAAAATCCAATTGATTAAAAATCTAAATGTGGAGGAAACAAAAATTTTCTTTGGCTTTTTCCTCCATTTTGTCTGTTTCATTGAATGTGAATAGGTAACATATATAAACCATTAGTTCCTTGTAATCCAAAGGTTTGGTAAATAAACATCTGTAAAGGAAGCACCTAATTTTTCAAATTGTTAAGCTTTTTGCATTTTTGATTAAAAGGAGATCTATGGTTATTACTTTTTTTTTTCACTACACACTCCCTTATCACATCAGGCTCAATAACTTTTAGATTATCAGTTAGCCTTTTGTATTCAACATTTGTTAAAATTTTATCTGGTTTGAATTAGAAGTGTTTTGTATAGCTCCCAATGCTCAGAAAGTTACTGGTAAGTTTCA
The DNA here is from genome assembly GCA_032207245.1 of Pardosa pseudoannulata. NCBI lineage: Eukaryota > Metazoa > Arthropoda > Arachnida > Araneae > Lycosidae > Pardosa > Pardosa pseudoannulata. The sequence goes on from CM063508.1 coordinate 143,544,564, forward strand.
ATAAAAGAAGAGCTTCTTTTTTTTTTCTGAGTACAAGCCTTGTTAAAAGTTAAGAGTAAATGGAGTAAATTATCTAGCTCTTAACTGCTTAGTTATCACAAAAAAGGGTCCATATACTTAGGCTGAAGAACTGAAGAAGTACTGGCACAACCAACAACAGAAAACCAAATATATGTGCCTTGTTTCAAATCAGAATATAACCATCTGTTCCTAAAAATTGGCAGTTGTAGATTTGAAGTTGTGGAAAAATTTGCATATCTAGGTTCAGAAATCAACATACAGAATAATAGGTCAGTATAAATTCATAGTAGAAACACTGCTGCTAACTGATGTTTTTTAGGTTTTAAAGAAATACTTAGTCTAATTTCATTAAAAGAGAATCAAATTAACAATATTTAAGTGTTTAATAAGATCTGTTTTAACCTCTTCAGCCAAAACATGGGCACTAACACAAAAAAAATTCTGATAGTTTAAAAAATAAAATGTTATAAGAAGAATATTTGGGGGGTATCCAAGTTAATGGTGTATGGTGAAGAAGGACACTTATTGAATTATACAGTATTTATAATAATTCAGATATAGTTAGTTTCATCAGCATTCAAAAGTTAAGATGGGCTGGCCACAGGCAGATTAATCAGATTAAATGGCTACAGATCCACACACACACACATACAAAAAAAAAAAAAAAAAAAAAAAAAGAGTTGTCATGGCTAAACCAATAAGCACCCGTAAAAAAGGACATGCATAACTCAGGTGGGGTTGAGCTGTATTGAGAACGACTTAAAGGCTTTAAAAATGATTAATTGGAATTCCAAGGCCAATGATCAGACTGCCTGGTATTGAATTCTGGAGAAAGCTATGGCCCATACAGAGCTGTCATGCCACTAAGAAAGACTGCACAGTTTACAATGTTTATTGATTAGTTATGATGTCATATTGGAAAACTGTAAGTTTAACTGATAGTGTTTTGGTTGCTTAAGATATTTTATTTATACTTGGAATACCATGAACTATCATCTAAAGCATGGTAGTAGTTTTACATTTGCTTACTCAGTTTCTGATATTTAATGTTAATTTATTATTATTTTCATAGTACTTTTCAATCAACCATTATATTGGACATTTTTAAAATTCCACTGATACTCCTACTTGTAATTTATATCAAATAGTTCTCAATACTAAGTTACTCTGTATTTCTAATCTCATTCATATAAGATTTTCAAGAATATGCTTTGAGTGACTTGGTGCAAAAATTAAGTTGATGCAAGTTGTATGTGTATACACATTTTTTGTTTCAAAAATACTCAGCAGTCATTATTTTTTCCCATTGTTTGATAAAAACTATTTAAAAAATTTCTCAAAAATAAAAATTTGAATAAAAGTGGTTTATTAAAAACAAATATATATATATATATATATATATATATATATATATATATATATATATATATATTATCTTGTAGTAGATTTTAAGGATAGGGTAGCATATAGATTGGTTTATCATATTTGAAAGGAACTTACAAGTAAAATACTTTAAGTTCTGAGTACATTTAAAATTAAAGAAATTTATTTGATCTAAATTGTATGTACTAGCCATATTTATAATATTGAGAAAACTTTAAAACAAGGAACTTTTCTCTATCTTTTTTTAATCAATACTATGGTTTGGAATATATTATATGTTGAAGCTGTTGTATACTTAATGGTCTAGTTTATAAAGTCTGTTGTTTTAATTATTTCAAATAATTGCAGATCAATATTCATGAACATGACAATGAAACCTTAGAAGAACTTGGCTTTTCTTCTGGGAAGAAAGCAAAAAATAATCTTATCATATGTGATAAGAAAAACATGCCACCCAAAAAAATAGAAGTAAGTATAAAGTATGCAATTTTTATAACACAAACATTATCAGGGCTAAAATTTAAATCATGTTCTTTTTATAAACCAGTGAAGATAGAATAACGCATTGGCATCTTATTTATTTATTTATTTTTATTGCTGAGTGATGCCTGCCTGTAAAAACTATAAATGTTTCTATTTTTATTACATTTTTGATATGAAAACTTGGAAATGTGTGCTAAATAGTGTGATATTATGTTATTTAAGTCAATGTTTAAGTTTTTTTTTTTAAGTATTGTAAATCACTATGTAAACATGGATCTTAATTTCTCTCCCTCTATTTTATTAATTTGAAACGTCTAAATAACTGTTTAAAACTAACTTGTAACCATTTTTAGAAATCAAGAAATTTAAAATTTAAGGAAAGGAATTTTCTGTGAATCAAATGTTTTACTTTTTAAGGGTTTTAAGTGCCATGTTTAGTTTTTTTAATGTCTGGATATTGCTATTCTAAATTAGGATACATCATTTATACGTAAATTCTGGATTTTGTTTCTTTCCAGAGAAGAAAGATAGAATGACTGATGTAATACAAAAAAATTGCTACTAGTTATTAAAGCATATGTATATAGATTTAAACTATGTTCATAAAGCATATGTATATAGATTTAAATTATGTTTTTAATATTTGGTTATAGATAATCTTTTTTTATTCCTTATAAAAAAACAAGTAAATATTTTCACCTTTTGGATGCTTTCTCCTAAAGTAAATAGCAAAAATTGTCAAAGAGCATTTGAATTTATGTCTATATTATTATAAAAGTATTTTAGTCTTATACTTCTAAAATTTTCATAAGCTTTTTATATTTTGATTAAAGAAATGAATATGATCTCTTGAATCTTTAACAAAACTTTCTTTAAGTTACCCTAGCAGTGGTTTTTGTTGAATTTTTCCTTAAAGCTTTCTAGACAAAATCATGATGGCTATTCAGTGTTAGGAGTGAACTATTTGCTGTTAATGAGGATCTTCATGCTATTCTTCGGTGTACCAGGTCCAGTGACTATTATAGATCCTTACTGATAGTTGTAACTCAGTATAACCTCTATAGAACTTGATTCATGTTAGCAAATTTGTTGGCACTCTTATGTTTGCAGCTGAAACACTTGAATAAGAAACAAGATGTCTATATTATGTGGATATCTTTTCATGTCAATGTACCTGGTAATATAGTCACAGATAGTTTGGGAACAAGAGGTTCTATCAAGTCTGCAACTACTGTTTTTAGGGATCTTCTCCATTAGGAAAATCTGTGACAGGAAAGTTTAGATCACCTCTTAGTCCACCACTGGCAGAAAGAGCCCTTGCTGCTCTTTAGAGTTTGAGGGTAGCAGATCAGATCCAACTGCTATCTTGTAGTTCATCAGTGGACACTTGAAATGTATGACTTTTGATTCTTGCTCCAGAATTTTTCTAAATTGCAAAATGTATAATGTAGGACCTGCTTCCCCTGAACATAAATTCATTGACATGGCTTTGCACTGGAAGGTATTTATCTAAATCCTCTCCTAGTATTTGATTTTGCAAGAGTACAAATTCATGGATTTGATCTAGATGGTGCTAAGCTGTAAGGGATTGACAACAACAAAATTGTTAAGAGGCAGTAATATGTTATTCTAGAAAAATCATAAAGGAGATAGGTGTCAAAAATACAGGTCATATTATGTAAATTTGTTTGATTAACTCAGTAGGAAATAATTACCAACTTTTATTTACACAAAATCTGAAATATAGGCAAAATATTATGTACTATTTTAGGAAATGTTATCATTAAATTTAATATTATCATTTAATCAGTGTAACAAAGGTAGATGGTATTATACATTACTAAAACATTACTAAATTGTTTCAAATTTATTAATGTAGTTTTGTTTCTTTCAGGCATCTGAATCTGAAAATGCAACCACTGAATCTCCTTTTTTTGATAACCTGAAAGAAAAATTAACTCTAGCAAGTGGAGATAATAGTTCCATAACATATGTTCCTGCTCCTCCACCATATACTCCAGGAACATCAGATTTTTCCTACAACTATAGTTACAGCAATGCTCTTACTCGTCAAGATACAGGTTTTATATTATATTGTACTTTTGAATATTGTTTGGCTATTTATATATATTATTTTTTTGTTAGAAAAGCAGTATTTGTAAGAATCTTGATTAAAAATTTATCAATTAGAATTTTTTTAAAAATTTAAATCAGGTTTTTTTCAAATTTGAATCTGATTTTTTAAATTAAATTTTTTCTTTTGCAAATTAAATATTAATTTAAGATATTTAAATATATATATATATATATATATATATATATATATATATATATATATATATATATATATATATATATTGATAGATAGATAGATATTTATAATTGTGGTCTGCTGATAATAAATACATTTTTGGGGAGGTTCAAGAATTTAAATATCTAGGTACATTTATAAATAACAATAAGGATGCAGTAACTGAAATCAAAAATAGAATTAATATGATCAACAGATGTTATTTTAGATTTTGCAAGCAATTTGAATCCAAATACATAAGCTTGAAAACTAAAATACAACTTTACAAAACATTAGAAAGATCCATGATCCTATACATCAATGAGTTTGGGGGTTCGAATCCTACTGTGGCATGGATGTTCGTAGCCGTTTGGAATTGGCTCTAAGCTGTAGGGTCCCGGTCTCATTAGCCCTCGTGTTGCAGAAGAGGATAAAAGAGGAAAGCAATTTGTAGACCGTAGCACTCCAAACCAAACCAAAAAAACCTCAACAATTCTTATAAACTGTTCATTTATTTTTCATTGTTTACAAATATAAAACTTTTTATTTATCAAATTAATTTTTAAACATTAGTGTTCAAGTTAACACACAAATAAAAAATATGCTTAAAAATTCAGTAGTGTGAAAAAAAATCTTGATTTTAATCAACAATTTTTTTTTTAAAATTCAGGTATTTAAATCATGATTTATATCAAAGTGGTGTAAATTAACCAATCTTATCTGGTTGATTTATTTGCCATGTAGTTCAAAGTTATATTGAGACCTCGATATACCATTTCCATTAACTGCTTCAAAGAGTTTATTTTTCTCATAGCCTTAAATTAAATCATTTGTAATTTATTCTTATCATGTTTGTTGATGTTCAACTTCCACTGCTGTAGGATATTATAGGTATTATCAACGTTTCACAGATAGGAATTTTAGTTTTAATTAAGATCATGATTTATTAATGTTAATTCTTAAGATCATGATAACATTGATTTACCATGAAAAATGGGTTATCAGTTTAAGACTTAGATATGTTTTGACAGAGGTAATGGTCCTGTGGTATCTCAACTGTGTCACCGTGCCAAAAGAATTATTCATAATAAAAAGGGCAAAAAGTTAGATCTTCTATTAATAATTCTAAGAAGGTGGGGTTTTTTAAAATTTTTTCATTGGTAGTTAAAGTTTTCAAGCTTCAACCTCTGTTGCATTAAATGCATCAAAAATAGTTTCTTTCAAAAGCTTTGAACAGTCACTGTGTCATTGGTAAATGCCGAGAATTGTAAAGCTCTCTGAATATTGGTATCATAACTGTTTAACAGATCTGACAGTCTTTTCCAATACCAAATAAAACAATGCACAGCCATGATATTTCTCTGTCTCTTAAATATTTGTGAAGTGTGTTATTGCTTTCTAAGCTGTCAGTGTTTATTGCTAATGCTGTTATTTGAGTGTAAAGGGGAATATAAAAATGAAAAAGAAAAAATTTACTAAATTTTATGTGATACTTAATTGATACTATTTGATTTAAAGATAAACTTATTTAAAAGAGTGAATTTTTTGTAGGTTTTGTGGGATTAGTTAATCAAGCTATGACTTGCTACTTAAATAGCCTTCTTCAGACTCTGTTTATGACTCCAGAATTCAGGAATACATTATACAGGTAAATGAAGAGTTTTTTTCTCATAGTAGTACTATTGCTTAAATAATATCATTTAGTTTTCATAATATGCATAGAGGCAAAATGTAAATTTGAATGAATGTTATGTATATCATATTTGAATAAGAGTTTTCAGTTGTACGCAGAAGATAGTAAACACATAAAAGTACTAGAACAGGGATGGGCAAACTCCGGCCCATGAATAGAATTTTAAGTTGCAGATCTGAGGCAAATTTTAAAAAATATATATTTATAATTATATATCCATCTCCTTTTCTACTTTGCTTAAATATTATATCCCAAATTTATTATCTCACGCCCAGAAGATCAGCGGTCTATTTGCTTCGTATATGGGAACAAGCGTTTTCAACTTTGAACCTTAGAAAGAATCATTTCAGAAGTAGACTGACAGATGAGCATTTAGCATCGTGCCTTAAAATCAGTACATCTCATTTTGAACCTCAGTATAAAGAACTTTTAAAAATGAAATTGTAATTTCATTCATCTCATTAACGTATATATAAACCATTAGGTACTTGTATATTTTTTTTTAATTTTAGAAAAATTTATCTTGGTCCACCAAACTGATTTTCTTTTGATTTTTGGCCCATGGCCGAAAAAGTTTGTCCATCCCTGTACTAGAGGATAGCTTATTTTCTTTGTCTTTGATACCTTTGTGCATGCATATACATACATATTTGAACCGTTTGAAATTTTTATAGAATATTCAGAAATATTATACTCTAGTCTTAAGGTCTGTAAAATCTAGTCACCATAATCATCAGTTTATAAAGGAAAATGAGTATTTAAGTTGTGTGATGTTTGCTATTTGTTTTTAATTTCTGTTATATAAACATTCCTAAAATAGCTTTTAAGAAACTCGAAAACACTACTTTTTAATTTCTAAATGTGTTTTATGTGTAAGAAACCAGCTATTTCAAACATTTCCACTAACACTAGAGCTATAATTTACACAGGAGGAGTAAGAATCAATAGTTATAATCTGGGGTTTTACCCCACATATTTTTTAAAGTACAGCCTACATGGGTGTTTCATCATATGTCTGTCTTTTCATGTTTTTGTATGTAAAATTTAGATTTGTGCCAGGAAATTTTTAAATTTTAATTTTTATGTGAATATATATAATGTTGTAGATATATTTTAATGAAATCTTGACTTTATCACTAAAGTTACATAGCTATTTATTCCTTATATTTTTTCATAGATTGTTCAACTACTAGTACATTTCTTTCATATTATTGAAAAAAATATTACGTTTATTTGCTATACATATTAGTTATACATCATTCTTATTAAAAAATTATTAAGGATTATAACATTTATTTTATAGAAATTTCACATTTATCCTTAAATAAAATCAGTTGTTTAATTATGGAATAGTATCGTAAAAAAAATTATAGTTATTCCACCAAATATTAAATTTTTTAAATTTAGGTGTACTAAACTACAATAAATTGATGTAGACAAAAGAAAAGATAATTTCAAAAAAATTCCTTAAAGGTTTTACCTAAACATATTCTTAAACCTTTGCATGTCTTGTATATCTATATGATATATACATCTAATGCTTTATACACTTCCATATCACATGTGATGGTACACAATGATATAAAATATATAAAAATTTGCTTGTAAAATATGGTTTACTGTATATCACTTTTGATATTAGATCTGTATATTGTATGTATTGTACAGTTCAAGCAAAATATTAAGAAATGATATAAAACTGCAAAATTTTATTTTAAAAAATGTAATCAAAAATCAGGCCTTCATAACAATAATTATAACAATCCTTTTGCAAAATTATAACAATCCTTTTGCAAATAAAAGTCATGATTATACTGCAGTAAATTCTAAAAAGCCATTTTGCCAGAAAGTAGTTTTTTTTTTCCAAGTGGACTAGCTCAACAAAACCCGTGTGGTTTCTTCTGTTTGGCCTACTTTAGGCCTACAATCATCTAGGTAGTCCTTCTTTAGCATACCTGGCATAAACTCTTTCATTTGCTTGTACATTTAGACATTTTAAATATATTTATGAATCTAATATACATAGTAAATCTGGATTGATGGATCTTATTTTTTCATAGAATGTGTAGAAGTAATTCACCTTAATTATCTTTCATATGAATAAATTAGAGACTGAAATCTAAAATATCCTAAAATAAAATAATAAACCACAATCCATTTCATATTTGCATTCAAATTGTGTTTTATGATGTAATTAAATTATTTATTTATTTATAAATAATTAAAATTTAGATGGGAATTTGATGGTACTGAAGATGAAGGTTCCAAGAGTATACCATTTCAGCTTCAAAAATTGTTCCTTCAGTTGCAGGTAAAATGTTATACGTTTTATAAATTGTGAAAAGTGGGACTAAACTTCAAAGTTCTATTTTTATTGTGATTATATAACATTTTAATACTAATATATTTTATTTATTAGTGAAGTCAAAGGATAATTATTTGCAGTAATATTCTTTTGTAGTATATTTTTAATGTTCTAACATTTTTTGTATAATACACAGTATGGAAATAAAGCAGCACATAAAAATTCTGAAACTTTTAATAGAACATAATCTGAATTAGGTAATCTTGTTAAGTCATCATTAAAAGTATTAATAAAAGGTGTTATGCTTCTACCTTGAGTTTTGTATTTATTACAAAACATAACATATTAAACATGTTTCCTAGCACTTTAGCTAAATAGTTACAGATTTTAGTTTTTTGTTTTATATATATAATGTAAAGAAATTTCTTACTTAATTGTTTCTTTTATTAATTTTCATAACATTTGCCTTTAAAATATATTTTAAATGCTGATGCAATTTCTGCTAGAGAAGCATTATACATTTAATTAGTGGATACTGTACAATGAAACGGAGCTCAATCATTCATTAATATCTAATAAGTGGGCAAACAATTTTAATTTTAATAATTTTCTCATTGTTAAAGATATTCTAAGTGGAATAAACTGTTTTTATATTTATTTCCTGAGTTATTATGGTGAAGTATGGTTAATTTCACACTTTTTATTCCTTAAATAATGTAGTTTTTATATAAATATTTTTATAAAATATACAACGTAAAGTTAAAATGTTGAAAACAAAACCCCCAACAACTTGAGTATTTTTAAAATTTTTGAATAGCATATATGTTTTAAATAGTTGTAATGAAGTTTTTTAAATTTTTGAATAGCATATATGTTTTAAATAGTTGTAATGAAGTTTTTTAAATTTTAATTGAATTTTTTTTTGTCATGAAAGAGGCACAATTTCTTAAAATATTAAAGATACATTTTTTTATGCAGTTACAATTATATTGAACAAAATTTTTTATTTCAAAAGTTAAAATTTATGCTGCAACAGTTAGTCTTATTAAATGATTGCTTACTGAATTGAATGTTTTATAAAAGAAAAAAAATGTTCTAAACATGAAATGTTTGTAAGATTTTTGATTGAGAAAAAAAATTTTTTTTTTAAATAATATAATAACAGTTAATGAAATTGCAAAAGTAAAAATGTTTTTTTTTCATGTGCATTGTGAAAGTATAAATTTACATTTAATGCACACAATATACTAAAACATAAAAACATTTTAGCATAATTATTAATATTAATTTAAATAGGATATTAAATAATATAATTGGAAATAGAGTGGTTTGTTTTGAAGTTATGAATTGTCATACAATAATCTTGAAACTATGTGTTATTTTACTATATATCTCATCGACATACATAATTTACATTTCTTTTGTAGACTAGTAAGAAACCAGCTGTTGGTACAACTGAACTTACTACGAGTTTTGGATGGGATAGCAGTGAAGGTAGTTTGACTTAAAATTTTTATTTTGTAATGTAGTTAATACATGATCCATTTCTGTTTCTTTAAGAATAAATTTATCAGCATTTAAAAATTTTTCTTTTCTATCATCAGTAATGAATTTCAAATATAAATAATATTTGTTTTCGATACATTTTTAATAATCTTTAAAATATAACTTTATAATAATGTTTTCCATTTTCTATAGTAGAATAAAAAGTTTATATTTAGGACACAGAAAAAACTCTCTCTTTTGTATGCGTGTGAGAGAGATCCATTTTTTAAAACTATGAATTATTTTTGAAAATTTGATCTTCTGATGTCCTGTGTTCCTATATTGAAACAGTAGTTCTGTGGGAGCTGTTTGTTATTTAAAACTCCAGGACATCAATGCACTCTAATTTATCACTGATGTGAAAAATTTGACATTTTCTTTTAACATATTGAAAAGTTTATTTAACTGTCATATTTAATTATAAGCACAATGGCATTCTGAGACTAAAACTGTTTATAAATTTATGTATTATAGTGGTAGGTTTACTTTTCTAATTTTGAAACACAGTACAGATCATGAACCGTATAAAATAATTTTTTTATTCAAATTTTTTTTTCTCATTATTCAATCTCACAAGTTTCAGTTTCATGCATAAATTCAAGGTTTTTAATTTCTGTCAAAAATAAGCCAAAAGATGGTTAGATGGGCTAGGCACTGCGCTTTTATACTGGAGTTCGTGAGTTAGAATTCTACTATGTTCATGGATGTTTAACAACTTTTGAAATTGGCTTTAAACATTTGGTTTTGGTCTCATTAGCTCTTGTGTAGCAAAAAAGTAGATGGTAGCCATTCAACTCAAACCATTCTCGCACAAATGGTCTTAAAAACATAGTTTCCGTGCACCTGGAAAGTCATGGAAAATCATGGATTTAGACAATAGATTAATTTTGTCATGGTCTTGATTTTTCAAGCAAAATAATGCCTACTGATGTTATCAATACCAGGTTTACTTTCTCTAAGCCCTATAGTGTTCATTTCCCCTCTCGGGAGGAATGGCTTAAGAACCCTAAGTGGCTTAAGGGCAACTGCAGGGTTTGGTTTACTGATGGTTCTAAATTTAATCATCAGGTGGGTGCTGGTGTGTGCTGCCCTATGGACGGCACCAAGCTTTTCTTTCCGCTTGGTAAATATGCTACTGTTTTCCAAGCTGAGGTCTTTGCAATCTATATGTGTTGCAGGACCTGCCTTGGCAGGGGTTTGCACAGGCAAACCATTCATATCTGTTCTGATAGTCAGGCTGCACTCCAGGCCTTGTCGAGGTGTAGTGTTACCTCTGCACTGGTTTGGGAGTGTCTGGAATCTCTTCGTGACCTTGCCTTTGGCAACAAGGTTAATCTTTACTGGGTTCCCGGTCATATGGGAATTCAAGGTAATGAGCTTGCTGATTATTTAGCTAGGAAAGGGTCCAGTACTTTCTTTACTGGACCTGAGCCTGTCCTTGGTATTGCTCCGGGGTCTATTAGGAATTCTGTCTTTAGGCATTTTAGGTGCCTTCAATATTCCAAGTGGCTTATTGGGGATGGTCATAGGCAAGCTAAAGAGCTCAATCGGGACTGCCCCAGTCTGCGTAGTAAGGAGCTCTTGTCGCTTCATAGAAATGATCTGAGGAAAGCAGTTGGTCTTCTTACTGGTCATTGTGCCCTCAATAGGCACCTCAGCATTATGGGTATTAGGTCTGATCCCTTGTGCTGTGGCTGCCGTCTTGAGGAGGAGACTGCTCGCCACATTTTGTGTGATTGTGAGTATTTCTCGGCTCTTAGGTTTGAGCACCTTGGTCGCCACCTCCTTGAGCCTTGGGAGCTACAGGACATCCCTGTTAGCTGTTTGCTGAGATTTGCCTCAGCTTGTGGTCTTTTCTCTTAGGCGCACTTGGGTCGTGTTTTGTTCTTCTTGGGTTTGGGTACAATAGACCTCTGGTCGCGGTGCCCTGCTCTTGGGGAATCCCCCAGGGGCTGCCCTAAAGGTGATTTCATTCATTCATTCAAGCAAAATGAGTAAAAGTCATGGAATGTCATGAATCCGCTAAACTACCGATTAAAAAAAATGCATTGAATTGTTTAATTCTATTTTTACTTGTCATTTGGCTGAAGTTACTGAGTTTGGTATTTATGTATTATCCTATTGACCATATTTATTGCCAAGTAAAATTTGTTCACCAAGGAAACTCAAAGCAAGAAAGCTTAATGGGTGGGTAAATGTATATTATTGTGGTCTTTTCTTAAATTGAAGATTAAAATTTTATTAATATAATATTCATTATTTCTTAATAAAAATTAGTTAAGATTTTTGCACAAAATATAAGTTTATCTCTAGGGATATTGTATATGAACATTATAGGGTTATATTTGGCTATTATTCATGGTCACCTGGATAATACCAAAGTACCCTGAATTCAAATTGGAAACATTTTGATTGAAAAATTGCTATATGATTAAACTTAGATATGTAAATACAACAATTTATTTTCATGTATGTAAGTTTATTAACACTTATAAAGTAAGTTTATAGTTTTTTTATGTAAAATTCCTGTAATTTCTCTAAAAGCTTATATTTTATTTGTATGTACATCAGAAGTTTTATTCATATATACTTTAAGGAAAGCTTTTTAAAGTCATGGAAAATGATCTGCTAAATCAGGGAAAGTCATGAAAAGTCATGGATTTGAAAAATTTTATTTTGGCAGATACCCTGTAAAAATAATTAAACATAATAGTTACAGGTCTTTGTAGGGTTTTTATCACATTCTAAAGTATTTTCTATTGAACTATTTACAAACATACTAGATAACTTTTACAAATTATGTGTAAAATTAACAGTTTGGTTTATAAATTTATGGTTAAATTGAGAATTTTTGTCTTATGGTACTGCGAAGGCTTATTTTGTATTGCATATTGCATGCAAAACAAGCTTTTTAATCTAGGCATAAAAAAAAATGACTGGTTATAAAAGTACATTTATCAAACTGAAATTTTGAGGCACAAAATAAGACTTATGACTACTAATTTGACCTTGGATTTACTTAAGAAATAGAGGAAATATATGTACAAAACAATAACATCATGTAAAGAAATAAGCTTCACTACTTTTAAGTTAAATGTGTGCTTTGTTTTAATCTATTATAATGTCAAAAACTTTCATTTGTTCTTAAATTCTTTGATAACATCTTTAAAAAAAATTAAAGTCTCACTAATGATTTTCAGTCAATAATAGTACTTCTAATTTTATATGTAAACAATATTAAAGTTAATTTTCTTTACTTTCATTTATGTCATAATGATAAATATTTTAATGAAGTGCATACATTGAATGCTTTAGCTTAACTTTTCCTCTCCCCTTCCTTTCCAATGTAGCTTGGCAGCAACATGATGTGCAAGAGTTATGTCGTGTTATGTTTGATGCTTTAGAACAAAAATTTAAAAACACTCAGCAAGCTGATCTTATAACCCGGCTTTATGAGGGAAAACTAAAGGATTATGTCAAGTGTCTTGAAGTAAGTTCTAAATTTCATCTTTTGTTTTTTATATTTATATCTGCTCTATTAAGTTCTTTTTATTTTTATTCTTTCATTAAAAATTTAAGCTCTTTTATTTTAACAACTGATAGTTTTAACTCATTTGTTATACCATTGAACATTTTTAATATATCTTATATATTTAAATCTAATTGTAGCTATGTTATCTAACCGCACAATGCAGAAGGACACCAAAGATACCAAAAGACAGGAAATGATTTGAGGAAGCCATTTTGGCAATTCACCTTTGAAAATTCCAATTAATTAAAAAGATATTAATTAAAAAGTGACTAGAAATGTTTTTAATTATGTTACATGCCCGTTTCCATTGTTGAGTTGGCATCAGAAAATGACCATACTTTCATTATTTCATCATTATTACCTAACATTTGGTATTTTGCATAACATACGCATATCTACATATAACATATATAAATATATACACTATTAAAATTTGAGTATAGACAAATGTAGTTATGAATGTACGCATGTATGTAAGGCTATCTTTGCAGAAATTGGTGGATTATGAATTTATTAAAATTTCATACTTTTATTCAGTTAAAAAGAAACAATATATGACGCCATGTAATGACTATTGTATCAACTATTTGTCATTTTATTTATTTTATTTTATTTTATTTTTTAATTTTTGTTTTTGATTAATATCTTCTGTCTTTGAGATGTTTCAGTATTAAAACCTTTATTTTTTTATAGCTTGAATTTCTCCATAAATCTTTATTCTGCAACCTTATCTTTTTTTAGAAAAGCATTATTTTTTCTGTTTTATCTTGGCAAGATTTACATTTTCAATAATTATAAACTCTCAATGTTCTATCATTTTAATAATATATAGCTGCCATTCAAAATGAAGACTAATCTATTGTGTTTTGTTATTTAAAACAAATTAAATTTTAATGTATTTGAAATTTAAATACACAATAACTTCAATAAACTGATTATGCTGATGTACAGGAAACAAGTTAGTTTTCTTTGGTGAAATGGCAATTATAAAAGGAAAAAAATTGATAGAACATACATACTTTTGATTATCAATAATTTAATTTACATTGAATATAAAACTCATTCTTATCAAACTGAATGTAGGATTAGTAGTAAGATAGTGGCTGTTTTTCCATTGTTGACCAAAGAGTATACAAAGCGGCAGCATATATACATAGGAAGGTAAACATATCGCAAAAATGGCAACAATAAAATATATAATGATGATGAAATTTACAAATAAATAAATAAATAAATGAAAAAATTTGTAAATAAAAAATTTGTAAAACACAAAAAATAAAAATAAATTTATTTTTAACAAAACTTACTCCTGTAATAATTCTTTTTAACTAAATTTTAAACCATTATAGAAAATTTGGAATTTAGAAAAAAAAATTTTTTTTCAAACCTTTATGATGACCTCTACTACATTTATATGTTAAATCTATTGTTATCTATCTCTATACATAAAAGAAAGTATCTTTTTATTTTTTATATAATTTTACATGGTTTGTTGTAGTTTCCAATTTTTTGATAAATGATTCTTTCATATCACCAAAATGTCTATATTGGTATAAAAAGACATTCCACACAAACTGTCAATTGGTATGATAATCTGTACTATTAAATATCAGGTGTGCAAAATTTATTAATTTTCACAATTTTTTTTTATTATTTGAAATTCAAATTAAACATTAATAATTTTGTTAGTCTGAAATAATCACACTATTTTTTCTTGTGTCTTGTTTGAACCGAATATTAAAAAAGTCTCAAAATTACATATGTAATTTTTGAGTCTGTTTTTCATCTAATAATCCTTTTTGAGGTTTTATTTATACGTTTTCTTCCTTTTATTGTAGTTTATTATGGGTGTATGAAATTTAGCATTTCTTTAAAATTTCACCTTTGAAAAATGTAAAATTTCACACATTTCTAACATTTACTAATTAACTTAGCAGCCATCGTGTAATCCTTTCCACGTTGAAGGAAAAAATTGAGTATATGTCCCATGACCACTCGTACCACTCATAAATTATTTGAAATAGTCCTTGTAGCGCTTGGATAGGTGGCAAAGTTCATATTGGGGCACTATGCATTATATATTTAATTAAAATATGATACTAGAAATTTGTACTATTTGTACGAAAATTATTTAGGATAGTGTTATGAATATATATGTATAAATGGTGGTATTGATTCAAAAATTAAGTAAGAAGTAAAGTTTTTAAAATTTCTTAAATTGTCAAAGAATTTTAATTTTTTAATAAGATACCCAAGATTTTTTTTGTTTGTTTCTCAAAGTAGGCTAACATTATTTGCATTTTAAAAATTTAATTGTACATTCTGCAAATTTTCTTTTTTGATGCTTATATACTTAAATAATTTCATCCAGGGAATAAATATATATTATACGTATATATGTATATAGTGGTCTTAATATCATCTTCAAATTTCTGGAGAAATAAAATTAAGAATTATTTCACACTACTAATTTCTGTTTACTTTGAAAGTGAATGAAAAAACAGAGCACATTCTTTATGACTCAAATAATTCCTTGATTTGCTGTGACATAATGTATCAGACTCCAAATTTTGGAATAAAAGGTTGAAACTTGGTAAGCTACTTTGATAATGCACAAGAGGGTACGGAAAAAGGCATTTATTAGTCATTTATGAGTTTGTTTAGAAATGCTTAGGGTTGAAAGTTGTGTGAGACCATACATAATCGCAGTTAAAAGGTTAAAACTGACTAAAGATGCCATTTTCATTAAACATGAATGAAAGTAGGGCACAAAAGTATGCACTTTTTCTAGTATTATTAAAGAAAAAAGAAATTGAACATTAGTCTTTATTCTGGTAATTAAAAAAATACTTTTATTTAATTTTTTTGGTAAAGTTTAAACCTTTTAAATGTGTTAGCATACTTGTATATCTCTAAAGGAATTTTGAAATTTTATCGAAGTGATTTATTTCTCCAACCCTCTGAGAAACTCTGTTCTCTTATACCTGTGCTTGCATCCCTTTTGATGTCAAATCTGTATAATTTTATAGGGATTTTTTTCCCCCTCACAAACATTTCTGATTTTTAAAAATTGTTTCTTTGGTAATTTAAAATCTGGTTTGTTAAAGTGATCATAATGATTATTAGAGTTTTAAATATGTTGAATATCACACTTATGTCATACATAAAAAAACAGTTACGGAAATCAGCAAACAAGCTAGTTTTCTTAGTTGCTACCTTTTCTAATTGTTACCTTTACTGTTTTATATTATGTAGTGATATTTTTTGATTAAACAATATAATAAAATAGTAATATATATGTCAATCCAAATAGTGTGGTTATGAAAGTGCCAGAGAAGATACTTTTTTGGATGTACCTCTTGTTGTCAGACCATTTGGTTCTAGTCAAGCATATGCCAGTGTGGTAAGTTATATAGTGATTTATTTGTTGAGTTAATTTGATTGAAATTGCATAGAAACATAAAATACGTATATATGTATATAGTGGTCTTAATATCATCTTCAAATTTCTGGAGAAATAAAATTAAGAATTATTTCACACTACTAATTTCTGTTTACTTTGAAAGTGAATGAAAAAACAGAGCACATTCTTTATGACTCAAATAATTCCTTGATTTGCTGTGACATAATGTATCAGACTCCAAATTTTGGAATAAAAGGTTGAAACTTGGTAAGCTACTTTGATAATGCACAAGAGGGTACGGAAAAAGGCATTTATTAGTCATTTATGAGTTTGTTTAGAAATGCTTAGGGTTGAAAGTTGTGTGAGACCATACATAATCGCAGTTAAAAGGTTAAAACTGACTAAAGATGCCATTTTCATTAAACATGAATGAAAGTAGGGCACAAAAGTATGCACTTTTTCTAGTATTATTAAAGAAAAAAGAAATTGAACATTAGTCTTTATTCTGGTAATTAAAAAAATACTTTTATTTAATTTTTTTGGTAAAGTTTAAACCTTTTAAATGTGTTAGCATACTTGTATATCTCTAAAGGAATTTTGAAATTTTATCGAAGTGATTTATTTCTCCAACCCTCTGAGAAACTCTGTTCTCTTATACCTGTGCTTGCATCCCTTTTGATGTCAAATCTGTATAATTTTATAGGGATTTTTTCCCCCTCACAAACATTTCTGATTTTTAAAAATTGTTTCTTTGGTAATTTAAAATCTGGTTTGTTAAAGTGATCATAATGATTATTAGAGTTTTAAATATGTTGAATATCACACTTATGTCATACATAAAAAAAAAGTTACGGAAATCAGCAAACAAGCTAGTTTTCTTAGTTGCTACCTTTTCTAATTGTTACCTTTACTGTTTTATATTATGTGGTGATATTTTTTGATTAAACAATATAATAAAATATAGTAATATATATGTCAATCCAAATAGTGTGGTTATGAAAGTGCCAGAGAAGATACTTTTTTGGATGTACCTCTTGTTGTCAGACCATTTGGTTCTAGTCAAGCATATGCCAGTGTGGTAAGTTATATAGTGATTTATTTGTTGAGTTAATTTGATTGAAATTGCATAGAAACATAAACACAAAAATCAAAAACAGATTTCACTGATATCCCCAGTACAGTTGTATTTGTATACAAATTATAGATACATTTGGGATAAAACAACCTTTAAAAATTTTTGGGACTTAAAACCATTTTTATTTTTTGGGCCTGAAATGTGTGCTTTTAAAAAATTTAGTATGAACTAAGGTATGAATTACAGTTTGAAAAAAGTACATAACTAACTATAAGAATGACTGAAAGCAAATCTCTCATTGATAGGGAGATGAAAGTTGTGTTCAGATGTTGCATTGTTGTGCAAATTTAAGAAGGATAAATAAAATATGCTCTCTCTTTCACACAATACACATTTTTATCCCCCCCCAAAAAAATAAGAAAATACTAAACAAATAAATTAAAAAAATGTCTTTACATATAAGAGTTCTAGAAATTGAGAAGATGAGAAAAAACACTCTTTTAAGATATGCTTTAAGATGTAAAAGGTTATGTAAAGTCAAATAAAAATTTGATAATTTTTTTAAAGTGTGATTATTTGGCTATCCTAATATTATAATGTTTGTTTTAGGGAGAGGCTCTACAAGCGTTTGTTACACCAGAAATTTTACATGGTTCAAATCAGTATTTTTGTGAGCACTGTAACAAGAAATGTGATGCTCACAAAGGATTAAAGTTTACAAAGTTTCCTTATTTATTAACATTACAATTAAAGAGGTTTGATTTTGATCCAGTTACCATGCATCGTATAAAGTTGAATGACAGGTAAGAATTTGAATGTATTTTTAAAAATGTTAGAGTTTATTTTCAGGAAAAATAATTTTCAGTTATTTTTATTTTTATTATCATCTTTTTGCCCCTAGAACATTGTTATTATTGTTACATGGAAGACAACTTTTAAAAAATGTATTTTAAAAAAGCAAGAAAAAACAAGTAATACCTATACTTTTATTGAAAAAGCAGACTTATTGTATATTGAAGTTATTTTCAGATTCTAACAACTTATTTTAATTACAGAATGTTGAGATGTAAGGACTGTATTCTAGGGTTTAAAGAGTATATATAAATTACCCAATCTTTAATCATATTTTGAAACTTTTATTAGATTTAGGTGGTAGTATTGTGACAGTGGACACAAGAAAAAGAAAATTTATATTTTCCCTCTTTTGTTATGAGCGATTACTTTCATTTTGTCCTCCATTTTTTTCTGCTTAAATTATTTTACTAATGTGTCATCTGATTGGAAGTTAATGTTATCTTGGATAGAAAAATGCAGTTGAGTTTTCATTAAGTGATAATCAAAAGCAGTTTTTTAAATTTCCTCCGTCTTTTCTCTCTTTCTTCCTCTTTCAACCCCCCTTTTTAAATAAAGTTGTTTGTTTCTGTAGATTAAAAGTAAATTTTTTTTAAATGTTTCATTTTTTAATAGCAATTTACACTTTTTTATACTTTATGTGGAAATATTTATACTTTGTTTTCATACTTTTTTCCTTCATGCAAAGGTGCTTGGGAACAGCATATGCCTGTACAATACCACAATTTTGTTGACCATTTTATTACGGAAGCACTAAATTTTATGAAAGTATTGGTGGTCAATTTTACGTAAAGATAAGTACATTTAAGCCTTACTTGGGAGTTGAACCCAAGCTTATTGGTTGGATGCATGACATGCTAACCACTATACAATATGGGTGGCTGTTTTTCATGTTTAATACTATGATTTTTATGTGCTTTATGGATTGTGGTTAGCATTAATAAAGTATTTATGCATTTGAAGTACATTTAGATAAATTGAAAAATATAAAAGTGATTTTACATATTTTTGGGTTTTAATTCTTTCTATTTTTGCTTCTATAAAGTCAGAGCTTTTTCAAAAGAATGGAAACATTGACATGCTTCCAATTTTTACGAGGTTGTTAGACTGTTCTTTAGTGAATCTGGATTAGATTACATTACAAATAAATGTAGATATATACATATATATACACACACTGTTGACATTGATAAAGTTAACCTAAAAGTTGGAGAAGAAATAAATTTTAAAGACTAGAAATTTTAAAATACTAGCAAAACACATTGTGGAAATAGGATGCGCTTGTTAACATGATGTGAACATTGAAATATCATGAACTGTGATGTTACAACCAATCACAGAGTATTTTGATGTCACATGGTTTTCTATTAATTTTAAAATTCATTTTAAAAATGATGGATCCATTTTTTTTCTTTATTTAACATTTGTGGAACTTGTCTTGAATGTTGAGAAAAATATTAAGTTATTTGATTCCACCTTATGTGCAAATTTCTCTTTGTCATATTTTTGTTCTCAAATTATTGCTAAAAAATATTAATCCTCTTTTTATTATAGTTATACCTTTTGTATCTATTTGTATAAATATATGACACTTTTCAGAGACTTGTGTAAAATCAATTTTTAATATGGCTAATGTAAGAATATCTGAAGAGCATACTAAAAATAAGTAAATGAAAAATAAAATTAAAAGGTTGGAAAAATTATATTCTATCAAAATAACTTGTAAGTAAATGTACTATTAGGAGATTTAATTTGTATTTCTTTTATTTCAGGGTTTCATTTCCAGAAATTTTAAATTTGAATGATTTTATAAAATCTGAGAATAACCAAGTAAGTTAAATGTGTTTTTCTTAGATTGCTAAATACATGATTTATTGTTCATAGTTCTTTTTTCTACCAAGTTCTTTATATTTGTATAATTTAACTAGGTATTTTTTATGTTATTGATATTTGCTAAATTGAATTATTTAGGTTCTAAAAGACCGAGTTCTTAAATTTATAGCTTAGTGAAAAAAAATTCACAAAAAGTATGCATTCTTTTATATATTGGTACAAAAAGAATGTGTATATCGGTAAATAGAAAGTATAATTTTTTTTGCTATTAATCCCAGCTTTCTTAATATTTTGTCTTCAGGAAGTACTAACGTAGCTAACACAAGATAATTAGTTATTAGTTTAAATTACAAGATATTTGTAGAGAAGGCTAGGAAATTCATTGTCCATTTATTCAGCTATTACAATTTTCATTTGTTATACCATATTGCTACAATAAAAACTTGTTCATTATGTAGAGGTTAAATTACTGGGGTTTCCTATCCTGGCCTCTAGAAAAATAATTGAATCGAAGAAAATATTTAAAAATTTTATCAGTCTATATTTTACTTCCAAGTTAGAGTTCTTTACTTATTCTTAGTTATTATGAAAATTATTTTTAATATGGTTAGACCTGTGTTTTTCTCTTCCAAAACCAGTATAAGTTATTTGTGGGTTTTTAAGTTGATTAATGCGATTAACAGGATCACTTAAATGCTACCAACTAGGTTATTATTAATAAATATTACTCTCTTTATTTACTTTTGCAAGATTTTCCACTGGTAATTTCATAATACACTAAGAAATTTGTGTTTTGAAACTAATTCTGACATAACTTGGCATCATTTCTATGATTAATCTTAAAAGTGGCCAAGGAGTCAACTGGTCCCCTAAACTTGGATTCTACAGAATATGCATAAAAGCATTAGATTGACAAATATTGGGAAAAATTGTTGCATTTCTTTGTTGTTGTGAAAAAAAATTAAAATGAAATTTCATCAAATAGTTGTAATGTTTTTCTCCTAGGAGACTTCTGATGATGGTGACACTACAGACAGTGGTTCTGCATTAGATGATGAAGGAGTGTGTTATGCTGGCGGTTGTAAAACTGGTTGTTCATTATCACCTGAGGCTGTTAGTGACAATGATCTTCCTGATGATGATGAAGGTATAGATGTTGGACCTGAAAACAATCACGAACTATGTGTTAATGAAAGAAATTTGAAGAAGTCAATGGAGAAAGTTAGTTCTTTACTTTCCTACTATCATAACTTTTGACTTAGTAGATTATAAAATTTTTATCTAGAACCACCCCAAAATAATTTGGATTAAATTAACACTTTCAAATTAGCAGTTTTAAACAAGAACAAAAAATGCTAGAGGTGAAATTCTTTGAATAAGCATATTTAAAAGGAAAGTAATTTTGTTTGTTGTGAACATACAGAAGCTAAAACAAATTTTAACGTTTAGAATGGAAGATACATATAAATAAGTTTAATTTAAAATATTCCAAATAACACTCTCAAGGTCTCAATCTTGAAAAAAGATAAACTATGACTTACCTCGGTAGAGTTTGAAGTAATGCAAACTTGTACAACCATATTGAAGAATGCTAAAGAGTGTACATAATGTAGGAGAAAAAATTAAGCTGATTTATTCCATATTATTTATATGCATATCACAACACCACGCAAGTGCATAACAAATAGATACTGTTCATATTATTTTGTAAGATTTTTTTTTATACCAAAATTAAAAAAAAATTCTTAATTTATTGACATCATAAAAAAATTAAACTTAATTTTTTTTACTTGACTACTAGCATCCCCTGTCAGTTTTAACTCAAAATATAAGATTAACTTCATGCAAGGGGAAAATAAAAATATCAAAACAGACTGTATCATCTAACAAGTTTTACCAAAAATAATATAATTAAATTATATGAAAGTTCAAGATGTAAAATTATAATTAAAAAAGTTTACCAGATTACATTTACTAAACAGTTAAAAAAAATATAAGTTCAGTTGATCCGAGAATTTCTAGTGTTGCTTTGTTTGTACAAATTTATGTTGAAACACTGATAATTTTCACAAGTCTCCTTCTTTTCCATTAAGTGTGTGAAAATTTAACTGCTTAAATAGGTTTATTTGTATAGTAGTGTACAGGTATTTTTTGTAAATGTCAAAAAGTGTTTATTTTAGAAATTGTTGTTATTGATTAACTCTTAATTTGAATAGTAATACAACTTTTTAAAAGTGAAAACACATTTTAAATTAAAGTGGGAAATATTTAAAATGTAGTTAAAAAAAGAGATTTCAATATTTAAAATTGTTGTTGTTGTTTCTTATGCCACTTGACAAAGCATGATTGAGCCATATGCAGGATAAAGAATGTTCTTAAACTGTAATTTTAAAATTACAGTTTAAGAACAAAGGGAAGCTGAAATTTTAAAAAAATCATAGTATTAATTTTTTTTTATACAATTGTATCTTAACACAGCATGGAAGTTGCATAGTAAAGGTTAGCATTATAATAAATGTAATTATTTGTCCTGTTTTTAGTAGATGTACTCCCAAAAATTAAATTTATCTACAAGGCTTGGAGGAAACATGGAATGTCAGTTATTATCCAAAAGTTATAAATAATAGTTAATAGTAGGTATTTAAAAATTTTTGAGGAATGTTTATAGGGGTAGCATTTACCTTCATTAAAAAGAAAAGAAATTTATAGATTCTACACTCTATAAGCTGTCTTCATCTGAGGATGTTGAGCATTAAATGGGTTAAAAAAATAGTCTGTGTATACACACACACACACACACACACACACACATATATATCCTGATAATGTTAGAAAGGAATTAATTTTTAATAGTTTTTGGACTGAAGAAAACTTCTTAAAATAAACTATTCTGATATTTTTCGTATAATTCAAAATAAAATTGCAAGATTTTCAAATTGTCATTTGTTTTTAATAGGGCCCATATGTTTATGAACTTTTTAGTATCATGGTGCATTCTGGAAGTGCCAATGGAGGGCATTATTATGCATATATCAAGTAAGCATTTTTGTTTCATAATTTTTAACTATTCTTGGTTTTTATTTAAGGTAATCAGTTTTTACCAGGGTTGGTTGATTTAAATCAGCTTGATATAAGTTGCAATATAAACCATGATTTAAATCACTGAATATTAAAAAAAATCAATGATAATTTAATAAAGATTTTTTTTACACTGTAGTTTTTTATGCCTGGATTTTTTTTATTGATAAATAGAGGACACTACAAGCAGCATTAGAATGCACAGTAACTCACACCTTAACATTTATAAAAGAAAATTTAAATTTATGAGGTTTATTAATTTAGTATAAAGTTTCTAGCCAAATCAAATTCCTTCCAGCATTTTTTTAAATTTATTTATTTTTTTTAAATATAACAGTAATTAAATAACATTTTTTACTTACGCTTGCTTTTGTGTTCATATTAAAATTTATGCTTTTAAATGATAAATAAGTAGTTTTATATTGTAAACAGTGAAAGATAATGGAACAGTTTGTAGGAGTTTATTGAGGATGAATAACAAAAATCATATTTACACATTTAATACATAATTTGCCATATGCATATAATATTGTATACCTTAAAATTAAGAAAATAAATAGAGTAACAAAAATTAAATAATTAATCATAATATATTTAATTCTTGCTTATATAATTTCATTTGTAATGATTAATTTGTAAAAGATATTTGAAAAAACTAAACACTCCTATTTAAATTTGAAATACTGATTTAAATAAATTTAAAAAAAAAAACTGATTGATGTGATTTAGAAAAAAAAAAATTCCAACCCTGGTTTTTATTGAATTTTGTTCTTAAATTTTCTGTCCTGAATATGTTAAACTTTCTACAGATCATTCAGGCATGGTGAATGGTATTGTTTCAATGATGCTCAAGTTACCAGAGTAAGTGTCGTTTTATTGACTGTTTAAGGTTAAGCAGTGTTTTCAGTTTTTTTTTTTAAATCTATAAATTAATATATCTTTCTTGTAGATTACTTATGATGATATTCAAAAAACATATGGTGGAGGACCTACTAGAGGTTACTACTCAAGTGCATATTCAAGGTAATATGTTGAATAATGTAGCTCTATTCCAGTTGATGTCTAGATTTTATTGGTGTGATTTATAAGTTAGGGCATTTTCTGTGGTATGAAATGTTAGAAACTTCTGTATAAGTTATTTTTGATCATATGATATTTAATACAATTACTTTGATTTTCCTTATTAACTTTAAGAGCATGAGTAAAATAAAATTGAGTTTTGAGGGGACATATCCCTTGAGCAACATAGCTATGTTTATTTAGATTATTTTATACTCCAGTGTTTATTCATTTATGTGTCCATATTAGTTCATATTTAGTAAAATATTAGTAATAATTAAGAATTTTCTATTGCCATTTCTTCTGCATACACATAAATGTTTGTGTGTGTATATGAGATTTCTTATTTCTTATATATTTAAACTCTGTTACAGCTCAACTAATGCTTATATGCTGATGTATCGCCAAATTGATAAACAAAAAAATACTGGTAAGTTCCTAGTTTCATTATTCTGAAATAAGTAAAGAAATTTTTGTATATTAAATTAGATGTTTTGAATAAATATTGACTATTAAAACCTTTTAAGTAGTCACTTTAGTTAGCTCATATCTTTCAAGTTTTTTCCTGTTTATTATTAATTTTTTTATAACTTTTTTTCTGATTAAAATTTTAATTTTGGAAATTATTTCTTTGTAAAAAAATTCCTGTTTCCAAAAGGTTCTTAAGCACCTTCAACTCTCCTACATTAAGGTTTATATATATATATATATATATATATATATATATATATATATATATATATATATATATATATATATATATATATATATATAAATGCCCTTTCAACTTCTAAATTTTTACTTTGTCTTACAAAACTTTTGAGTTTTGATTTATAGAAAACCAGATATTTAAAAATTGGCTGTATACCAGACAATTACGTTATTTGTTTCATCACTAGTTACAATTTACAGATTGATATTTGAAAATATATTAATTTAACAATTTATTTTTAGCTTTTATTTAAGTTGCTAAAACTATTTGTAAAGTAGATGTTATTGGATAAATAACTTTTTTTTAAACAAAATTTGATAGCAGAAAATAATATACTAACTAATACTTTGTAAAAATTCTTATTTTTCTTCTACAAAACTTGTACATTTTTATTTCAAAAGTGAGTATAAACCCTGTTCTATACCTCAAATAAAAAAATAAATTAATTCTATAGCTTGTTGAAACAAATTCCTGTTAGTATAAAGATTTTATCTTTTGTGTAATTTTAATGTAGTTTGATTAGAGGATGTTAAAGAAAATATCCTTTAGTAGAATAGTTTAGTAATATTATATGATACCCATATCTTCCTTTTAAAGTTTCTTTTGAAAAAAAAAATTTTTTCCTTATAAAGTAAATTTAATTTGTAACTTTTAATTTATCAGAAAATATGCTTCAAAATAACTGCATTACATATTTTCATACCTTTTATGATTTGTAAACCTTATAGTTTGTTTCAATGTATTCTACTAAATTTTCTGTTCTATGTTTAGAGTGCATGTCTCCTGAGGATTTTCCTGAACATATTAAAGCTCTTCTGCAATGTATGCAAGAGCAGGAAGAACGTGAAAGAGTACAAAGAGAACTTGACCGTTCAATGTGTAAGGTGTGTAATAGCTGTAGTTTGACTCCTGTCATGTGCAACTAAAGCTCTAAACTAGTCCTTTCACATTATAGATATACCTTGTATAATAGTATTTATAGCATAGTAGTTAAAATATCTTTACTGCAAACTTTTTGTACAATGTATGGTTTAGCTCAATACTGTACTTTAGAATGTATTAAATTCTTAATTTATAAATTTTGTGTGAATGCTGTCTCCTAGATAAAACTTTTCTGTCAGCATCCTGTTCAACGTCGAATGGTTGAAATGAAGTTGAAGGTTCACAAAGACTGTACTCTCGCAGAAGCAACTCAAACTGCTCATACTGTAAGTTTTTTAAAAAGCTAAAATAAGTTTTCTGTTAAAGTAAGTTTTTTGTAGTGTTCTTTTGATTAGTAATCCTTTTTTTTAACACTTCCTGTATTTATTTATGCAGATCATGGGATTGGAAGGTGTTGTTCCACTCGAATGTTGTAGGCTTGTTAAGTATGATGACTTCAATGATTCTTTAGAGTGTTCATTTGATGCCAACAGTGAAGAGCCTATGGGTGAGCTGCTTGGAGGTGTCAAAACTAGCTACAAATTTGACCTACTCTTAGAAATTAGAAAACCAAATGAACAATTTCAGGAATATAGGCCTGGAGGTAAACATTTAAAATTCTGTACATTTAAAAAGTATTTTTAACGCTTTAACTTCTGTCCTACTCATTTACAGTTTCATTAGACACTGTGTTACAGAATAGACCTCTGCAAGTTAAGCTAAGCATATTGATTTGTTGCTGGTAGCCAAAAATATTGGTTTCACATTCAGTATTTTACATGATTTTTAAATATATGAAGTGTTAAGTGATATTTAATTAGTAATTTTAATTAAAATATTGCTTGCCATATGGTTTTGTAGAACATGTTGGAAATTGTCTAATAACTAGCCTATTACCTGGCACTTAATGTTAATTTATTTTTTTTATTTAATATTTTAGTAAGTATTCTTAGCTTTTGAAATTATTTGAAATTTGTGAAAATTCAAAGTAATTAGTGTTGTCTTTTTAATATATATATATATATATATATAATATTTTTAACCTACAAAATTAACCAATGTAATTATGCTTATCTCAAAATAATTTTTGGGTGATTCTGTCTTTTTCTAGCAACCTTGGAGAATAACTTTATTCTTTCTATCATTTTGGCAATCTCAAAAACACTAAACTTTCTCTTACATAAATTCTGTACATAACTAGGGATGCTTAAACTATGTTACATGGGGTCACCTCAGGAATTAAGACTTCTGATTAGTTGGCTCATACAACTATAAATAGATATGTACATGTTTTACAGACAGACGTTGCCTCTATTCCTTTTTAATTCAACATGTTTTTTTTCTGCTTTCAAATGCGATTTTCATAGCCTGAAGTCTGTATTGTATCCAATCTGTATATTATTCTCTTTATGATAAAACAAATTACCTATTACAAATTTTTTTAAGGATCAAAAGAAATAGTTTATTGAGGCACCTTCCCTCATTGACATCTGTCCAAAAAAAACCATGAGCATCTATTTATAGTTGTATGATCCAACCAATCAGAAGTTTTAATATCCCAGTCATGAAGTGATGCTGCATGACATAGTTTAAGTGTCAGTTATGTAAAGCATTTATGTTAGAGGAAGTTTGGTGTTCTTGAGATTGCTAAAATGATAGAAAAAAAGTTATTTGCCAAAATTGCTAGAAAAGGGTTAAGTTGACCAAAAATTATTTTCAACTAGGCATAATTACATTGTTAATTTTTTAGGTTAGAAATATCATTACATATATGTATATTATCTATGTGTAACATGATTTCATATCTTTTAAAATATTAATTCCTATTGTATTATATCAATGGAAATGATCTAATCCCCCACTTTCTTTTCCAGTTTGAAATTTGCTTTTCTTGCATCCCTCTTAATATATGTCAGTAAAATTTTACAGTAATATTTTTTTGATCCCACAAACACCTCTGTTTGCAAACTAGTTTGAAACATAAATACTTTATCAGGATGTCTTTTAAAATGGCTCAAATATTAAAAAAATGGATTTCTTTTTCTTTTTTTTTTTTTTTTAGGGACTACAGTGAAAGTTCATGTTGTTGATCTTGAACAAGAGCAAGTCTCAGGCTTTTCTGTAACTGTTCGTAGTCATCCATCCAATACTGTTGAAGACTTGAAAAAACAAATTGCAGATGTAAGTCTAAAGCACATTTATGAAAATTTATTTTTGCTTATAGTGTTTGGTAATGAGTTGAAAAGAAAAACAAAGTTTTGTTGTAGGTTTAATTTTTTTTCTCATCGTATAGCATTTAATTTAGAGTTTGCAAAAAAATATCTAAAAGCAGATTTTTTTTTTAATGTTTTGTGTTTTATAAATATACTATATCATGAAAGTTCTATTTTCTGCAATTTTTTCTTTTTAATGTGCCTTATTCTATTTAATTCAATCTCTCATCCAAATATAATGGTTCCTTTCTATTTGTTCTATTTGTTTGTGTTAGTATTTTTTGTCATCTCAAAAAATAACAATGAAAATTTAATTGTTAAATTATTTCTCAGACAGTTTATTACCACATATTTGACCAGTTTTTAAGATTAAACCATTTAAGTTTGTAATATTTGAATAATGAGAAAGAAACACCAAATTTTTAAATCAAAATTAGAGTAAACCAATTTGATTGGTAACCGAAGGAGATGATTAGGATAAACATATTGCTATTAAATTTTTGGGTACCAGTGTCTTATAAATTTATTTGTACTGTAGTAATTTGTCATTATTGTTGCTGTTTGTATATCATAATATTTCTTTGTTCTTATTTTCTATGATTTAAGTGATATCTATTTTATTAAATTTTGTTTTAAATCTCATTATTTGAATTTTAAAAATTGTGCACTTTGGTAACTTAACTAGGTGCATTTAATTAAATTTCATTGATTTGGACCAATGAATAATTTAATCTATTCTTGTAATAAGATTTATTTAATTTGATAATTATTTTTTCATATGCATATTCTTTAACAGGGGGGGGGGTACAAATCAAAGGAAACTGGGAAATCAGGGAATTGTACTTTACAATTCTGGAAAATATTAGCCCATTTCAAAATTCTGCAAAATCAGAGAAATTTCCAAAATTTTACCTATTTTGGGAATTTAAGATAAAATTATTTGTAATTCTAGGTTCAATGTAACTAAATCTTAGAAGAAAATCATGCTTAAAATTTATTTCAAATTAAAAAAAAAAAAAGTAGTTTTACTAACAGTAATTTTACTAAAAAAAAGTAGTTTTATTAAACAGCTTTAATGAATACTATAATTTTTTTAAGGTAAAGTTTCTTATTTTCATTTTCAGATAACATTTAGAAAAGATATTTTTTTTTAACATCTTAAATTATTTGTATATTACCCCAATTTAATTTTAAGAAAAACATTTTATTGCTTTTAGTTGCATCATTCATATATATGTTGATTTAGATTATTTGAATTTAGAAGTTATAACTGTAATATACCTACTGTACAAGGAAAAGAGAGACACCTTTAACTTATTTTGACCACTTAAAATAAAATAAAATCATTAGGTGCATCCAATGTAAAAGTTGTTGCTAGAATATACCAAAAATTATATTTTATTTTAAATATATGCAAAAAAATAATGAACCCCGCCCCTGTAGAACTGCTGGTTAAAAATTAGCAATTTCCCCCAGAAATGTATGGCTATAATATACCTGTAAATTGAGGAAAATTATCAGGAAAATTTTTTTTTTATTTTGTAGAGAATATAATTGATGCTTTGAAGTATTTTTTTACTACTTTTTCTTATACTTTTTACTGTAAATGCAAAAAGTAAGGAAGCCCACCACTGTAGAACTGCTGGTCTCCACTGTTTCAAAATTTAGTACTATCCCCAGAAATGTTTGTTGTATATCTATGATGTGCCAGGACATTGGGGGAAATATAGGGAACTTTATTTTTCTGGATTTTGTGGGGATATCTTGTACTTTTTTCTTAAACAAATTAGTTGGTATCTGGTATAATTACCTAATTTATTTTGTGTTTATTTATTTTGAATTTATGATGTATTACTAAGACTAATTTCTTTAAATAGGTGCTTGGAATAGATGGTAGTAAAATGAGGCTTGTTCTTGAAGCTTATAGTAATGAAACTGAATTATTAGATGTGCCATCAAATACGCTTTTTAGTGAAGGATTTCGTAAAAGCAACAAGGTAATAAAATTTATTTTGTGTGTAGAAATAGGAATGTTATAAAGCAATTTTAGACTTCATTCAAGTCAGTAGGAAGATTATATAATAAATTTTTTATCTCATAACTTTTCTATGAAAAATTATTTTTAAAAATTATTACTTATGTTTTTTGTTTTATATACTTAATTCACATTTTAAGTTTATTTAAATTTCCATTAATTCTTTATCAGATGCAATAGGAGGTGCAACAAATTTGGGCACAATGGGATTGACAGGTCCAAGTAAAACAATTATTATTTAAGGCATTTTAATTTTAGTATTTTGTGACCTTTGTAGGGGTATTCCGACTAGAAAAAAATTAAATTTGTTACAAAAAAATAATGCTTGTGTATATTCATCTCCAGTCTCTATTTTGTACTCAGACTTTTTTTATACAAAATATTTTAATAGTTTTATTGTTAGACTCAATCAAATTTTTGTTTTCATAGGTTTTTGTTGAATACAAGGATGCTAGTGATGCAGAAAAGCCTTATAGTCATTCAAAACTTTTTAAAGTTTTAGATGTATATGCACATACTATTTGTATACATGTATCACTTCCTAAAGTAGATAAAGGTATGTTTTTTTATATTACCACTGTTCTGTTTTGCTTGGGAAACTTTTTATTATATTATAATAAATCTTATAGATTTTATAAAACATAAATGACTTTATGTTTCACGAATTATAGATTTTGTTACTGGAGGTTGTTCTATATTCATTTGATTTTATTAGTACAGCAACATAATTTATGAGATCACTAAGTACATATGAATTCAATCAATGCATTGAATACATATTTTCTATGTATAATATTTATTATCCCTAGTTGAAGTTGTTTTTTGATTTAATAAATTTAATAATCTTATCTTCCTCTGTATTTAATTTAATTTCTGTATATTTTTACTATATTTGATAGGTCTATTAAATATAGTTTTCCAAATTCAACAAAATATTTTATCTTATGTGAAAAATTCTTTTTCTTTTTATGTAAAGCAATCTTAGATCGTTTGCGCCTTCATGACTGTGATTCTAATGAAGGAAAATATGATTCAAGTAGTGAAGAAGAAGGTGATGGAAAAACTGGTAAGAAGCATTTCTTCTTTACTTTGTTTTGATTAATCTGTTTGTAGTAAATTTTTATTGAGAGGGCATCTCTCTCTATATATATGACATGATCCAGTGTTAAGGTGAATGGAAAACAGTCTTTCTTGATAATAATAAATTTATTAAATCATAGCTTCATTTAAAAGCACAGTAGTGCCATTTTCATTTGTTTGTGGCAGAGACACGTAGAGTGTTGACAGCTCCTTGTCCATGCACTAACCGACTCATACTTAATCATCAAAATCTTCAAATACCTTTCCGCTTGACTGGGTGTTCCCAAAAGCTTAAGCAAGCGTTGGTCTTTTTCACTTATTTTATTATTATAAAAGAGTTCCCTTTTTAAAATTGTTTATAACTCGCGTAATTTCCAACTACCCCCTTTTTAGACCTGACATATATATATATAAAATTACTCACACATACATGTACTCAGGTGTGTCTATCTGTATGCATTCATATAAGTATACATACTCTTATTTACTTGCATGTTTAATATGTAGCAGCCTGATTTTTATTGAAATTTTTTCTTTAAAATTGCATAATCAAGTGCAATTGTGTTCATTGATTTAACTGGGTGAGTTAAGAATTTGTAAGAATTGTCATTTTTTTAATAGTAAAGCTTTTATTCCAATATAAGAAAATTTATTTATTTAATTTTTTTTTAATTCACAAACTCAAAACTTAATTTTATTAATGTTAAATTTTTTTTATTCTGTTAACTTTCTGACTCCTAAGGTCTGAGATAGAAAAGATGTGTGAGTTATGTTTATAATCTCACTGACTTCATTTTTTTTAACACATTGAGTATGATATAATGAAGTTAAAATATTCTGATAAAAATGTGTATTAGTTGCAATTCAGAACCACAGATTATAATCTTGTAAAAGGA
Organism: Pardosa pseudoannulata; assembly: GCA_032207245.1. Classification (NCBI taxonomy): domain Eukaryota; kingdom Metazoa; phylum Arthropoda; class Arachnida; order Araneae; family Lycosidae; genus Pardosa; species Pardosa pseudoannulata. The sequence goes on from CM063508.1 coordinate 143,576,973, forward strand.
CGAGACTCATTTATTCGAAAAGCCGTTGTGAAGTAATTTGTCCATTTTTAGGAACCATTTTTATTTCGTTTGTTATGTTCCACAGCACAGTACAAAAACAACAATATATACAATGCACACACTGAGAGAGATGACTGGCATTGTAGAAAACAAACTAGATGGCTCTCTTAGCGCCACCTATCATAAAAGGAGAGGGGAGTAATTGTACCTGCTACTGTCTCTAATAATTGAATTTATGTTTTTATCAACAGAAATGATTTGGGTGATTCAGTATATATACTTGTTTGAAAGTCAGAAGTAAATGAAATAATTTTATACTCACATACCTGTGTACAGGGTGAAAACACATAAAAGAAAAGGAAGAAATCGGGAAACTTTACAAAGATTTCACCACTCTGCTTAAAAGTGTTTTTCAGTCATCAAAAGGGGATCACTGTACCAAGATAATAAAATTTCAAATATATCAAATGGGGAAAAAAAGAAAGTAGTTTTAGATTTTATGAAACGGGTTTGAAGATGTAGTTTTCTTTTGAGGTGAGGTATTTTTATTTAAGTTAATGTAGATTTCTTTTAAATACTCTTTACATATGTTTTGAATCAATTTAGATTTTTTTTTAAACCCAATTCAAGTTTAAGAAAAATATTTCATCATACTTAGTTGTATCATTCATATACATATAGACTATATAGGTGCAAAATGGCAATTGTAATATACTTATTAGACATAGAAAAAGAGACAAACTCCATTGACGATATATGAGAATTTGATTATTCCAATTCAAAGAATGGTGAAATCATCAGGTGCTTTCAAATGGAAATATTGTGCTATTATGTACTTAAAATTATAGTTTAATACTTTTTTTACAAAAAGTGATGAACCTTACCAATGTAGGGAAGTAGCCTATGCTATTTAGTACATTTAATATGTCAAGTAATTTTAAGAAAGTTATCAGTGATTTTTTTTAAAAGATAGATTTTGTGGCCACCATGTAAACATTTATAATGAAATTTTATTTGTCTTTAATCTAGTTTATTAGCTAATCCTTTGATTATCACACCTGCTAACTGGCTAGTGATGAATTTCCTACCTTTCTACTATCGGGTAGTGGGTCTTCTAAGTGGCAGGGGCAATAAATTGTGTATAGTAAGAACAAAACTTGCAAAGTATTTTGGGTGCAGAACTTAACTTCTTTTAAAGGAAAAGTAGGACCTAGTAAAATTTCAGCAGTTTTGCTACAATTCAAAAGGTTAAGCACAATGCAGAGAGATAATCTGTCATTTGTTTTCTTTTCTTCCAGATTCTTCAGATACTGGATCAGATAAAGCTCCTAGTGCTGCTGCAAAATCCAATGCATCCGTCCTTGATGCCAGTTGCCCAGAAAAGCGTAAAGATTACCGGATTATTTTAAAGCGGAAATACAAAGAACAGCCATGTCGAGATGATCCGAATCAAGATTATGATGAAGGTCTTGGTGATAGTGAAACGGGTGATACTGCATCATCTAATGGTTATCACAGTAGTCAAGCCATACACAGTGATCAATCTGAGGATAGCAGTTTAACAGACAGTGAAAGGACACTTGTAGGGGATGAATTATCCCCCCGCAATAACTCACCAGATATCATGGGTTCAGAAATGGATCAAGATCTAGAACCTCTTCATGCTGGTGTAGAAGTGTCAAAACCAGAATGTGATGCTATGTTAGGGAACTCAGAAGCATCTTGTCCTGTACATGGACAAGATGAAAGTCGAAATATGTCTTCTCCAGAGGAAAATACCAAAGACTCCAAATGCTGTGGCACTAATGAATGCTGTAAAAATCTGTGTACTTGTGCTAAAGGTCAAACTGTTCCTGAGCCACCTCCAAAGCGACATTTTAGAGCATATACATACAATGATTATGAAACTGGAGAGAAAAGTTAGTATATTTTAATTATTTCTATTACCGAGGTTGGTTCATTTTAAAATTAATCAGACTTAAAGATAAAATAAGTGTTTCAGTTTTCCTTAAAAATTAAATTAAGTCTTTAGGATACTTTATTAATCAATAGTTCGTGAGTGAATGAATTTCAATTTGTCTAGTGTCCTTAAAAATTAAATTAAGTCTTTAGGATACTTTATTAATCAATAGTTCGTGAGTGAATGAATTTCAATTTGTCTAGTGTAATTCTATATCCTTTGATTATATGTGTATACTTTTCATAAATGTTTTGTATAACTTAGTCAAGAATTCTAATTTGAGAAATGCTCCCAAAAATTCTGCATAATTTATTTATTTTTGTAACATAGGATTTAAATAACAACAAAAGTAATTGTACCAAAGTCTATAAAGTTCATAATAAATGGATTTTTTATATTTTGTTTTGCATACTTAATGTTTTTTTATTTTTACATGCTGAGTATAATTATTAATATGTGATATTATTATGAGAAAGATTTTTTTCTTTTTACAGTTGTATAAATATAACATAATAGTAGTTTGTAAATAATTATTTTGTTATTTATTACTTTAATTGAAAAATAATTATGAATTCTATTAATCATTCATTATGACTTTTTGTCAGACATAATGTAGAATCTTATCAAGTAAAGCTTGAGGGATATTACTTTGTTACTGTTATCCATTTATTGTAGATTTAGGACAGTGATGCACAAACTTTTTGTGATGAAGGGCCAAAAAATTAGAAAGTATTATGTTAGGGGGCCAAAGCAGCACAACGTTGTAGACTTAAAATTATAGGGTGTATTTCAATTTTTATTTAAAGGTAATAGATAGGTATGAATTACATGTATTAATCATTACTGTACTCATGCACAAATTATGAAATAAAAAAATGCTATAAATAAAACTAATAAAAAAAGCAAAAGAATGACATTAATGATACATACAAATAGCTAAACACAAGGCTAAAAATTCTGTTCTTACTAGAAATGTAAAAGTACAAAATGTAAGTTCAGTGAAGAGAAAATTTGGCATGAAAATGACTACTCACATTAATGAGATGGGTGGAATTGAATTTTCGAAATTATTGATTTTATATTAGAATCAACACTAATTGTAGCAATCCGTAGAATGGATGAAAGATTTTCATCAGTAATCCTGTTTCTAGTTTTTGACTTGTTAAGATTCATCAGTGGAAAAGTTTGCTCACAAATATAAGTGCTTGCAAAAAAAGGTAGAACATTCAGCTGCATTGTTTTTTAATCTGGAAAATTCCTGAGGTAAGTATTTATAAAACTCCAGTATTGTTTTTTCTTGGAATTGATTCTTATAGAAATCTGAGCTCTGTAAGCCAAGTAGAGTCAAATGCATACTTTCAGGTACTGTATTTACATCGTCAGAAAATGGCAAAGCAAATAAATCAATTTTTGTTTGACATTTTTTAAAATCACAAAATCGCTTATCAAATGCACTGAGTAAAATGTGTATCTGGTCGTCATATTGCATTTTCATTTGTGAAAATTTTTCATGCATTTTTTTGTAGTTGGGAAAGTGTGAAAAATTTTTGCTTTTCAGGTGATCATGAAATAAGCTCAACTTTCGTGTAAATGCATTTATATTACTGACAAGCTGAAAAATAAATTGATCTTTTCCCTATAGTCTTGCATTTAAATCATTCAAATGGCTTGTAATGTCTGCAATTTATTTTTTTGGATACAAAGAATTTTTTACTACAAATTTCGGTAAAAAAAAAAATCGAAATTTTTTATTTTATTTTAATTTTTTTTGTCAGACATAATGTAGAATCTTATCAAGTAAAGCTTGAGGGATATTACTTTGTTACTGTTATCCATTTATTGTAGATTTAGGACTATCTTGATGAAAGCAGTTTTTTTCCTGCTATTCTTAGAATATTGTATCACTCATATAAATTTTCCTTTTTAATTCATAAATACTTTTTTTTCACTTTCAGCTCTTCGAGTGTATGTTGATAAAAGAATAATTTTATCTGAGCTGAAGAAAGAACTTGAACCTCATGTTGGTGTAGGAGCTGACTGTTTCAAAGTGAGTATTACATGAATTAAAAACTGGTATATTACTTAAAAGTTAATATATTTTTGTTTATTGTATAAAAGCATATTTTATAGTACAATCTTTTTGGTTTCAAATTTTCAGTTTGATTTTTTTAATGGATTCTTGAAATTTGATCCCTCCCAAAAAGAGAAATCCTCCCTACCAGATGTACTGCCAGCCTGCAAAAACACAAACGACACATCTGAAAAGCCTTATTAGCCTCCCGTAGCCGGCTGGCTCCTATTTTCCCATGGAACGCCAGCTGAAAGTGGCAATGGGGCCAATTTTGTAGATATCCAGAAGGCACACATATACGAAACGCTGGTCGTGGGATGCAAATTCCTTACAATGTGTCAAAAACTCAATATTTTTTTCTGATTATGGAACTTGAATATTTCTACTACTTTTAAAATAAGCAATTCAAAACTTAAGGATTTTCTGCACCTGTTTAAATTTCTAATCATAATCTTTTGTAGCATGAAATTTTTTGAATATTGAAATTGTAATTGGGTATTTATTTGTCTTGTGAATTTAATGATATAAAAAAATCATGTTAGAACTGACAATTTTCAGTGAAGTTTTCAGAAGTCTTTTATAATTTAATATCTGCAGTTATAAAAATAGCAGGGGATAAAAGGGGCAATAGCAGAGATGCAGTATTCCCCCCCCCCTGATTGTACATTTGAAAACCGTGAGAATATTCTTAAGCCATAATGAGGGCTCTTGACTATAAATTTATTTTGGTACTTTTGACCTATGAGATAAGATTACCAGATGCATTCTAACAGTATCTTCTTCAAGGAGCTGTTTTTAAGGTTTTACATAAAATCTTTACATTTGTGTAAAGATTTAGTTTACCCTTTTCTTACACATGCATGCTTACATACACACACACATATATGCAAAACACTGAAAACATCATTCATTGAACATCAAACACTTTATTTTTACATCACAACAATATTACTACTACTACCATTGCCAATGGGTAACAAATAAATACAGCATTGTCAATGGATTAAAAAAAATACATTAATGATACTAGCAAAAAGGGAAGATGATGATTGCACTTCATCTATCCTGACGTTATAGTTCATTATCTGCAGTGTTGTCAATTTCAACATCTTCCATGGCAAGAGATGATACAGTTGCATCTGGGAGTCGTGTACAGTACTTTTATATTTTCCCCTATGCCTACGTCCTTGACCTGTATAAGAACAACATCAACTACATTATATTTTATGGCATCACAATAGCGTTGGTCATAATATTTCTTCATTTTGACTTGCGATTTGCAAATACGTTGTTTTTCTTCCTCTTGGAGAATTCTTGGGTCAAAATATTTACCTTCTTCTGATAATAAATCTATTGGTAAATCATTTGGGATTTCAAGGATATAACCATATAATAATTCTAAAGCAGAATTACTGGTGAATTTACTGGGAGTCAAGTTAATTTCTCTAATATAATAATTAATTTTCTGATAAATATTTGTTCTAATCTTGTTTATTAATTTTCTGACATTTAGCACTAATAGTGGAAATAAGGATTTTATTTATTCGTTTGACTTGACCATTTTCTTGTGGTCATTGACTGCAGACAAAAGTGAGCTTAATCTTTCTAGAAGTACAGAAGTTTTCAAATGCTTTTGAAGTAAAGCATATTCCACGATCAGATATGTGCTTAGGTACTCCAAAATGTCTTACAAATTCCTATAAAAATTTTAGAACATTTGCCATTGTGCATGTCAAGCAAGGACACAATTGTATACCCTTAGGTTAGTCTACAATAACAAAAATTTCTTTGTTTTGCTGAGAACTATTTACCATACGTCTGAGAAAATCCAAATGGATGACTTCAAAAAGTTGTTTACCAGGTGTAATTAGATTTAACTTTTCTTGAGTTTCACCACCAGGAACTTTAGTAAAAGAAAAACTGATACATTGACATATGTGTTGCTTTATGTAACTTGTTATTTTTGGAAACCAAAACTTTTCTTGAATCATTTGGTGTCAATGTTCTGCAAATTCGTGATAATGTAAAACTAAATATTTATGCAAAGAATGAGGCATCACGAAGAGTTTCTTCGTGAACTTGCCATTGATTATTTTCTAATAAGTAATTCCCTCCTTTAAAATGTATTGATTGTCAATGTTCATTCTGTTTATTTGCTGTTTTTTTGAGTATTTGTAAAATATTTTGCAAATCTTTATCTTTAAACTGAGATAGGAACACTTTATTATTTTCAGCTGTCATATAAAATGCATTTGAAGTAGTTGTTAATTCAACAGGAATTGTTAGTTCTAACTCACCAACTGTTATAGTATTTCTTTTGTCCACAGGCACAAGACTTAAAGAATCAATATGACACATTTTATATCCAGTATGGTGTGTTACTTTATAATTAAATTCACTGAGTAGTTCTGCCCATCTAGTAGTTTGAGGCTTGATATTTCATTGGGTATTAAGAAACTTTAAAGCAAACAATTAGTAACTAAAGTAAAATATTTTCCTGTTAATAGTGATCTCAAAAGTGCTATGGACCATAATACTGCAATTAACTCCAAATGTCTGGAATGGTATTTCACTTCATTTTGACTTGTTCTTCGGCTTATGCAATAAACTAGACAAAGCTTGTGATTTTCATTATATTGTAATAGCATACCTGCTAGTTCAACCGAACTAGCTTCTGTATGTAGCTCAAAGTTGTTGTGGTGGTCATAGATTTTTAATACTGGTTGAGTAATAAGGTGCTGTGTTAGGTAGTAAAAAGCTGTCTGCTGAACATTGATTGACTCAAATAGTCTGTTCTTTTTCAATAGATCTGTTAAAGGTGATGCTATTTCATCATATTGTTCATTAAATCTTCGAAAAAAAGCTTGATAGACCTAAGATCTTTTCAATTCTTTTGCATTGTTAGGAGCTGGAAAATACTTGATTACAATCAATTTTTGGGACCCCGGTTGTATTCAATAGCCAGATATAAGGCAGCCTAAATATTTTAATTGTTTCGTTGCAAATTCTCATTTGGAAGGCTAAAGAGTTATTGTTTCATGAAGTTTAATTAAAACACTATGTAAGCGAATGAGCATATTATGGAAATCTTTTACTCCTATGAGCATATAATCTACAAAACAAATAATGGTATTCTACGTAAGATCCCCTAGCTCTATAATCATAACTCTTTAGAAAAATTCTGGTCCATTCGTCAAGCTGAAAAATAATTAGGTTGACCATCTGGTGTTGCAAATGCAGCTTTGCTCATAGAGTTTGGATGTAGTGATATTTGGTTAAAACTTCGTGCTGCATTGAGAATACAAGAGTTTATATTCAGCTAATCTATCGAGTAGATCATCAACATAAGAAAATGGAAATTTGTCCTTAAATGATTATGCATTTAGATGTCAGTAGTGATCACAATACAGTAATCACTAGTTTTTTTTTCTACTAGCAACACTGGACTACTGTATTCTGATGCACTATCTTGAAAACTTGCTGTTCTTTTAGCTCTACTAGCTTGTCTTTCAAAAAGAATTAAATAAAAACTTTTATTGCCATCCTTACGATCAAATTTGTTCATTAAACTTTGAAAATCATTCTTTATATTTTTAGTAACATCAGTATTTTCAATTGCTTCATCATTTTTGTTTTTTCTTACATTGGCAGCATTTTTAATTCCTAATTTCTGTAACTCAAATTTCCTGTTTTCTGTCTCTACGTGAGCATTAAAAATAGTTTCTAACATATTTTTAACCATCTCTCCTCATAATCGTTATTGTTTTTGATTAACTTTTTTATATCAATAATCCTGCTTTCTCACCAAGCTCTTTGGCTAGAATTTTAAAGGTCTAATTTTTTTTGCTGTTGCTAAGATATGTTCATAAATGTATGTATCAACTGATAAGCAAATAATATTTTACACTTCTTTTACGTAAACATCAAGGTCGTAATTATTTCGATTTTTGTTTAATTCAATACAAAACTAATTGTAATTAAAATTCATCAACTTTTACATCAGACTTATTAATTCACATAAACTTATTCATATAAACATTAAAATGTAAATAACATCTCTTAAATTTCAAAAAACTTCTAATTAAAATGTCTGCAAATAATAATCTTACAGTTTTACATCAAAAATGTTGATTCACATACCTTTAATAGTTAATTATCACAAATTCAAATTTACGTAAACTTAACCATATAAATATCAAATCATGATAATTTCATTGACAGTTCATAAAACTTCACATCGAAACTAACTGTAAATTCAAATCTTCAAATTGCATCAAAAATATTGAATCATGTACCATCAATAATTCATCGTATATCCAAAGTATTTCATGTAAACTTGGTCATGTATGCAACAAAATCACAGTTAACATCATTGACAATTCCTAAAACTTCAAATGAAAACTGACCGTAGTAAGAATCTTCCAAATTTGCATCTAAAATATTGGTTCACATATCTTGAATCATTATTCATCAAAAGTTCTTTAAAAAAAAAAAAAAATCTGAATTGTAAAACATTGAAAACATTGTCGAGCATCAAACATTTTGACATCCCAACAACATTACTACTGTTTGCCACTGTTGCGAGCCGAACGATGGCCGATTGGTTAGGGTGCTGACCTTTGGTACTGAAGTTTGTTGGTTCAAATCCCACTATGGCATGGATGTTCATAGCTATTCAGAGTCAGCTTTAAGCTGTAGATCCCGGACTCATTAGTCCTCATGTTGCAAAAAGTAGACTGTAGCACTCCAAACCAAAACCAAAGCCACTGTTGCCAACAGGTAACAAACAAATACACTATTGTCAACAGGTGAAAAGAAAAAAGGCATTAATGATGGTAGATGATTACATATATATATATATATATATATATATATATATATATATATATATATATATATATATATAAACTCATTATGGATTTTTAATTATTCCAACCATGGAAAATTATTTTACTTTGTTTGGTAGATTTATAGTTGAAAGATCTGAATTACATGAATAGATTCACTCTAAATAGATATAGATTTCTGGGTGATAATGGTTTTAGGGAAAAAGAACAGAATTTAAAAAGTAATTAGTATTACAGTATGGGTGTCATTCTTAAGTTTATTGTAAAAAAATGCAATTGAAATTTATGGTAACTGTATCATTAAGATCACTTATCTAAAATTTCAGAACCTTAAAATATTGCTTGTATAATTTTTTTTAACAATGTTTCAAGATTATGAATTTTTTTTTTCTGTATAGATTTTTAGAGTTTATTCAAGTAATCAAGAAATTGAATGTACTAGGTTATTAGAGAATCTGATGTCCTATGGAGATGATAGTCGAGTATGTATTTATAGTGTTTACATTTTTTGTTGTGATTACTGTATCTTAATTTTCTCAAATTCTAAATCATGAATTAAAACAAACTATGTATACAAAATAATAATAATAATCTGTGATGCCAAGTATTGATTTTGAAATTTAAAAATCTATATATTGTAATTTTGGCTTTAAATTTAACTACTAAGTGAGGGGGCAGGGACTAAGAAAAGAAGTTTTAATTCTTAAGTTTAAAAAATGTTTTTCTGTTTGTTTTCAGTGTTAATTTCTGCATGTTTTATACTGTATACTTTTGAGACTTCTGTATGCATGAAAAACTGTGCCTGTTTTTAAGGATTTGTTATAAATTTTACAGCTATTATGTTTGCAATTCTGGTCTGTGAAATTAAAAATTAATTAATAAAAAAACTTAAACAAAAAAAAAATTTATAAGTAACTGATTGTAATCAATTTACCTACCAGTTAAAATCTGTTTGTAGTGAATATATAATGTCATGAAAGGAAAATGTTATTTTATTATTGAATTTTAAAAATAAAATTTGGAAAACGCATACATTACAACTTTTCTTAACTATGTTTTAAGAATGATTTTCTGTTTACTGTTGTATGATAATTCTTAATTGATAAGGATTACCTTTATTTGTGTATTTTATCATTCTATAATGGTTAAGAATTATCATTATTATATTTAAAATTATATGCGTAACACAAATAGAATACAGTATTTTATTTATAGCATGTTTTACAGTAATCAGTACGTAAATCTTCTGAGATGGCTTGTTTATAAGCTAAGAATAATTGTTTGCTTAAGATCTTGTGTGAGATTTGCAGCTTTAATAATCATTATGAGCATATCACTGTCATTAAAATAAGTATGTCGAAAAAACTTGCATATCAAATTTGTAGTGATTTTTGTCATCTTAATGTTTTAATATGTATTATTTTTGTGATTTCACAAATTTCAAACAGTACATATTAATAAAATGTGCAGTTTTATGTTAAATTATTAAAGGACTTGCATATTTTCTATTTCAGTTAACTGTGAAGCTTGGCAGAGCTTTGCGTAAAGGAGAGTACAAAGTAAAAATATACCAATTGTGTGTAAATGAGCCAGAAGTAAGTTTTATAATGTCATTTATATTTATGTATACTTATGCATATGTTTTTTAGCCTAAAATTTTTAATAAGTATAAAATTAATTTTAATAAATAAAAACTAGACTTTTTATTAAAATATCTAAAGCAGGGCTTGTCTGGTATCACCATTTAAAAATTTCATAAAATAAAAATGCTCTTAAAATATTGATAACTCTCATAAAATATTGATTTGTAGAAGTTAAGTACACAGTTGTTTCTAACTTTTAGGTGTTGATTTATTTAATAACAAAACTAGTTTATATATCATGGATAATATATTTGAAATTTGGCATTAAAATATATAACATTTGAAGCAATGGTAAATATTAAAGAGTTTAAAAAATTCTGATACAGTTATGCAAAGGTACTACATCAATTTTCTAACAAATAAAGTTTAAATATTTTTCTTGTTCCACATCTTTTCTGCTACATGTAGCTATCTGTGATATGCTTAAGAGTCATGTAAGTAAATTTTATAAGAGATACAAATGGAGATTTGAATGTAATATACTTATTTCGCAAATGTGTTTTTATCCATCTATTTGTTATTAGGCATATTAAATGGTATTTTTGAAGTTTTCCTTGACTGCTTCATTTGCATATAGTTCTGCCTTGGATGAAAACTGTCAGAACTCAAAATGTTCTAGCTATGAGACAAATGACTTTCAAATTATTAATTTGTAACTGATAATTGAAATTTTTTTTAACTAATCATAATGTGTTGCTGTAATATACTGATAATGCATTTTGAATTTTGCAATTAGTTTTTTTTTTTTTTTTTTAAACTTTCTAACATTCCCCCCCCCAAAAAAAAACACTATATAATTTTTGTGTAGGCTTATTATATAATCTTCATTTATTTATTTTTACTTAAAAGGTTACTTAAGTAACTATTTCAAATGATTTTTAGAATGGCAGCCCCTATGTTTGAATCAATTAAATGTTTTATAACAATCCAAATTTAAATTAGTTCATTCTCTTTCTGTTTTTCTCTTTCTATGATTGTGCAGTTAAACCAAATTAAATAGTATTTTTTGGATACGTTAAATCATCTTTTATTTGTATGTTAAAGGACTAAATGTGTACTGGTGAAAAAGTATGTAAAGATAAAACAAAAGCTGTAAACTAAGGAAAAAATATTTAGAAAAATATAGCAATGAATGCAAAATGATTAATTTTATTCAATTTATTTTCTTTGCCTCACACTTTAGGAGTTTACGTTCTGTTGGAAAATAATGTATATATGAGTATTTTTAGCTTAAATATAAGGGCTTCTTTTACTTTTCTTTCAGCCATTCAAGTACTTGATTGATTGTGTTCTTGTCAAAGGTATGACAGTCCTATCAGCTAAGAAAGAAATTCTTCCTGAAATTCAAGAAAAGTGTAATCTGAGTATACCATTAAACAGGTAAATTCAGTTAACTTTTTATGTTGATGTATAGATATTTTATTATAGTTGCAATAAATTTTAGTTTGAATGTACTCAAAAAATGCTCCTAATGACTTAAAATTTTATGTGTGTTATCTAATATAAGTGTGAGAAATGAGAAAATCTTTGTTAGCAGGTGTTTGTGCTCTGGGGAAATTCTGGAATTCCAATGATTTTGCACAATTTTTTTTTTCTGATTTCTAGATAAAATTGTGAGATATTTCATACTGCTTTCTATTTACTCTGACAGCAAAGCAAAGAATACAGCACATTCTCTTGAATTCTCCATCGCTCAACTGTTGTGACTTGGTCTACCAGACTCCAAATTTTTAAGTGAGAGGTTGAAAATTGGTAAGCTAGTTTGACAGAACACTGTAGGAAGGTAGTGAAAATGCAAGGATCATTTACAATTTTCTGGTGTAGAAATGCTTTGATTGAAAGTCATGGAGTTTGTGAGACCATGTAACAGCAGTTAAAGGTTAAAAATGTAAAAGAGACAACAATTCCATTGAACATAGACAAAAGTACAGGTAATGCTAGAGCGAGCATACTTGTCCATATTAGTTAACAAAATAAAATAAGTGCCTGTCTTTATTTTACTCAATAAAAAGTAATTCTGATAATTTAATAAATTTTGCTTTTATTTATTTATTTATCTATTTTTTCTGAGTAAAATTTAATCTTTTCACTGTGTTTAGCATACTTCCACATCTTTAAAATATTTTTTAAAATTTTATTATTTTTGTAGAAGGGATTTTCCTTTCAAACCCTCTTACTTGAAATGTCTTTAGCAAATATTTGTTTTGGCACCCCTTTTAATGTATAAGTTTGTAAAATTTTCTGCAGATTTTTTTTTTCTTTTTTTATATAATTTAAAATTATAATAAAAAATCTTTAGGTTTTAGGGCCATAGGTCAGGGCCTACTGTGCCTTCCAGAAAGTATTCACTAAATCAGTACTAAAAAATATGGATATCACAATTTTTCCAACTTATATTCCCAAAATATGTAAACAACATAAATCATTTTTTATTTTTTCAAATCTTTGTATTTTCTGTATATTATGTGCTATTGCAAATCTAATCTTGACTAGTTTAGGCAATTTAGAAATTGTAATCAGGAAATTATTTGTTAGAATCCCCTATATAATAATAGCCTAAGTTGTCTGTCCACCAATTTATGAAGCGGTTGGACCTGGAATGGATTCCCTGGCTAAGAGCAGGCGATTAAATTTATCAATTTATCCACATAATAAGTAGGTAAAAATTACAATTTTTCTAGCATTATGACGTCATTTCTTTAACCATCTCATATAATCAATTCTTATTTTAAATGATTTAAATATCGCGTGCATTATTTTCATACGTTTTATCACTGAACTTACATATTAAGCAAAAAATTTTCTTTTATATTTGTATTAAATGATAGATTAAGTATATAAGTGATAATTTTAAATTGAATCATAGATTATTTTTTATTGCAATGAAAATTTTATCACCGTCATTAACAACAAATTCTTTTCCTAAAAGTCTAGGAGTCTATTTCATGGACTAATAAACATCTAGCATTTAAGTTATATATCTTTTAAAATTAAGAATTTTGTTTGTTTATGTGTTTGTTTTTTATACATAACCACACGGTTTGACTAAATGAATTCAGTGTGATTCTAAACTGCATTCACAATGTAGGGAGACTTTAGAGGAGTATGAAGATAAACACATTATTGAGCGTGTACCAGATAATTCTCAGCCAAAACACAAACTATTTTATTACCTGCTTCATAGGGTACTTTACAATGCTGGAAAATTAAAAATTTTACTGATCCCGTCATATGACGGGCTATGTGCTAGTTGTATGAATAGATAGATATATTGATTTGTTTAGATAGGTTTTCAAATCAATTAGATGTTTTTGTTTTTCAGTGTATACAGGCTTGCAATTCCGTCACTTTTCTCACCTTTAGTCACTTTTTTTACAACTGATCACTTTTTTAAGTAAACAGTCACTTTTAATCACTTTTTTCATGGTGTATCACAGCAAAAGTCGGTTGTTGAAAAAAGAAAATCTGAATTAATAACAAAATATTTTAATAAAAGACCAAAAATGTGATGCTCTAATCTTATTTTTCTTATTAAAATGTAATTAGTCATATGGTTTCCAGAATTTAGTGATTTTAAAAAGTCGTAAAGAAGTTCCTGAAATCTACATTTGTACATTTAATACATTAAAGTAATTTGCATCAAAGCACACATTTCTCTTTTTCTTTTTTTTTTTTTCACAATTTTTGTTTAGATAATCTAATCTAGCTATGTACATATTTCAAAACATCTTTATACAAAAAATTGTGATTATAAAATTAATGTATTGCATGTATTCAAATCTAATTTATAGATTTTTATGAATAAAAAGCAATGTCGAGTTGTGTTAAACAAAATTTTGTATTTAACACCTACAAAAACCTTTTTTGTATTTGATGCTAAAATCATGTCTTGCATGAATCATTTAAAATAAATAGAAAAATCTTAATAATAGCATCTGTAATCAAGAGGAGAAAAGAAATTGAATTTTTTTTTTTTCAATGTTAAGTCACTTTTTAGTCACTAATTCTGTATTATTTGTCACTTTTCTCACCTTTTTGAAAGTACCTCAGCAGTTGCAAGCCTGTGTGTATTACATTCAGTTCATTGTTACTCTATAATCAAATTACTATATTTCCAAGATACCTTTTATCTTGTCATTTATGTTCTTAAGATAGAGGTCCTAGAATCTTAGCTAACATCTAAAATGCAATGATAATTTACAATTATCAGAGTTCTTTTTAATGTGTTTTTGTTTATTTATATTATTAAAATATTTTTAATTATACTTATAAGTTGAGATAATAATAGATTAATGCTGAGTTGTTGCTACTAGGTACATTGCACTAACATAGTGACTGTGCATGGTGTGTTACTACTTAAATACTGTGGATTAGTTAGGCACCACTTTTGAGGGTTGCCAGTGTATAATGCTCTTCTCTTTTTGTTACGAGCATTGCTAAAAATGTGTGTGTACTACAATATTGTTGTTCTTCACATTATAATGTGGTGTACTGTATAGAAGCTGTTAAACTTATGAAACACTATAATTTAGATCAATTTCGAAATTATAAATAAAATAAACTTTTTTTAATGCAGGTGTCGGCTACGAAAGAAAAGTTGGAAAAATCCTGGCCTTATATATCTTGACAACAAGAGGTTTGAGAAAGATATTCCTGTTAATGCTAACTGGGAAATGTTTTTAGAAGTGCTTCCTGGTAATTAATAATTTCATTATTTAAAAAGTACCAATTTATTTATTGTTAATACTAGATCACTTAATTTAATTAAATTTGTATAAATGTTAGTTGATTAACTATTTTATTTCACCATTTTGAAATAATGTTTAAAAATTATATACCAATTGGGTTTTCTGTTCTTTACAAATTTTAACAAATATTTGATTATTTTATATTTACAAACATGGCCCTTTTTTATTTTTTTCTCTTAATATCCTGATATTGCATAGTTAATATTTTTAATGTTATTTTATTTAACCCCTTGAGGACCACACATAATTTCTATACGAGTTGAGCGTTGTGAAAACCGTTGCCATTTAACACCATCTAGTAATTAAATCTAGCATTTAAAAATTCAAATAAAATGTTCAGATCTTCTGTTACGCATATGCAGCACTAGTCTCTCAATATCATCTAAAGATCATCACATGGAGGCAACGCTGGATTGATGAGAGGGAAATAGCTGTGTTGCGTATAAGAGATGTTGGTTGCGAAGGGGTTAAGGAAGTAACTAAAATCTCCCAAAATTGTCTTCAAAATGCATTTTGATTAAAATATTAAAGATTTACAGCGTTTCTCTCTCTCTCTCTCTCTCTCTCTCTCTCTCTCTCTTTTCAAGTCTTCTCTAACATATTTTCAAAATAATTATTTCTCCTACTATCTATAACTATATAATTTAAAAATCCTTCAATTTTTGCAATTAGCTTTTAAGTATTAAAAGTTTTTTACTGTAGAATATTCTGTACTTGTATGTTAGATTTTTATTTTAAAAATCTTTTATTATTTTGATATAGTATACTATGACTCTCATAAAATCTAATTGTATAAAAGGAAAGTTAAATAAAAGTGGAGAAATTCAATTTTGTTGTTTAAATGAAAGTTTGTGTTTCTTAAACATAATTGTTTTTCATTGCAGTTGAAAAGGGCTCTATAGCACAGGTTATTTAAATAAAATCACAGAATTTTTCAAAATTGAAAACATATCTTAAATTATATTAATTTAGCCAGATGATGGTTGAATAGTTCGGACACTCCCTTTCAGTATTAGAAGTCATGGGTTGAATTCTGCTGCTGTCATGGGTGCTTGAAATCATTCAGAATGAGCTTAATGCTTTGACTATTGTATCACTTGTATTCTAGTGACAAGAAAGTTCTGAACAGGCTATGTCACCCAATATATGGGTGATATTTATATTAGCCACTTACAAAAGATCTTATTTGAAAAGGTATTCCAATGGACAGGGCCATTCCTAGTAATCTGGGTACCCCAGGAAAGGTATTCATATACACGTTTGATTTTTCTTGTAAACTCAGATTATAACTAAGATCGTAACAGGCAAAATCATTGTTTTCAGCTACAAAAAGGCAGACTTATTGTACCTGAGTAATAAAATAATCCTACATTAGTAAAAGTTATCCTTCTTCTAAAAATCTATTATAAATTATTCTGTGTATTCATCTAATTGGTAAGGGCACTGCTTTTCAGTACCAGAGTTCAATGGTTCGAATTCCATTGCTGGTATAGATTTTCATTACTGTTCAGAATTAGCTTTAAACAGTAGGTCCCAGTCTCATTAGTCCTTGTGTAGTAAAAGTACAGACTATAATACTCCAAAACCAAACCAAATCTGTGTATTATTGATTTATAGCATCAGAATTATGTGCAATTAAAACTTTTCTGATGAAATGAAACAAAATCTCATCATTATGTATCCTTTGTCTTCGCAATACAAACTTCTCCATTGATAAATAAAATCCAATGAGCCTGGCGATTTTAACAACTATTTAGTCAAATCACAACTTTTATTTGTTGTTTTGGGGTGATATTAATATTTAACTGATTGATTTGCAGGCCATGGTACCCCTCTTTGAAGCCGAAATTACAATGAATGTTTTTAGTCTCTGTTAATCCATAAACTCTTGCAAGTTTAAAGATAAATAAATAAATTTTAAACAATTTTGAATATTGTGTATTAGTGATGAGTTGAGGTTTTAAGCATTTTAGAATGACATTTATAAAAAGAAAATAGTTCTTGGAAAGAGAAAAATTTACTGTTATATGTAAACACATTACTGCAAAGTGAAGTTTTATAATAGACATATTATTTATCATTATTTCAGTTGATAGACCTGCTGATAGAGCAAATTGACATTTGAGGCTTGAAAATTCCCTATTGTGATTTTTCAACATTTATATGACAAAATGTTTATTCAAAGCATTGAAAAAAATACAGTAGATATTTGAAGACACTAGGTGTTAATGGATTAAATTATAAAAACATTATGACAAGCAATTGTTTATTTCCCTGTGAGGAATGGATCTGACAAGCATTGGGGCAGCTTGCAGGGCACCAAAAGTAGGTCCCAGTCTTGGTAAAACTTGCATTGAAAAAAATGACTGTAGCACAAAATAAATAAATAAATAAATATATCAATTGCATAATACATATAATTCATTGAAATTATCTTTTTAGTTAAATTTATATTAAATATATTCAACATTGTTATCATCATTTTTTAATTTTGTTTTGCTTATGTACTAGAACCTGATCCTGTGACCTCACAAAATCAGATTGCTGTGTTCACTAGAATGTGGCATCCTTCTACATTTCAGTTGGATCCTTTTAAAGAAATAGTTTTAGATAATGCCAGTGTTGAGTGTTTAAAGAAAAAGGTATTTTTTTTATTTTAATCTATTCTTTATTATTAAGTTATCTTTTATTTATTATTAAGTTTATCTTTTATTTATTATTAAGAGTTTTCTTTTATTCTTTATTTATTTATGAAAAAAATCTTAATTTAATGCCTATCTTTTAGAAGAAAAATTTCAAATTTTAATGAAAAATCCATGTTTTCAATTAAAACAAGGTTTAAAACTATAAACTGAATTTAATTAATTTTTATAAATTTTAAAATATAGGCATTTTTTAGTAAAATTATAGTTATTGAATTTAAATTTGAGTTAAACCTTTTATAAGTTACATTGATATATAATAGATATTTATACACTGTCTAAGAATAAGTATTTGGACACCTGTGATAGAAAAGAAAAACTAACTTTATTCAAAATCAATAGTTGGTAGAGCCTCCATGAGAAGGAATTACAGCGTGAACAACACTCCAGGGCATACTTTCCACAAGTCTTTGTATTACAGCTAGTGGTATTGTCTTTCACTCAGCTTGGAGTAGACATAGAAGTTCCTTCACCGATTTTGGATGGGTAGTGTACCTCTTAATTCAGTGATCCAACTCATCCCAGAGATTCTCGATAGGGTTCAGGTCTGGGCAGGCCAGTCCATTCGATGAACTCCATTGGCACCATACCAAGCCTTGGTTACCTCAAAACATGACAACTGGCATTATCATCCTGAAAGTAACAGGGGTCCAACCCATAAAACTGTTCCAACGTAGGAAGCACATTGTCATGCAGTAGGCATTGGCGTTGAGTTTACTATAAATGGGAACCAAAGGTCCCAGACCATAATTCCACCTCCACCGAACTTGACTGTTGGCACAATGCATTCTGGCAGGAGACGTTTTCCAGGCAGATACCAGACCCAGACCCTGCCATCTGAATAGTAAAAGGTGAACCTTGATTCATCGCTCCAAAAAACCTGTTTCCACTGATATACAGTCCAAATTCGATGTGCTTTGCACCACATTAACAGAGCAGCGCTGTTGGACTTTGTGATCAAAGGCTTATGGGCAGCAACATGACCATGAAAACCAAGCAGATGTGCTTCCTTACGAATGTTATTCATTGAAACAATACTCCCAGATGTCTGTTGAAACTTCTCGCAGATGAGGGCCATCAGTTGGGTGTGGTTCTTCTGAATTTCTCTGGACAGCACTCGTCAGTCTCTATCTCCCAGTTTCGTTGGTCTGCCAACTTGGGGCACTTTCCAACAATTACCACTCGCCTTTCACTTCTTAATCACTGTCGATTTTGGGTACTTCAGATCACTAGATATGTCCCTTAAGGATAGGCCACATTTGTGATACCCGATAATTATACCTTTCTCAAAATCAGAGAACTCTGAACTGTGCGGCATCTTGCATGCAACTAATGACGATGCCATTTTCTATACGATGTATTCTAGGGGAGGCCGTGACGTACCTCAAGACTGCAGATATTGTCATTTGCATAGGTGTTCAAATACTTTTTGGTAGACAGTGTATAGCTTATAACTGACACTTTTTCTTTGTAATGAACCAAACAATTTGTAGCACTTTTAAAATCTATTAGAAAATTCCTAATTTTGAAAGAAAAAAAATTCAGTTTTTCCTCAAAATAAACCTTTTATTGTTTCAAAAAAGCCCATTTAAATAAATATAAAGGTGTTAAATTTTGGTTCATAACAACACTTGAAAATTAATGAAACAATTTGGCGAAATTTAAAAATACGTTAAAATTATTTTGAGGAATGAGATTTATTAGAAACGGAAATAATGAAAAACATTTTCTCAGAAAACACATTTAAAGATTTCAGTATAGCTACCAGATGCAAATATATGAATGAATGTAAACATAGAACTTTGATTAAAAGTAAATAAATTAATTAATAAATAAAAATAAAAATTTGGACATGCATATTGTGCAAGGGTAAAAAAATAGTCTTTAAAACTAATTGTTTACTTTTGTTCAATTTTATATGTGTCCCCTTATCTTGTCAATATCTTAATACAAGAGATAACATTTGTTTAAATGAAAATCTAGCTATATTTTTGACAAATGTATTACTTCTGCATTTATATTATTAGAACACAGTTAAAACAAGGGGTAGTAAAATTAAGATTTCAATTTCCATGGTTATAAATAAAAGCATTAAAAAAAAATTTCTTTCTCTAGTGGGTGCAGCTTTTAGTTGTTAGGAATAAAACTGTATTGATTATATTTAATGTTGTGGAATAAATTTATTCAAATTGTAAACTTGATTTTGTAATATAAGAAATTTTTGATGAAATCATGATTATTTAAATGAAAAAAAAAAAATATTTACTGATGTGAATCTATGCTGATAAAATTATACATATGTCTTTCATTTTCAATTTATTATTTAAAATGTTTTACTAACTTAACTATTTCGATAATTTTAATTTTTTAAGAGAATAAAACATGAAGATTATTTAGTATTTTAAATTATAAATCATGTTTATTTTTATAGCTTTCAGATATCAGTGAAGTTCCTGAAGTATTTATTGAATTTGCTAAAGTGAGTAGTACTTTCTTAAAATTCCCTGTACTATATTAAATTACTAAAAATTAAAAAAAATTTCTATAACTTCATATTTATTATAATGAATTTTGAAATAACTTACCTCAAAGTAGTAGTTTTGGATATATGAATTATCACTTAAAAGTGAATCTGATTGGCTCTATAGTTTAATAATTCCTTTAAATGAATTTTGGTCTGTCACTTTATATATAGTGTTTTAAACTCTTAAGCTAATAAATTGTGTTTCTAATTAACATTTTTATTGTATTTCTAATTAACATTTCTATTTTAAGGTGTTGCATTGTTAGTTCATCATGTTATATGTTGTTTTATAACAACTGGTTGTAGGTGAGACATGAAAAAGAACAAAATGTGTTAATGCACTTTATAGTATCTACCTATTCATATAAACATACTTGTATTTATCCATTTATTTCCTATTTTCTTCCTGCTTTATATATGCATTAATTTTTCATAGTTATAAGCGTAATTTCATTGGGTTACTCAAATTTAAAATTACTTTAAAATTTTAAGCAACCTATTATTTTTTATTAATTTTTTTAATAATTTGTAAAATGACTATCTTAGGTAAAACTTGTAATAAATTTATTGTTACTATAGATTAGAACTAGGTGGCATGTGCTCTTTCTGTCAAGGTGTCTTAAATACATTAAAGGGGAACTATATAAATAAACTATATCTCAAATTTTTTGAAAGCACACATTTCAATGTATGATTTTTTATTAATGGATTGATCTTTTGTACTATCCCCATTTCCCACATAAGCTTACACAAATACAACTAAGCTGTGTTTTCTAGACTAGATTTGATTGATTTTATGAGGTATCAGATTTTGAATATTCAGTTATTTTTGTATGTGTCATGCTGATATCCAGTACTAAATATTTATTTATTTACTTATTGTATAGTTTTTTTTATACATTTTTACAATGTAATAAGTTGCAAGTATATATTATACATATCATTCCTTCAAAATCACTTTCAATGTAACAAAAAATAATTTATTAAAACTTTATTTAAACATGTGAATGTTAATAATGCTGCACAGAAAAAAGAAATTTTATGTACCCTATATACTCTTTATATATCCTATATAGAACTTACTATCTATATATGGGTTCACTATGCCTTTAAAAAAAAATTATAGGATTCTGTTGAATAAACAAATTGTGCAGAAAAATGAGTTCACCCATCTCCTATGTTAGGGTTTGGCAGGCTTTAGAGAGAGATGACCCAAATTGTCAATGAAATAAAATGTTTCTTGACTATTAATGTGTATTAATTGCTACCCATACAATACACAGAGGCAGAAGTCTATGCAAAAAAACCCCACATACTACTTGCAAACTGCAGTTTACCAGGCCCTCTCTTAGGTCATTTCTATTTATGTTCAAATGTGACTAAGGGATTCAATCGGGGTTAAATTCTAGTACTCTCCAAATCAGAACATGGGAAGAAAACTGTGACTTTGTGACAGAAGTTTTTTTTAAACCATAAATTTTCAAAACTATGAAAATTAACATTCAATATCCATAGATAGAATGTAAAGTACTATAAGTATTTACACTAAGTGTATAGATTGTGTGAAGTTTTGGTATAAGAAATTATATATCTTTGTATTTTACATATAATTTGTCAAGTTGCATATAACCATTCCTAATATTGTAGGGCCAAGGAACATTTCCATGTGAAGTGTCGTTGCTAACTATTCAGAAAGAATTAGAATGGCAGACTCAAACACCGTCTTTAATTACTTGGTCTTTCTGCATTGGTGATGATGGTCAAGTTTTTTACTATAGGTAATCATTTTGTGTTTCAAACATGCTTAATAATTTGTTTTTAATTTTAATTCTATTTAAAATTACATATGATGTATTGATATGGAATATATATATGTATGGTCTGGCTTCTTACATCTATATATTTGATGTTTTATACATGCATACATTTGATGTTTTATTTGATGTTTTTACATTCTTCTACCTCATAATTTTATTTCTCAACAGTCTACATTTGATTATTCATATGAATTGAATTTTACATATTATAACATGCAAATATACTAAGATTATAAATTAATTTTCTTTAGTTAAGTAGTCAGTGAAATATAAACATCAAAAGTAAGTAAAGTTTCACATCAAAACTTATTTTTTCTATAGAGATAAAAGAGAAGAACTGAAGAAATTAACAGAAGAAGAAAAACGAGAAATAATGAATAAAGAAAATGCCAGGTAAATTCTCAATCTTTAAATTTCAAGAACTATAGGCTCACAATTTTCTTGCATTAAGAATGGAGTTCACTTGAAAGCCAAATTTTGCTATTGAATAAAAGTCCTTAAATTCCTCATTTTGATTAGTTTTTTTTAATTAATAAATAACTATTTTTATTAGGAATTTCTTCCCCTCCCTCCCTTTTAAATAGATAGATTTAAATAATCATAGTTTACTTTAACCACCAGTGAATAAATTGTTGAAACTGTTTGAAAACTACTTTTATCAGAACAGGAATTAAACATAATGTTAGGTTTAAATCCCATTGAGCATAGATGTTCAGTGCTGTTTAGAATTTGCTTTAAGTAATAGATCCTGATTTTATTAGCTCTTGTGTAACAAAAAAATAAACTATTGTAATCCAAACTAGCCAACCAACTAACAAAAATGTATAAGGGTTATACAAATGAAAAGGATTTTGCCATGATTGCTTCATTGTATTAAGATACAGAAAACAGCATTTATCCCATCACATGAATTCCCAGCTCTTTGTACAGCTGGGAATTCATGTGATGTCATCAGATTAAACAGATGTTTGTATCTTAGCATAGAAGTATTGTTTGTATCGTGAATGCTTGGAAATGTTGTCAATGTGCAGGTATGTAATTTTTAATGTGAGTGTGGTAAAATTTATCATCACATGTAAAATGTGTATGTCATACTGATCAGTATTCTGATGGGGTAACTGTTTTTGTAAAGGACAAAACATTATGCATGACAGGGTACAACCAGGATAAATGCATGTGTTAACACCCAGGAAACAATTGCAACTGTGAACAGTCTCATGAGAAATAGCCAACTACTATGTCTTTGGTCCACTCAAGACATGTCTGAAGTGGCAGTGATTTGCAGATAATAATGAAGTCTAAGCTGCCATTGAAAACTGGTTCCACAGCTAAACCCAGAGTTTTTTGACCCAGGATATCCCTCTTCTTGTGGGCTTTTGGGAGACTTGTTTCAGCCACCAGGGCATACATCTAACTTTTTATATTGTATACTAATTTAAAACAATACCATTAAACTATTTACATATTGACTGTTGTGCAATTTTCATTTGGGCGATGCTAATACTTTATTTATAAAAATAGATATATTGTTATTCTGCATGCTTAGGGGAAGTAAGATTAGTATTGGTTTGAAATTCAATATAGACAATAAAATTATTTACAGATAATACTTTTTTAATGAGAGATGTAACTAATTTATTTTTTAGGTCCAACAAAAATCTCAAGTCAAACTACTCTCCTAGGAAAGAAAAAGCTTTAAAAATCTACACTCTTGACAGTAAGCCTAGCAGTTCTGCTGCTCCCACACGAAGTACTCATCAAAGCTCTGCAATAAATTCTACTCAAACATCACAGCATATAGTACCTGATTTAGATTAATGTCAACCATAAGTCATGAGTGGTAAGTGTATCCAACTTTGTTATGAGTCAGAAAAAAGAAAATACTTTTCAACTGTAAACATTATATTTATAAAAACTACAACATACTCTACCTTTTATAACTGATTATTTTTTATAAGGGTATAAGCCAGCCTAATTGCACCCACTGTCCAAATAACGGAAATGAAGTAAATTTAAATGTAGAGGCATAATTGATTGATGAAGGATGCCAAATGAAGGAATAAGATAATAGTTTAATCAAGTCATTTTATAGATGTCATACATAAATGGTGTTGCTAAATAAAGAAAATTGAAGTTAAGAAGTTTTCACTTTTAAGAGATAACAGTATAAAATGGCTTATGGCCAAGACTCTCTTCTGCTAGACACGTACACTCTTTGCTTGGCTCTTCTCTCCCTTTGGATCTTACTCAGTTTATTATATTGATTTCTATTGAGCAAGATCTCAAGGTTTGTGCCCCTTTGATTATTATGAACAGATTTTGAGTGGATCCATTTGGACAAGTTTTATGATTTTAATTGATGTCTTTATAATGCCAAAACCAAAGTCTCATGTAAGTGAACTCAAACTTTGAATTGTTGATAGGCTTTATTCATAATAGGCTGCTTACTGTGACAGGTGCAAAGCATTTGTGATGTTATGGTGGAGAATTACTTTCAAGTTTGAACATCCTCATGGGGGAGGAATTTATGCTCTGATTCCATACCTCTTCTTTCTGCTGACCTCTCAGTGAGAGGACATCCAGACCTACAAATATGCCATGCATGTTCTCTTCTTTAAGTTACAAAGCTTTGAATTCTTAATGTCAGTGAGTCTGCTTAGGTGAAGTTTGAAAGTTTAAATTTAATACTCAGGGTTTAAAAATAACATGTCAGATCAACCCAATCATTTTAATCTTTATAAGCTTTACATTGTTTAAGATCCAATCAAAATTCAGTTTAAGATATTCTACATCGTAAAGTCTGTAACTAATATGGCAGAATTCCCCACCAGTTTAATGTTGTTCATATATCATTGTATTCATAGATGTTAGGAGTAGAATTAATAGTGCTCTTAAAGTCAATTCATGACGCATTTACATATTTATACTATTTACATTATATTGAGAATTAGGAATTTATCACATTTAATGTAAGAATACCTTTTTTTGAATTGCTTTGAAAAGAACAAAGCTAATAAAAGGTAATCTGTACTAAAAAAAATTTATTTCCAGGCCAATATAAAATGAAAAAAATAAGGTTAATTTGAAATTTTAGGTATTTCACTTTTATCATATAAATAGTATTATTTGTAATAGTTTGAGTTTTTAATGTGCTTGTTAAGTTTTGCAAGTTGTAATAATTTTTTGTAAATGATATACCATGGTAAACTTAGCTGAGTTAATATGTTTGTGTATGAGTGAGTAAATAATTTCACTTTAATATATTATAGTTTTTGTTTCTCTATTACCAATAATTATGAGAAACTTTTTGACAGGAAAGCAATATATTATTGGTTTTTTAGATCATTCCAAGATCTTGTAAAGAATTTATTTGTAATTTTTGATCTAGGTGAAACTTCCTGTATTAGTTAAATGTAAGCTTTCCTCATTCATTATATGTGTTCATAGCTGCCAACTTGTACAATTTTTCAGTACAATGTACATATTTACAGAATATTTATGGTTGATTTAAGAAGGCATGGATTTTTACAAAAGGTGTGCAGAATTTTAAAAATAAAAATTTGTGTGTAGATGTACAAATGTTTTGGGAGAAAAAACACTGTAAGCATATAAAATAAATTTCATGTAGTGCTTTTCTGTTTATTATTCATTTACTAAATATTTTGTTTTTGTACATTTATAATTGTGTTTCTTTCAACTGTTACTTGCTGTTTTTCATGTAATATTGCTAAAAAAATAAAATGCATGAGCGTGTATGTAACAATGTTAAATTTGGACAATAGGAATGTGTGGAATAGAAATGCTGGAAGATAGATTTAAATTTCTGTATCCACTTTGTAGATCAAATAAATGAAAAACCTATGGGGCACAATAGTAAATAATTCGGACAGTAGTGGCAAAATAATTTTTATTCTATGGCAACAAAAAATAAACGTTTTTATTACCAGATGTGCTACGTGCATTGTGTTCAAAGCATAACCATGCACAAGCTAAAAAAGGTCTTCTCACAGCTTTGAGGGTTTCTGAAAAATTATTATTTGACTTAAAAACCTTTACGTTATACACATGTGAGTTTGCAGGACAAGTTTAACCCTTTCGCGCCTACTGTCACGTATACATGCCAACAAGAAATGCATTCACTTCCCGGCCAACACACTGGTATGACAGAGCGTTTTCTCATTCACCCCCGACCGTCACATATTTGTGCCAGTGTTCTGGAACTTTTTTAAAACTCTAACTTTTGACACAAGATGGCATTGTATGTCCATATGGTTTTAGATACATGTAGATTTGACCTTGTGCTCAATATGAGAGTAGTATGATACACATACACATGGTTTTTGATTATATAAACATCAGGTGAAAGGAATGTTTCCGAATGACATGTTTTATGACAGCTCTTTAAATTCGCACGTGGTGTTTGTGTATGTAAGCAAGGGAGTTTTATTTTTGCTAAAGCGTTGTGTATTTCGGTTTGCAGTCCAGTTTTTAGTGGAGAACTAGGTCTGACAGACTTGATCTTTTTTTCTCTTTTTATTGTTAGATTTTCGAAGTGTGGAAAGTGTTTAACTAGCTTGAAATAGCTGAAATGACTCAAAATATTTCAGATTTTGATTCTGAAACAGATTAGGATAGTAGTAATTGTGGCACTATAATATATTCGGATTGTTCTTTCTGTTCATAATGGATCTAGTGATTCTAATGATGAGAAGGACATTTCTGACAAAGATGATGATGATGCTTCATTTTTTTCCCATTCCCGGAAAAATGCTCCAGAATGGCAAATGAATTACTAAGAGTGTAATGATTGTAACGTAAAATTATGTGTAGATCCCTGTTTTTAAAATTTTTTATAAAAAAAATAATTTTAAATAACATAGTATTCAGTTTTGTAACATTTAAAGTCATTAAATAGTAAGTAAATAATGAAAAAAAGGTGTAAAATATATATTGAAATAAGAAATAGCTTAACTAAATAAAGTATCTGTAAACATATAAATCGCATTCCTTTTAAATATTTTACGCAGTATTATTGAATAACACACTGCTACTTCGTTAATTTCATGAATTTAGGCTTAATAGCAAAAAACCCTCCGGCCCAGGATACTCACTTGCGAAGTGACTGCCGGCCTGAGAGAAAAGCGCGTGTTTGCTCTTCCCGTCGCGAAAGGGTTAACTTTCTGAATGTTTTCTGTTTATGAATATATTTCTACATTGAATTAGAAAATGAAGTTAAAGTTTGAAATTAGAGTGTAATAATACATTGCCCCAATTTTTTATCCTTATATATATATATATATATATATATATATATATATGTATATATGTATATATATATATGTATATATGTGATGCTTGTGTGTGCAGGTCTAGTCCTGGGCCATTAGCTGCCTGTGTGCAAGGTAACATTTGACCTCCCCCCCCCTCTCCTATTTCTGCAGGCAAGATAGTATCTGGCCAGTTCGTATTAATATGTATATGTAGTAACTATTCTACCAGCCCTTCTAGAAATTTGGCTGTCTGCTTGTATGCACACACTGCACACCTACTAGCTCTGTGTCTGTTTGTATGTAGGTATGTATACATGTACATTTTGAGAATTTTAGGATTTTCAAAATATTCAGGAGTATACTCCATGTTTGTGTTTATAACACTTTAAAATTGGAATGTTGGCAGCTATGTGTGCATCTTCACCCAAAAGAAAGGGTGTGCTTTGATTTAATTTTGTATCTTTAAAATTATTAAAGCAATTAATGTATCTCTTTGTAATCATAATTTAGAGTAAGGTATTTGCTTCCATTTTACATAATGAATTAAGTTGCACAAGATGGTCATTTTATTAAATTTTAATTATCCTTTTCAGATATTTTAACAGCATTGATTGCTGGATCAAGTTAAACTATCAGAAAAGAGAAGAAAATCAAAGTTTCTTGACTTGATAAGCTTTGTGGTAATATTTATTTTGTATCTATTTCTGCCACAGGATTTGATATCTTACTGCTTGTCTTTCACAAAAAAGGAAAAAAGAAACCATATTTAATATGAGTTATTTGAAACTTGTGTTGCATTTCTGCTGCACAATTACTTTTATTATATTTTTGACAGATTACATTTTTCTCATTTAGTTTTGTTTTACTTGTTTATTTTAATTGACTCAAACAGTAATATATAAAAAAAGAAAATGTTAAATTATTTCACTAATATACCATCAAGTTATTTATGTATAATGGATGTTTTTAAAATGCTTTACATTTAAATTCTTGAAATAATTGTCCATTTAAATTTATGCGCAAATATGAGAGCAGCAGTATTAGTTTTCAAACTTGAAAATATACTTTCTCTCTGTTTTATATCAGTGTGGTTTATTTCATATGCTCAGTATTGCTTTAGTTCAAAGTTTTTTAAGGTTGAAGGGGGTATGTAAATAAGTATCTATATATAAATTTATATTTAATTATTAGTTGAAATTTCAATTATGTGTGTATAAAAGAAGTAAGCAAAAAATTAGTCACATCTAGTTTAAAAAAAATATATATATATTTTAAAATATTTTGTTTAGTGTGGCTTTTAAATTATGCTGGTGATATATTGTAATTAATTCCTCATTTTTGTACTTAATGTAGGGGGGGGGTTGTCTGGGGGGAAACCCTGGAATTCCGGGTATTCAGCACTTACCATCTCCAGATTTCTAGAGAAATAAACTATGAATTATTTCTCCACACTCCTCTCTGTTTACTCTGAAAATGACTCAAAGGACACAGCACATTTTGTATGACTACATAATCCCCCAACTGCCTGGCAGGGTCTGCTAGACTCCAAATCTTAAAATAACTGGTCGAAACTCTTTTTTAATAGCACACTGCAGGAAAGTACTGAAAGAAGGAAAGGATCATTTGCAATCTTAAGGGTTAGAAATATTTAGGGATGGAAATCCTACTTTCACCATAACAGCAATTAAAGGTTAAAACTGTATAAGGGAGGCTGTTTTCCATGAATGTGGGCAAAGTTATAGACATTGCTCAAGGGAGCATACTTGAACAAAGTGGATTAATTGCTTGTCTTATTTAAAGGATCAATTCAGAGAATTAAAGAATACTTTATTTATTTTCTTCTTTCAGAGTAAAATTTAATCCTTATATAAAGATATTTGGCATATGTTTTCATATATTTAAGATTTTTTGTTTCACTATCTTTATAGAAGTGATATAATCCCCCCCATCTGAAATATCAATCATTTATACTTGTTTTTATATCCGTCTTGATACATGAAAGGCAAAATTTTCAAAGATTTTTTATGCCCCACAAATGCTCCTATAAATGAACTAGAAATGAAAACAGTGAACTACTAGTGTGTGTGTGTGTGTGTATGTATATATATGTATGCATGTGTATAATACACGTGTATATATATATATATAAAACTTATCTAGTTTGTCTTATATTGCTCTATGCATCTTCTATTACTTCTTATTTTGATACATTAAAAGTAATATTGATTGTTGTCTACTGAAACAGTTAACTTACAACAAACTTATAAGGTTGACATGATTATAAATCAGTTTCATTTACAATTTTGTGTTTGAAATGCATGAGATAAAAAAAAAAAAAAAAATTGCTTGACAAATTTTGGTTATTTTGGAGGGACATGTATTCATAAAATATTTTTTAAGGTTCAATTGCAATTTTTTTAAAATATGCTATTATTATTAGAAAGTTCAGAGTAAAATTTGATTTTTTATTGTTTTTATATAGTTTGAGCTTTAAGTTTTAGGGTTAATGTTTTCTGAAATGATTAGCTATTATTCCACTGTTTAAATTTTACAAAATGTATGTAGCAATATGGCTGAAATTAAATGAGAAATTAATTTTTGTACATTAATTAATAGCATCATTTAACATTTGACACCTGCTTAGTTTATGCATGCATAATTCTTAGCATAAAACAAATTTTAAAAAAGAATGCTATTTATTAATAGAATTTAAATCGTTGGCATAGTAAATTTACAAAAATTTAATGGTAAAAAATAAGTTGAAATTGTTGAAAAACTAAATGAAATTTGGCTGAAGTTTATCTAGGATATAAAACTACTAACGCATTTGCTGCAGTCTAAGTTATTCTGGAAGATGACAAAATAAACAAAAAACATACCTTTTGCGCTATAGACAAAAATGCAAAATTTTATATAAGTTGTGGCCACAATTTAAGTACTTGAGAAAAATGCCTTTGCTCCTCAAAACCAAAATCATATAATAAACTGGAAATTAATAAAATTTAATCCGCAACAATCTGTAACCACACTGATGTAAATACTTTTTGCTTTAATTTATTAGGTTGTAATTGAATTGTAAAGTAACTGGAGAACAGATTAAATATCAAGACTATAGAAGTATTAAGGGTTTGTTTCGAATATCATCTGATGTTATTTTGTTAAGAATATTTGAACACATACAATTCTGTGAAATATACTGCATTTTTTAAAGCTAGAAACGTAGAATACTTTTGCTATTTTAATATGTAATTTATAAAATTCAAACAATAGTTTTCCTTTATAAAACATCTTTTCTATCTAATACTATATTGCCTTTTCACGAGAATATATTCTGACATTTTTACTTGTTAAAATTTTTTGAAATATATTAGGTTGTTAGAGATAAATTTGGGCTCTTTCCCGTTGTATTTGTGTGTTCCTGGATTTAAATGTGTCATTACTTTTTGTGTAAGATGTTTGTTAATACATTAAATTATTGTTGTATTTTTGAACTTTTCTACAAAACAATTATTTCTATTTTACTTTGATACATTTACATAGCTTAATATATTGTTATAAAAAAAAAAGGAAATTTGTTTTATACCACCTTTAATAGTGCTTGAACATTGTAGTGTTAAAGCATCTGAGAACATTCTTTCTGGATTTGTTGTTATTGTTAAAAATCTGTGTTATATTGAATCTAATATATATTTGTAAAGCATGCCATTAAATAATCTGATATTTATGCTACCTCTTTATTTGTATTTGAGATGGTCGTCCATTTCAAATATTTTTATGATTCTCATTGTATTTAAAATTTTGAGTGTGATAAAGGATTTAATTGCAAATGAGCCTGCATTTATATTTCCACTTAAAATGAAATAGGTTTCTTTTTATTTTCAAATATTTTATTTTGTTTGTTTTGTAATTCCAAAAGATATATTTTACTGAAATTATATATGACTGTTTATAGATTTTTTTTCTTTTTACTTCATTTTACTTAGCTCGCGAAAAAATTACGATTTACCATTTTGACTATGTGGGCATATTTTTGGAATGTGTACTGTGAGGTAGAAATTGAAGAAGCAGTATTAAATTATTGGTTTCGATATGAGGTATTAATGAAAAATAGTTTTTAAGTTTCTTTTAATATCAGTATAATCATTCACTCTAATATGATTTATTTCCATCACTCTCAATTAGATATAATAAGAATTTTATTGAATTTTGCTTACAGAATGTGTCTCAAAAATGATCAGATTGTAAAAAATGTCTAAAAAGTGATAAAATATTTTTTACATTACTATAATACTCAGTTTAGTAGTTTTCATAAAGCTTGATTGATATATATCTGGTGGTTTCAGATATTTTCTCTAATTCAAATAAACAAAACTATTTTTAATTTTTTATGCAATATTATTTTTATGCTACTTTTTTTTCTGTCCAAAAATCTATTTTTTAGAATTTTCCTTTATAGTTTTAATTATGAAGGTTGTTAACACGACTATGAAAGATTACTTGTTAGTTTTCATTGATTTATATTTTTAAAGAAAAAAAAACACTAGTGAGATTGTGTAAAAGCAAATAGATTGCAAATGTTTTTCTTTTAATAAGTCACTTTTTTTCTCTTTTATTACTCAGTTTAACCAACATTGACTTTCTAATCAAATTTCTGAAGGATTAAGTGGAAAGTTTAAAAAAAAAATATTACATTGAAAATCAGTTTTTATTTATACACACACATTAAGCAATCATTAGGAATTTTACTACTCTGCAGAAACATGCAGACTTGATATTCTCATTTCCTCTAAAAAAATCTTTTGCTTTAAAATCAAACTTTTATTTATTGTAGTATGTACTCTGAATTATTGGTGCTGTTTAAATTTGAACTTACATTAAAAATTGTATTTGTGAAATAATTAGAATGATTGAAAAATTTCTGCTGATAAATTGAATAAATTTCAGCTGAAAAATTAAATATTTATACTAATCATTGTTATGAGAGATATTTTTTGAAAGTAAAAATTGTCCCTTTGAAATTTTTTTATATGTCTTTGCATTCTAATTGCTGTGATGTAGGGATCATAGATGCATGGTTACAACTGCTCACTCTGTTGTTGCACATTTCATAGATATTGTGCTGAATGACTGCTAATTCTGTCAGTGTGATGTAATCATAATAAATTTGCTATCTTGTTCTTTATATTTAAGACAAAAACAAACAGAAAATGATTAATATCTTGCTCATGTCATCTGTCAAAATGCCTCAAAAGATCTGTATTTCCTACATCATGCATAATAAATTTTTAAATACATTGTATTGATGTGTTTTTATTTCTGACATTTGCTTTTCAGAATCAACATTATAAACAGCTGCAGTTCCATTGTTATGGTAGTGGCTTCTGGATATGGAAGTGAGCAGACAGTGTAGTGAACTGTGCTTTTGATTTGCAATATCATGCTGCCCTATATTAAATTAATGGTAGCTCATGGCAAAGTGAATAACAAGATTTATTAAACACAAGAAATCATAATACTAATGCCTTAGGGCCATTACTCACAAATATTAAAGCTCAAATTAACAAGATTTATTAAACACAAGAAATCATAATACTAATGCCTTAGGGCCATTACTCACAAACATTAAAGCTCAAATTAACAAGATTTATTAAACACAAGAAATCATAATACTAATGCCTTAGGGCCATTATGCACAAATATTAAAGCTCAAATTACAAATAGGGACATAGCCTTACCTTCTAATGCTCCCATTTTGACTTCCAAGGAATGCCTCTCCTCCTCCTCCTCCTCTCTCTCTCTCTGTGGTATATATATATATATATATATATTCCTCTTTGTTAGATCAAGGAAGGATTTTTAGAAGAACCCAACCTCGTGATAAATTGATAACAGGGATCATGTGGGTGGTTATCAATCATCACGCGATCGGGGGAACTTTCCAGGGGAAGCATTCATTTTGCACGTGCACAGTTTAAACAGGATAGTCATGCAGTATTTACAAGATTAACCCTATCTAATCCTTTCAACTCCCAAGGTGGTCACGAGCTGTAGTGTCTTACAAATGATAATGTGACATGAGCAGCGTCACAGTAAACTGGTTTGCAGATGAGGGATGGCCACAATGTGAAGTGGCATTGTAAGGCTCAACTTGACTCTGACTTAAGTTTGGTTTTGAAAGCTTACTCAGTTTCTCCTTCATCTGTCTTTTCTCTATTTACCTTGCCAGCACCTACTAGAATAAAGTATCTTAAACACTGAAGGGCAACTAACTCTTCCCCACTTTACATTTGGTTGCCATCACCTCTCATATTTGCTATGCTTATGTCCACTCCGCTCTGCATTTTGTAGTCACCTAGCCCTACCCTGTGTTCAAATTTTACCAACCTCAGGCTTGCAATTCTGTCACTTTTCTCACCTTTAGTCACTCTTTTTACAATTGATTACTTTTTTAAGTAAACAGTCACTTTTTTCATAGTGTATCACAGCAAAAGTCTGTTGTTGAAAAAAGAAAATCTGAATTAATAACAAAATATTTTAAGACCAAAAACGGGATGCTCTAATCTTATTTTTCTTATTAAAATGTAATTAGTCATATAGTTTCCAGAATTTAGTGATTTTAAAAAGCCATAAAGAAGTTCCTGAAATCTACATTTGTACTGAAATGTACATTTAATGCATTAAAGTAATTTGCGTCAAAGCACACATTTCTCTTTTTCTTCACAATTTTTGTTTAGATACTCTAATCTAGCTATGTACATATTTCAAAACATCATTAATATATGCAAAAAATTGTGATTATAAAATTAATGTATTGTATGTATTCAAATCTAATTTATAGATTTTCTTGAATAAAAAGCAATGTTGAGTTGTTTTAAACAAAATTTTTAACCTTTTTGTATTTGATACTAAAATCATGTCTTGCACGAATCATTTGATTTAGAGTTAAAATAAATAGAAAAATCTTAATAATAGCATCTGTAATCAAGAGGAGAAAAAAATTGCTTTTTTTTTCATTGTTTAGTCACTTTTTAGTCACTTATTCTGTATTGTCACTTTTCTCACCTTTTTGAAAGTACCTCAGCAGTTGCAAGCCTGCAACCTACTTAAAAAGTCACTGAATGATGGTCAAATGAGTTAAATGGACATTTGCAATTTTTGTGATTTTTTTCGATTTGGTGTATACTATGATTCATCATATTTTAAAGTATACTAGAATCTGGGCCCAGACAAGACACATTTGTTCTCTGATTGATCAAGGGGAGTTCATCTTTTCTGATTGATTGTGATGAATGTGTTGTGAAAACATTCATTGCAAGTTTAAAAAGACAACAGCTGTCCTTTTAAATTTCAATGCTTTGAGTATTGAGAGAAATATTTCTGTGTCATACTGCAGTGGAATCAGTATAACACAGAATATTAATTGTTTAAATAAAAATAGTACAATTTTTTAAAAAAATGTTATACATTTTTAATAGTTACTGAAATTTTGTACAGACATTTCACTTTAAACTGAAATGTTTATCATCCCGCAGTTTAACTCTCTACAAATGTTGAAAAAAAAAATGTTTTTTTAATTTTAATAAGGAGTTAAATTTATTTTAAACTATTATTTGCTGGACAACATTGTTCATTATTTGTATAATCCTAGCGGTATTTATTTATTTATATATTATTAAATAATCACTGAAAAGTAAGTGGGCTAAGTGTTGTCAAATTATTTTAGTAAGATTAGGAGAAAAAGATACCAAGTTTGTCTATACCTTCATTTTTAAGGTATTAAGCACTTTGTATCAGATGCATTCAGGGTTTCTAACTTCCACAATATTTTTGTTTAGCTGTTATTGAGAGGTTAAAAGACCAGTTTTTTGCTTTGCACCATGTTCTGTTTATTATTCTGTCAAGTCTAACCTATCATATGTGGACTTTTGGCAACATGTGGTAAAAGTAAGTAAAGACTGAAGATTACACGTAGTTAGGCTACCTGCTGCTATGATCTGAGGCCATTTTTGAAGAGAAGCGACCACTCAAGTTTTTCGTTTTAGTTAAATAAAAAAAGATATTGCATTTGCTTTAATTAAGGTTTCTAGTATATTTAAGAGTGGTGCTGCAGTTACATGAAAGATAAGAGAAGAAACTTAACAGTATTCCAGCAGCGATGGGTTTGCAGTTAGAATAGGTGCTGCTGATACAGACTTTGAAAAAACGATTGAGAAGGTAGTGTTCAAATAAGTGTATAAGTGCATCAGGCACACAGAGCTGAATTAACTTGTAAATAAGCCCTTCGTGTGTGAATAAGTGTGCTATTTCATTGAAATCTATTTAGAGCTTAAGAAAAATGGAACATACATTCATACAGATACATACACGATAGCTTTTAGTCAGTAACTTGTAAAAGCAAACATGAGATCAGAGTGCTTTTACATCCTACTGAATGCTGTCACATTGAGAATATTGCCCCCTTGAAACAACAAAGCTGATGTCTGCATACTTCATACTTTTTTAATACACTCTTTTGATTTGTGCCTTACTAAGTCATATTCTGGCACAAAGGTTTTACTTTCTCGTAAATTGATTACTTTGTCAGAAAAATAATACAAATATGTGGCCTTTGATAATGTTAGTTTTTTGCTTGAAAATAAAAATAAAGCAGAATACTATTCAACATCTGCATGTTAGCTACTATGTCAGTGATAATATTATTGTTTTGAATTTAATATATATTAGTTTACAACAATTTGAAGTATAGATCTTTTAGTAAAAATTAATTTCTGCAGTGGTACATGTACTCATCAGATGATTTATATCAACATAATTCTAAAAACTTTTAGATAACTGTGTGTTAGTGAACCTACAACCCTTTCCATAAACAAAATGGAGATTGACAGCATTTAATCAAAATATAAATTTATTTTTTCATA
Organism: Pardosa pseudoannulata; assembly: GCA_032207245.1. Classification (NCBI taxonomy): domain Eukaryota; kingdom Metazoa; phylum Arthropoda; class Arachnida; order Araneae; family Lycosidae; genus Pardosa; species Pardosa pseudoannulata. The sequence goes on from CM063508.1 coordinate 143,613,473, forward strand.
ACTCTGGATACAAAATACTTTAAATTCCTTAAGTTTGAGTCGTTCATCTGAGTGTCATTCAGTGATATTAAAGGACCCAGACACAGACGCCCATACAAACACTATTGATGGAATGGGGAGCCTAATAGAAAGAGTGTTTCGGAAGCAGGATCATCAGCAAACTAACTTATTCGATACCTATTTTGCGGAATTTATGTGGCGCCCCATTTATAAAGACCACTCCGAGAGTCTTTTTCGTGCTTTCTTTACCTGCGTAAAGACCCTGTATGCATTGCATGCTGCCAATGAAGCGAGTGTATCCAATGTCTATGTCACCTGTGACATATCTGGACGGCAATATGGTAGCCCTCATTAGTATATTTTTCAAAAGAAACGTTATAGTTTAAAGAAACGTAGATGTCGTACTTTGTGTCGAAGAGTAACAAGACACAATGTACGAATGATGGGATTGCACATACGAACGATCACGTGGCTCTGACGACAATGCCGGAAAATGAAGGGTGAAATCACTGCTCATATAAACAGGTTTTTCTACCATCCAAATAAAATCTCTTTTACCTAATTTTACTGGCACATGTAAAAGGGGCTGTAGCTGTAGTAGCATCTGTCAAGGTGGAACCGTTAATATAAATTCTGAGCAAAACTGTGTCTTCAGTCTTCTTAAGTCTGTTGTAGCAACTGAAGCCTTTCTCACATGAAGCTGTGCTCTCTGTTAGAACAGCACATAATGTTACAATCTGGACCCGTCATTTGATTTCAACACCCAACCGCCAAATTGAGCCAAAATAACATTAGCGATTATTTATATAAATAAATATTAAGACGCAATATTGTTTCAAACAATATTTTAGGAACGTACTCACCAACTTTAATTCGGTCACCAGTGTCGAGCATACATTTTGCGTCCTGCATAAGATCATTATAATGAATGTGAACAGCCGATCGGGAATCGTTAGGAAATATCGAAAGAGAGAAATTTATCCCCAAACCGAAGTTTTAATTTTGTCGATTTCTAGCTGACGTGAACTTATGTAGTAGCGCGTAGGGCAAACAGATTTTTCTGGTCCCTTTTTCTTTCATTAGAAGAATGGAATTCAGACATTTATTTTCCAAGCAATCCATCCAAGGTAGACGCTAGAGTAGAATCTATTATGGGGCAGAAATTTCGGTGCCATCACAGTAAAACACGTCTAAGAAGAAGAAATGCAGTTTTTCAACAAGACTATCTGCGTATTCTGACGTTGCCCGCACTATCTCAAATAATGCGTCACACTCTTCTAAGCAGAGAGGATCACGTGACGTCTGTTAATTAAAATACTTTGTGGCTGCACAAAGTTTTAAAGATTTCTAAGTGGTAAATTTTAAACTATGAGCTTCTAATTTTCATACGCTGATAACGAACTGCTTTAAACTTTTATACCCTCCCCCCAAAAGTAAAAAAGAAATTGTATGAGTAAAGCCGTGAAAAAAAAAAATTAAAAATACCTTTTTAAAATACCCACAATTTTAGAGGCAATTTTTTAGTCTTCAGCCAAACACGAAAAAAAAGTATCGCGTAATTATTCCGAGAAATTGCGGAATTATTAAATGTTTCAGTTGAATTTTAAGTGATTTTCGGAATAAATAATATAAGTTTTTTAATTCTGATTTAATCCATAACTCGGTCAAACAAAGTAAATCATGCTCTTTTCAGGACGTTAAACCGAATACAATGTCATGACACAAGGTAGTTAAAAAATGCCTTCCACGAAAATGCGTCGAAAGTGATATATATGTAGAAGTAAACGGCAATTCAACCTTACTGAGACAACTTGTAGAAGTAAAGAACTCCTCAAACTTGCCGAATCTACAAGAGAGAAACGAACTCTCTTTGTTTACTTTCGATAGGCATGAGGCAGACAGCAACGTTTGCAGACGGCACTTCTTGCTGATCGTTTTTTGACCAAGACGAGCGCTGATGTTGTGCCAGATGGGCACTGATGTCCCGTTTTATTTTATTTCTCCCTAGACATCATTTTTGTATATAATGTGGTAAATAGCTTAATTAAATAAGTTAATTTTAGTTGAGCTTTTGCATCTTTTCCACCTTGGAAATAAATATCCCATACATATATATATATATTTCTAAGCTAAGGCATTTGCTGCTACAAAGCCACAGAAGTTCGTTGTCTATTTTATTATAAATAGGCGGCCAAGATTACTAAAACAACACTCAGACAAAGTGGATCTTCGCAGTTCAGAAGCAGGAGACCTTCAGGCTTAACTGGTCGCTTACAGAAGTATCGTTTAAACTTGGAGGATATATTACAATCACGAATTTACTTGATATGCTCCAGCTATCCTTAAAGAACACGGCAGATCCTCGGCCGGCTTGAGTCTGGCACCCACAACTCTCCGGTCAGGAGCTCAATGCCTCCGCTGACGAAGCTACCCCATCTCAAAAGTATGTCTAGAGTAAGATGAACATACAGACTGGAAGTAAATGTGGGAACATTTTATTTTACAAATGCAGAACAATTAGCGCATAAGCTATTAGTTTACGGGCTCTCTAATACTTTTTAACAATGTCTTCATACGGAGAAAGTACAACACAATTATTTAAATGTTCAAAAGTCGTAGGATAACTAGAGTCACAAAAACACAGTCCGGTGAATCCACCACCCCAACTTTGAAGAGTTGGCCTTGCAAACAGTCATGTCCGGTCAGACCTCTAAAAAGGCCACTGCAGTCTTTCTGGGAAGACTGGGAACAGCTCTCTCTTCCCCCAAATTCCTCCATCTCTTATTCATCGCACGTTGAACTATATCTTGTTTAAGAACGTGGAACATAAGAATAGTTGCATTTTTGAGTGGGAACATAAGAATCGAGAATATTATTTTCGCTTTTGAACATTTTTCAGATGTAGGCCTGCATTACATAAAGCAATATATATATATATATATATATATAAAAATATACACATATATATAATACATATACATATATATATATACATATATATATATATACATACATATATATATACATATATATACATATATATACATATATATATATACATATATATACATATATATATATATATATATATACATACATATATATATACATATATATATATATATATATATATATATATATATATATACATATATTACATATATATATATATATATATATATATATAATATGTATATATATATATATATATATGTATATATATATATATATATATATATATATATGTATATATATATATATATATATATATATATATATATATATATATATATATATATATATATGTATATATATGTATATATATATGTATGTATGTATATGTATATATATGTGTATATATATATATATATATATATATATATATATATGTACATATATACATATTCTTTTTTTTCCCGTAAGAAACAATCTTCGAGACACTAACTTTTCATCTTTTTCCACTCCATGTTTTTCCATTACTTTCCGTAGAAAAGATTTCTAGGTTTTTTTTTATTTATTTTTATTTTATTTTATTTTATGTCCTGAACAAATTTGGAAGCTGGTCTTTTCAGTGAAAAGAGATTGAAACTATATAAATTTGAAATATGTGTTTTTTATTTTTTGTTTCTGTTTTACTTGAATAGTGTGAAAACTAAACATCACATTTTCTATACACTTGCTTTAAAACTGATTAAAAAAAAATCATATATCCTCAAGCATTTTTTTATTTGGAGTTGATTTATCTGTACACATATCCGGTATAAGTCTTTCAGAAATTTTTCTAATTGAAGATAGAAAAAGGTAATTTTTTTTGTTCAAATTTAAGATTAATTTGCCGTAGTTATTTCTTAACTGAAATGAAAGACCTGAAAAGAAGTTCTACCAACGTTATATGTGGGATATGTACATACAGAAGCGAATACAATGCAATATTTCAAAGTGGTACTTAGAGAATTAAAAATGTATTATATTTAAGTAAAGACTGCGACTCTCTCATTATGATAAGTAATATTCTTGGAAAAGAATGGTATCAACTTGCGTTTTTATTTTAGGATAATCACGATGAAACTATTTTAAATTTTAAATATGCTTAGCATTTTTTTTTCTTTTGTCTTGGTTTGAAGTGGAACTTTCTTCTTAGAGCCGATTCCAAACGACTACGAACATCTACACTGTCTGCCAATAAGTATTTGGACACATGTGATAGAACAGAAAAACTAACTTTATTCTAAATCAATAGTTGGTAGAGCCTGCACGAGAGGCAATTACAGCGTGAACCCTCCGGGGCATACTTTCCACAAGTCTTTGTATTACAGCTAGTGGTATTGTCTTCCACTCGGCGTGGAGTAGACATACAAGCTCCTTCACCGATTTTGAACGGGTAGTGCACCCCTTAATTCGGCGATCCAACTCGTCCCAGAGGTTCTCGATAGGGTTCAGGTCTGGGCTCTGGGCAGGCTAGTCCATTCGATGAATTCCTTTGGCACCATACCAAGTCTTGGTTAACCTCGAAACATGACAACTGGCATTGTCGTCCTGAAAGTAACAGGGGTCCAACCCATATAACTGCCACAACGTAGGAAGCCCATTGTCATTCAAAATAGTGCAGTAGGTATCGGCGTTGAGCTTACCATGAATGGGGAGCAAGGGTCCCAGTCCATACCAGGAGAAACACCCCCAGACCATAATTTCTCCTCTGCCGAACTTGACTGTTGGCACAAATGCATTCTGCCAGGAGACATTCTCGAGGCAAACGCCAGACCTAGACCCTGCCATCCGAATGGTAAAAGGTGAACCTTGATTCATAGCTCCAAAGAACCCATTTCCACTAATCTAAGGTCCAATTTTGTTGTGCTTTGCACCACATTAACTGAACAGCGCGGTTGGACTTTGTGATCAAAGGCTTATGGGCAGCAGCACGACCATGGAAACCAAGCAGATGTGTTTCGTTACGGATATTCATTGACACAATACTCCTGGATGCCTGTTGAAACTTCTCGCGGATGAGGGCCATCAGTTGGGTGCGGTTCTTCCAAATTTCTCTGGACAGCACTCGTCGGTCTCTATCTCCCAGTTTCTTTGGTTTGCCTACTCGGGGCACATTCCGACAATCACCGCTTGCCTTCCACTGCTTGATCACATAGGCCACTGTCGATTTTAGGTACTTTATATTGCTAGATATGTCCCCTAAGAATCGGCCACATTTGTGATACCCGATAATTATACCTTCTCGAAATCAGAGAGCTCCGAACTCCGCGGCATCTTGCATGCGACTAATGCCGATGCTGTTTTCCTACAGTTTACTTCTTGTATGAATGAATCAACTGATCTAAATCGCCTCATCACTGACATAATAAAAAAAATTCTGTTTATGTGATTCTTTGATCAGAAACAAATTAAAAAGTTGCCTTCTCACATGTAAAAAACATAGGCTGTCGGTGTTTTCATGAACTGTGACGTCCTAAACTCGGTGGAAAAAAAGTAGCATTTTCGAGAAACGTTAAAGATTCCGATATAAAACCCAATAAAAATCTCTAATTAGGGCCCCAAATGAAATGAAAAAAGGCATTGTAATGCTTAGTTTTTTATCTTCCATTGTTTAAAAATAAAATTAGAAAACGTGAAAATTTCTCATTAAAAATTAACTGGAAGAAATGACGACTTGACTCGAATTCAAATTTACAGTTTACTTATTTGCATCGTGAGATCAAAAATAAACCTTTGTTTCAGAGAACAATCGCCAGGAAAATTAGTTGTACATGTATATTGGTTGTTTTTCGACTTGGCCAGGAAAGCAGCGTTTTCCGATATTTGTAAGGAAATACTGCAAAATTATTCCTTAAAACAGCGTCAATAAGAAGACTGGGGTGAATGTGTTGTAAATTGCATCACGTGCTTTTGTCGAAGTCACGAAAGTTTTTCTAATTAGGAAAATGTTTCTATTTTTGGTAATTCGATTTGTAAAAAAAAAAAGGTTTTTATTCAGGGTTTAGTAATGAATCGCAAATGAAAGCCGTTTGGTTTGTCAACATCGTTAAGTATTGAGATTGTATTTAATATTACTCTCTATATTGACATTTATTTTTAGTCTTTCATACGCTAGCTTTTACTCGTTTATATTCCTAAAACTAGAATTTCTTACTGAGAGTTGCAACATGCAGCGTTGAAAATGTTATTATGATTATGAATGAATGAATGGTTTGGTTTGTTTTGGAGTGCTACGATCTACTTTTTGCAACACGAGGGCTAATGAGACCGGGACCTACAGCTTAAAGCCGATTCTGAACGGCTACGAACATCCATGCCATTATAGGATTCGAACCCACGAACTCCGGTACCGAAGGCCAGCACCCTAACCAATCGGCCAACGTTCGGCGAATGAATGAATAAGTTTAGGTAAAAAAAATAAACACTTTACAAATACACAATTTGTTACAATATTAAAGAGAACACGAAATCTAATTCTACAAAATGAGGAAAAAACAATTTCTCTTGGAGTTTATTTTTAACTTGACATAGTACCTTTTGAAAATTAAAATTTTCATTATACACTCTTTAACAAACTTTTTTTTTTCAGTTATACAAAAGTTACGTAATCTAAATTTTTACATGTTCTTTCGTTCCTTATTATATTTAGTAAAATTTGAAACTCGCTCTAAGAACCGTAACACGAAATGTTCCAATTCTTTGAGACGAAATTGACCAAGATATTTAAATTCAATGTTTCTGCAAAATTCAAATATTTTTCATCTCCTTTGAGGTATTAGTTAATAGATTAATTACAGTAATTAGAGGTTAAAATCAAGTTGCAACGTCCCTTTTTACTGTAAAAGGAAAAGTATCTGATAAAATGCTTGTTTTATTAGAAAATGCGGTGTATATCTATTTTACTATGGATACACTTCCTGCGAGAGTGCAGCTATGTTTGACATAAGGTTTGCGTAACTGATTTGCTCGCCGCACTCACACGTTGTGGGTTGAATGCCCAAGTTTTTTTTCGTGACTCCAGGAAGCGTGTGGTGCGGCCAGTGAAAATGATTGCACTTAAACTTCACCAAGTTTTGGAGAATTGTGATTGGTCTCCAGAAGGCGATTCAGGACCATCCTTGGAGTCCTGGTCCTTCTGGGCAGAGCCGGGAAAGGACGCATTGTAAAAAAGGACAATGGAACAACGAACGCATCAGTACAGGATAATGGAAAAAGTATAGGGTTGCCTGAGTAGAAAGAAGGAAGGAAAAGAATGCAGCGTTCTCTTGGACATTGGCAATTTTTTTTCAGGCGTAGCACGTGGAGTGCTTCTTTTACTTTTTAATTTTTTTAAAAATATTTTTTTAGCATATTTCCTTGTTGTTTGTTCTACATTTGAACATTGTAATATAGATCAGTGGCATGTTACTATAATTAAAGATGATATAAAGCAAACTTGGGTTTTGGATGACTTTGATATAACAACATCAATGTACTACACGGCAGCACTTCCCATTTATAATTAGGTAACCTTTCCCTTCTTTAGACATAAAAGGAAGGCTGCAAATTGATTTCAACTTCAAGTTACTTTAATTACTCTATTAACCGATCCCCGAATGAAGAAGAAAAGAATTTCTTGAAATTTTGAATTTAAATTTGTTAGACAATTTTTTAACAGGTAAGTGGAACATACTGTATTAGAACGAATTTAAAGTTTTTTTTTTAAATATAATGATAGAGGACAGGGGAACGTATAAAAAATTACATTTTTTAATTTTTACAAAACTGAATTGATAAATTTAAAAATGCCATAAAAGTTAAAGTTGTAAGTATATCAACGATTACTGAAGAATGGCCGATTGAGAAAGCTCTTGCTATGTCTATACAGTAGAGTCTAGGTAATTCGA
>CM063508.1:143626346-143656346 GCA_032207245.1 Pardosa pseudoannulata
ACATAATAGTAACTAGAAGCGCAAGCTGCTATTAAACAAAAAGTTAAAACAAAGAAAGGACACCAAAAAAATACAGATCACAAGAAATAACTAGAATAAAATAGGGCATAAAACAACAGTAATAAATCAACAACTATCTAGTAGGAATTTTTCCCAATCACTAATAAATATAAACTGAAACAAGTAGTTGTAGAACTAACAATACAGAAAATCAGAATTACACAAAAAATAAACTAACAAATACAAAACCACCACTACAAAACTGTAAAAAAAATAGAACTATTTAGATAATTTTTTTGGACCGTTACGGTATATTGTTTTTTCTACTCGAGGAACTGGAATCTATTACTTAAAACCAATTCCAAACGTCTACGAACAACCATGCAAACAGCGGCATTCGAAACTGCAGACTTCAGTACTGAAAAGCAGTTCATTATCGATTTAGCACCCATCGACTTTCGTCCGGTACAAATGTTTGTACATGTTTCAGTATTATCCAATTAGATTTGTTCTTGACTATTGTCTCATGATAAGATCCCAGCTTTTCACGTAACGTTTGGTACAATATCCAGAAAAAGTACATCTTTCCTGATCAAGAAGAGGGAGATCACCAAGTTGACCGCACGAACAAAGAGGGAAATCAAGTTTTGGAATTTTATGTAAGAAGGAAGGAAAAGCTAACATTACTTCATTATTGTATTTTATTTAAAACTCTTTTGATTTACAAATTTTATATGTGACTTATCTTTCCGAATTTTTATCAAAACCTTTTGTATCCAAACTCATGCTTACTTGATTAATTCTGTACTTCATATCGCAGAAGTCTCCTGCAAAACCAATGTCACGCATTTGATTCCTTTTTCTAAATTGTCAAGCGTCATTGGGGGATTGCTATATTATTAGTTTTATCGGACATTTTTAGAAAGATTTATAAGAACAGAAACGAATATCTGTCGATATCTATTTTTAAAGAAAGTGATTAATCCTTTAGTATGCCTTAGGAAGATTAATTTTCTTCAAAAAAAAAAAAAAAAAAAAAGTGTTCGATTTCGGATTATGTGCTCTTAGTATGGAGATCCTATATCAAAGTTTGTTTCGAATTCTAGACGATGTAGGAACTGTTAGCATAGAGACTTCTATTTTTAAAGAAAGTGATTAACCCTTTAGTAGGTCTCGAAAAGATTAATTTCCTCCAAGAAAAGAAGTGTTCGATTTCGGATTATGTGCTCTTAGTATGGAGATCCTATATCAAAGTTTGTTTCGAATTCTAGACGATGTAGGAAGTGTTAGCATAGAGACTTCAATAAACAATACCGCTATATGTGTACAGAAAGTTATGTACTCTTTAACAGTACAACAAACATTTCCTCTTTTACGGCAAAAATCACCATTAAATTGAATCTTCTGTATAACAATAATAGCATCATGTGTGTATTCGGATCTGTGTTGTAAAGTTTACAACCTCAAATAGATCCATAGGAAGTATACTTCCCACTCATAAAATTTAAATATGAATGTACCGAGGTACTTTCCCACGGTGATCTGCACGTGCATGCACAGCTGTGGGAGGATTTTCCTAGAAGAATTTAGGACTCCAATTGTTCACGTATAGATCACGGTATAGGTATAGATCACGGAATGGCAGCGTAACGGTCAAGCTCGCACAGAGATGTAACAGTGAGTTATGGGAGCAGGGGCTAAAAAATAATGTCAGCTTGCACAAAAGGGGCTACTTTAATGAGCCCACCTGCACTCCCGAAGGGCATACAGATGTGGGAAAATTTCCCGAAAACAAGCGATTGGAGAGGAAGAAAAAAGGGGCGTTGGGACCGAGGTGAGGAGTTTGGAAACGAAGTTAAGGAGAGGAGTTGAAGTCGGGAGTCGAGAGAAGTGGGACAAGGGTCCACCAGCACCAACTCGTTCCGTGCGCCCGGACCGACACCATAGGAGGAAAGTCCCTGCCTGATCATTTGGACCCACTGAAGGACCAACACTGCCCCGCTCACCATCACCAACTCGTCCCGTGCGCCCTGACTGACACCACGTGAGGAAAGCCCCTGCCTGCTCCCCTGGGCCTGTAATGGAAACAAAGATAAAATAATATTTACAGTCACTTAACTTAGGCCCCTGAAAATAATTTAACAGTATGATAGAATTGTAATAATTATAGTGTAAATATAAGACATGAATAATTGATGATTATGATATACTAGCATATAGCCCATCATATGACGGCATCAGTAAAAGTTTTAATTTTCCAAAATTGTAAAGTACCTTATGAGGCAGGTAAAAAAATGGTTTGTTTTTTGGCTGAGAATTATCTTGCAACAAAAAATAATCGATTATTCAATTTAAAATTATCACATATGTACCTAATCTATTATATAAGCTATTATAAAAGAAAATTATTTACGTAATATCTAAGAACAACGATAAAACGTATGAAAATACGGTATAATTTAAAATAAGCAATGATTAAATGAGATGGTTTAAGGAATGACGTCATAATGCTAGAAAAATGTTATTTTTACCTATTTATTATGTTATAAATTGATAAATTTAATCGCCTGCTCTTAACCGGGGAAAATAGGAGTTGAAATAATGGCATTAAAAGCTCGAAAAGAGGGGAAGGGGTGGATTGCGAACGTTTTAAAGAAGGCAGTATTTTTTGCCGTGATATGAAGTATATTTATACCAATTTATTTTAGAATCGGATCTATAGTTTAGGAGAAGATAAACATTACTCTCTTTGAATTTTGCTAACTATGGATGCCTCTATCCATTCCAGGTCCAACCGCTTCATAAAATCAAGGACAGACGTACAGATAACTTAGGCTATTATTATATAGGGGATGATAACCAAGGATCTGTTTGTAAATGAATGTACAGAATAAATGTCTGAATCTCAATATAAAGTATTATATTCTTTCTGTATTTTCCCCTTGTAACGAACACTGGTGTTTAGGTTGTAAGTACATTACAACAAAGAACATAAAGTTTGAAAAAATAAAATACATTTCCTTAAATGCTATTGTTTAATTAAAAATAAAACGGACAAAAAAACTGCGTTGAGTTCAAAAGAGAATTAAATGGTTCTCGAAAGGGTTAAGGAAACAAAAAGAAACATTTTTATTGGTCAAATGAATCATAGCATCTTTATCCCTTCCTTAAAACCTCTCTGCTATTGCGTCATACTTGTTTTGGCAGCGTCACGAAATGGAAGAGACGCAAATCTGTCAAAACGATAACAAAAGCACCTACTTGCTAATAACACTAAACGTCATCCGTGTATTCTGGTCTGCTCTGTGTCATAAGGGTTTAAGGGAAAGTGGCTTATGGGTGTGCTCTCGATTTAATTGTCAAAGAGTGATCACTGAAAGGGATTGCGTCTGTACTAGAGCTAAAATAATTGGTATTATATTGGTCAGTCATTTAACACAATGTCATGGGTAATATAATTCTTTCTTAAATGATCATTGCTTGCAATCGCATTATATTAAGGCTATTGTGCCCGCTTATTTTTGTATTTTAATGTATTTTCTGAGCGAAAAGCCATTTTTATCCTTTCATGTTTATTTTCTACTGCTCTCTGGTTTGGTTTGGAGTGCTACGGTCTACTTTTTGCAACACTAGGGCTAATGAGACCGGGACCTACAGCTTAAAGCCGATTCCGAACGGCTACGAACATCCATGCCACTGTGGGATTCGAACCCACGAACTCTGGACCCGAAGGCCAGCACCCTAACCAATCGGCCATCGTTCGGCCACTGTTCTCTGTAAAAGCTTTTTTAAATATAAATAAGAGATTTGAAAAAAAATTTTCAATTTTACAACTCCTCTTCAACCTCCACTCAAAATACAGTTTCTTTTAAGTCAATCTTTTTCGTTTTCTTTTAAATTAATTTTACAATTTACACTAAATCACAAATTTGTGATGAAAATCACACTCAGTTAATTTAATTTGTGATTAAGTGAATGTTTCAGTCTATTTAGTATGAATGTTATGTGTTTTCTTTGTGTTTTCTTTGTTAATTCAATTAGATTTTAAATATTCAATTTTTGTAAAATTTTTCCTCAAAATGTTGTTTTTGATTAAGAATCAATTTGTTGAGTTACGATCCCCTCGCCAGATTTCAAACGCCACGCTGCAAGCACGCCACGCACGCAAGCTGCAAGCACGCCAATTTCGCCAAATGTGGTTGAAGCACCAACAAGATCCATGATTAGAAACAGGAGAGTGGGCTAAGAAGAGGAGTTGAAAAATGTACCGCTTTATTGATTATTAATTTTTAATTAAGGATTCTTGTTTCCCGTCTCCGGATTCCGTTTTCTGTTTAACACATTGTATGCGGGACACGTACTAGTACATTTTCTGCCGATTTATACTTGATCGGGGGACACGTACTAGTACGTTTTGTGGGTACAAAAATAACGGTATATACAGGAATACAAAGCCGAATGTTCTTGTCTACTACATAGATTCTTGAAAAATTTAGACAAATAAAAACTAGTTTTTACATCAGTCGATGCGGAACCACAGAACGGGAAGGTTGATTAAAAAAAATCAATTTAGATTTAAAATAAACTTTTTATTTATCCTAGAGAAAATGATATTATAAATATGTATATTTATGTATTATATATATATATATATATATATTTGTTTATTTGTCTATTTATATATTTGTTTATATATTTCAATATAACGGGATTTCAATATATTTTAATAGAACGGGAAAAAATTAAAACTATATTCTACTATTTCTATTTCATTTTTCATATTTACGATACTATTATAAATTTATCCACTAAAAATATATATTTTTTGTTTACAAAAATCTTATGGTTGTTATTTATATATTTCTATTTATATATTTGTTTATATATTTCAATATAAAATACAAAAAGTTGGTTAAAAAAATTAAACAATTTTCGATCTATTGAGATTTAACTGAATAACTAAATTTAAGCTCAAAACGCCTGCTCCCGGTACAATTCCGCTGCGAAATGTAACCGCACACAAGGTGTTAAAATAAGTACAATACTTTCTATGCAAGACAATACTCAGTCAGCAAAGGCAGCTATATCGCAAGTGGAGGGTTACGGGTTCGAGGATTGAGCCGACCAAAGATCCGCTGTGTTCATTAATGGCGGCTGGGCCCGTAAAATAGATTTATGGTTGCTATGTATTTCAAGTTCCTAAACGATATTGTTACAAACTTCAAAGCTAGGTTCGGGGATTGAATGGACTTAAAGTAAGATAGCCCGAAAACAATAATTTATTGGTAATCAGTTAGAAAATACGATGTCAGAAAGGCATCGAGGTTAAGGTAATGCACACTAGTACCAAGATTACAAAATCATAGCGAAACAACTCGAGCACAGTGCCGTGGTTTACGTACCTCTTTCCGTATCAAACAAAACGAAAGTTCAGGGAAAACACAACACCGTGCGTACTCTTTACACTGAGAAATCTACTTAACGACTCTCCTCGTTTCAAGGTCAAGGTAATTGGGTTTAACGGAGTACCTAGCGAAATGGAAAGTCTTCACTTTAACCTCCGAACGTAAGACAGATAAAAAAACATCAATTTAGACCTCCAGGCAAACTCTCCTCGTTTCACAGGATCACAGGATGGATTTGGCACAGAACTGCCTGGACCCAGTTCTGCAATTCTAATGAGATTTGCAAAACAACATAATTGAAATGATTTGGCTCTAACATGTCAAAAAGTATAAATAAGAGAATAAGGATGCTTGAATTTGGGAAGGGAGGGCGAATAGTAGAACAAGAACAAGTAAGAGAAGTGTTTTTAAAGGATTCCATAAGGAATAAGATTTACACAAATTAGGTACATTAACCCTCTGAGTGGACATATTGAGGGAAAAGTGTCCAAAAATGCGCTAAAGGTTTACTGTGTCAGTGACCAAAGCGTTCTGTGATTTTTTCCTTCACCCTTTGTCTACTAGAATATAATACGGGAAATCCACCCTCGTTATTGTCCCTTTACTTCCTGTTATAAATATATATATATATATATATATATATATATATATATATATATAAATAGATATTATAGATTGTTAATTTTTAAAACACATAAAGATCGTCCAGTCTCGAAGATCATCCCATAAGAAATAATTGATTCTAAAAATACAAATAAAAATATTCTTTGAGAGACTTATTTATATTTTTTTTTACGAAAGACATTCAAGATATTTAAGTGGTGCAGTTAGAGATACATCTGTTACTGCAAATGAACTTCGAATTAGAGAATTATAAAGGAATGAAAAGCTTTCAGCGTCTTTGGGCCTGAAGTTGTAGCTGCATCAGTCAATAAATTAGTCAAAGAGGGGTACAATTCTTAAACAATCGACTTGACCCTCCTACCGCAAAACTCCATGGGGCAAAGCACTGGCAGAAATGTATATTAAATCTATTTTCAGAGCATTTTTAGAGATCGAAAATTGTACATGACAACCGCTTTGAAGATATTATCGGTTTGGCGGAATTGTACGTGCGAATCGCTTAGAGGGTTAACAGTAATATATTAGGAGAGCAGAGAAGATATTTTTTTTACCATAAGAATTAACTAAGTATGAAGCATTCGTCTGAAATTGAGCAAGATTTGGAGCTATTCAGACGAGAAAATCTCAGCGAATCAAATTTATGCTGAGGACCAGTGGCAATCTTAGTAAGTGACCCACCAAAATGTGGCCGCGAGAAGCGCTGCTTCAGGAATTGGACTAACAATTATGTTAAGGGGGGGGAGGAGAAAAACATGGCAATGGGGCAGGATTCAGGGAGAACCAACAGAATTTTTGAAAGGGGAGAGTGACTAGCGAATAGAATTACTCGTAGTCTTGGGCTAAGATGGCCATAGGTCTTTTACGATTATTACTCTCCTCGTTTGGGACTCAGCCTGCCCTATATAGGTCCGAAGAAACTGCTGGAATATTTCAGAAACCAGAACCGGAAGTTGTCACGTATCGCCACACTTGGCGACGAACTTGGAGACAAAAATAGGTTGCCAAAACTGTCGCCATCGAGCCGGTATCTCACCAATTTTACGAGAGTCCCATGTTAAATTTAAGGTTCACTACCAAATTCGTAACAATATCTTTGGAGGTAGCAAACAAGCCTGGGGGTCTCCTGCCATGTCCCTGCTTCTAAATTGCTAGTCCTTCTCTTAGAGGTTTAAACTTTCGCGGCAGTGGCAACCGCCTTTCCATGAGAAGTCATATGGCTTTTAATGGATACGACACCAACCTACTATTTAATGGTTAAAAAGTAAAGAAAGACGATTTTCGTACTATTCCTACACTTCATATGTTTTGTACAATTTTAAGCATACTATGCATTTTTAAAAAGAAATAAAATGTCAATTAGTCAGCGCTTTACACATTTTTTCCTTTTCTGTTGCAATTCATGAAAAAAAAAATACATATCTTATATCGCGACAAATGCTTTCTTTTCTGAAAAAACATCTTTGTAAAATCATTCTAAAACTGCAAACAAAACTTACTTTTCTATTTTTAAGTTCAATAAGCAGAGGTAATATTTTTTTTCGAAGAGAATTTATTTCGTCTAATCAACGTAGGTCAAGGACATGGATGTCACAGCAGGTAGAGAAAGGTTAAAGATCGATAACGGAGGTTAAAGATCGATATCACAAATTCTATTCTTTTTTTCTACATTTAAACTACCGAGTATAAAAGAGGTTGGAAAAATAGTCTAAAGGGGATTTAAGACCCTTATGTTTGTCTGAAAGATTATACAAACGATCGCTTCCAAATACTATACACGATAAAGAGAATAGTTTTTGAATCATATTTAAAGGGTGCACGGTAGTTTAAATATAATAAAAAGGCTTTTTTATTGTCTAATATTATCGTTATATAGCCTATCACACATGCATGCAAAAATTTAAATTTGTATTTTCAATACTTGAAAAATTATTTACACATATGATTTCATTTGAAGGAGCATTTATACTTTAATCAAATGAAAGCTTTTAAAAGTATTTACCTCTATTTTTGTTTCTCCCCGAATTTCATGCATCAAAAATTAAAGGTATTTTATTTTTGTATTTATTATATAAATTTTCTTTTTAAAATATATTTTTGTAATAAAACTGCAGAAAATTAGCATTATCTAGCTTATATATATATATATATATATATATATATATATATATATATATATATATATATATATATATATATATATTTATATATATATATATATATATATATATATATATATATATATATATATATATATATATATATATATATATATATATATATATATATATATATAATATATATATATATATATATATATATATATATATATATATATATATATATATATATATATATATATATATATATATATATATATATATATATATATATATATATATATATATATATATATATATATATATATATATATATATATATATATATATATATATATATATATATATATATATATATATATTTATATATATATATATATATATATATATATATATATATATATATATATATATATATATATATATATATATATATATATATATATATATATATATATATATATATATATATATATATATATATATATATATATATATATATATATATATATATATATATATATATATATATATATATATATATATATATATATATATATATATATATATATATATATATATATATATATATATATATATATATATATATATATATATATATATATATATATATATATATATATATATATATATATATATATATATATATATATATATATATATATATATATATATATATATATATATATAAATATATATATATATATATATATATAAATCAAAATCACTGCTTTGATTGACACAAAATTCGGCAGGAAAGTAGCATATATATTTATGCATGAAACAAAATCAATAATTATATACAGAAATGTAAACGTATTAAATTTTTGTAAGTTGTCAGATAATGGCATACTGGAAACTTTATAAAGTGAAAATAAACAGGATAAAATGAAAAAATGATATTAATATGATATGTGATCCCCCCCCTCATCTGTATACAGTGTTTACACCTTGTGACCATGCTTTCAATTAGGTGGTCAACCACCGCAGAATTAAGCAATCGCCATTCTTCTTGTAGAGCAGTTTCTAGCTCAATAAGAGTGGCTGGAGGTGGGAAACGTGAAGATATATCACGGCCGAGAGCATCCCAAAGATTTTCAATGGGATTAAGGTCGGACGAATATGCTGGCCACTCCACACGCGCAATCCCTTCACTCTCCAGATAGTCATCGACGATGTCAGCTCTATGTTGACGTGCGTTATCATCCATTAAAACAAAGTTAGGGCCAACTGCTGCAGCGTAAAATCTCACAGTGGGTTCTAGGACTTCATCTCGATACCGGACAGCCGTCACAGAACTCCGTTTAAAGATCTGCAGGTCGGTGCGGTATCCTAATGAAATCCCTGTCCACACCATAATGCTTGATGTTCGGTGATGTTTTGGGGCTGATTGAGTGTTCCTTAATCAAATCATGTCCTTATAAGCTTGTCATCTGTCTCCAGAGCAAATTTTGACTCATCAGTAAACATGACATGACCCCACTCAGACACAGTCCAATTGACATGTTCCCGTCACCACTTTAATCGTGCCTCTCTTGATTCGGGGATAGAAAAACTCAGACTAGAGGTACCCGGGCGAACAGTCCACTTGTATGTAATCTTCGGCTTACAGTAGCTGCAGATATCGCCTTACCAGTGGACGCTGTAACCATAGATGTCACACTTGTGGAGGTCGTTCTGCGATTCCGCTTGGCTGAAATAGCAATATATCGATCTTCTGCGGAGGTTGTAACCCTTGGTAGACCGGCTACGGGACTTTGGACAACTGTATGCGTGGTTTTGAATTGTTTCCATAAACGTGAAATTACAGAATGATGAACGCCGAAGAAAAGAGCAACATCTGTGATCGACTGTCCTGCTCCGCTAGCGTGCTGCGCCCCACAGCATGCCAGCTCTCAGAATTTTTCATTCGTCTTCAGGAAGTCATAGAAACACGTATGTCTTGAAAACAAATTGCCCAAAGGTTTTAAACCCCTTCTATCAGCACTTACAATCAACTTCTGTAACCGTTCATAAAGCTGGTATCCTATAAGATTGACCTTTTTGCATATTTCTTGATATAATTGTTAGTTGGTCGAAACCTTTAGCTACAGAATGAAGAGACTGACCTATTAGAATGATCTAGAAACAAATCTACTAGTTTCGTTTTGTGCCACCTTGCTCTGTCAAATCGAACGATGGCTGATTGGTTAGAGTGCTGGCATTCGGAACCAGAGCTCGTGGGTTCGAATCATCCCACAGTGGCATGGGTGTTCGGAATCGGCTTTAAGCTGTAGTTCCCGGTCTGATTGGCCCTCGTGTTGCAAAAAGTAGACCGTAGCACTCCAACCAAACCAAACCTCTGTCAAATTTAAACTCCAAGCATATAAATGAATTTAGCATAGTTATCCGTATAGTCGTTTTAAACAGCTTAATTTTACAAATAATTGTTAATTAAATTATTGATCTGGGTAAACTTTTTGTTGTATGGAATTTTCATCTTGGCAAGTACTCGATCAATAATTTAATTAATAGGCAGCAATAAATTCGATAATTTTTGAAAGGAACTAAAATAAAATAATTTAATTATAAACCATTCCAAGTTAATTTTAATACCACTCTTAAATTGAATGAATGAAAAGTTAAACTGCATTCATTTTGAGAAAATGAATATAATGAAATCATTTTTCAATAACTGTAATTAATCAGTGTTACAGGTGAAAATTATGGTTAAGACACTTTTTTATATTTTAGTTTCTATTTACAACAGTTTGTTAAATTTCGTCTTGAGGCTAATTTGAACTTATGCTTCAGGTATTTTAATTATGCATTTAAAAATTGAAACCTGTTAATTTTTTTAAGCTAAGTTTATTAAAGAATATCTTACAAGTAGCATATAGTTATCATATGACGGGATCAATAAAATTTTTAATTTTCCAGAATTGTAAAGTAACCTTACCCTATGAGGAAGGTAAAAAAAAATGGTTTCACTTTTGGCTGAGAATTATTTTGAAAAAAGATTGATGATTAAATTTAAAATTATCATATATGTACCTAATCTATAATTTAAGCCAAATGTACAAGAAAATTATTTACGTAATATCTAAGTTGAGTGATAAAACGTATGAAAACAATACAGACGGTATTTAAATAATTTACAATAAGAAATAATTAAATGAGATGAAATGACGTCATGATGCTAGAAATAAATGTTATTTTTACCCATTTATTATGTGATAAATTTAATGGCCTGCTCTTAACCTTTGAAAATACGGCTTGAAATAATAGCATTAAACGCTCGAAAAGAGAGGAAGGTGTGGATTTTGAACTTTTTAAAGACGACAGTATTTTTTGTTGTGATATGAAACATATTCATACCAATTTATTTTTAATAGGATTGATAATTTAGGAGAAGATAAACTTTACTCGCTTTGAATTTTGTTAACCTTAACTCATCAACAATCCAATAGGGATGCCTCTATCCATTCCAGGTCCTAGAAAATTGTTCACGTAATATCTAAATTCGGTCATAAAACGTATGAGAATAATGCAGACGATGTTTAAATAATTTAAAATAAGAAATGATTAAATAAGATGGTTAAAGAAATGACGTCATAATGCTAGAAAAAATGTTATTTTTACCTATTTATTATGGGATAAATTGATAAATTTAATCGCCTGCTCTTAACCGGGGAAATTAGGGCTTGAAATGATAGCATTAAATTCTCGAAAAGGGGGAGAAGAGGTGGATTTTGAACGTTTTAAAAGAGACAGTATTTTTTGCTGTGATATGAAGCCTATTTATACCAATTTATTTTAGAATCAGATCCATAGTTTAGGAGGAGATACACTTTATTCGCTTTGAAATTTGTTAACCCTAACTGATAAAGAATCCAATATGGATGCCTCTATCCATTCCAGGTCCAACCGCTTCATAAATTCGAGGACATACGGACAGATAACTTAGGCTGTTATTATATAGGGGATTCAACAAGCTATTTGTGCTAAAAAACAATTTCAACCGACACAGTATTTGATACTCGATATCGCTGTCCACATACGATAAGCAAGAACATACATCGCAGTAAAAACGGGTGATGCATAAATTGCTTTTTAAATTATGATATAACTTTACTTTTCAAATGTGCAATTTTTATTAAACCCTCGGTGGTAAACAGCCTTTCCTAAGGTTTTGAGATATTTACCATGAAACAGTTCACTGAGCGACAGTATAAATAAAAAAAAATCATGAGTCATTCCTCAAAAATGTCCAATGTTTAAAATAGTTTAGAACAAAATTCTGGAAGAAGGTAGTATTATGCTAACAGTTACTAGTGTAAAAGTAAACGAAAAAGGTGAAAGCTAGCGAAAAAAGATTTTGAAAGCTAACCAAAACTAAAACGAAACCTTATATTTGGTGAAGTTAATTGGGTTCCAAAATAATATTAAGAACATGTGTGCAATTTGAATTAATGAAATAAAAGTTTCTGTGTATTATTCTATAAAATAATTACAGCCATTTTTATTTTAAATTCATATAACTCGCAAAATAAGAATTATATATGCAGTAATCTTTGAAGTTCTAAAGTTTGCCAAGTTGTGTTCTAAAGGCCTTATTACACTTCAACATATGTTGAAAACGGGTTATTCCATGTGATATCAAAGCAAGTTTAGAACAAATTCTATCTGACCACCTCCAATTTTGATTAAATTTGGAATAGTAAGTAATTCATGGTTATAAAGGAAATCCATATTATATAGGGATTATTATATAGGGGATACCTTTGCATCTGTTTCAAACACTTTTCCTTGTGGTCCAGTTCGTTATTTTGTGAATTATATTGTTTACTGTAAAATGAAATACCAGAAAAGGATATCCAGTAGAACAGCCAGTTATTTTCAGCTATCTCCAGGTCTGCAATCATTCACCATATTGATAAGGAGGAAGTGGTCAGTATACACAGTTAACAATGCAGTTCATTGCTCTCTTAAAGAGTTGTCTTTTAATGTGAGAAGGTATGGTTGAAATATATAAGATCTCAAGAAGAGCTCTTACAATACTAGAAGATATACTATAAAGCTGAAGCAACTGGGTACCAAGAAAGTTCCCAACCCGCCCTTTCTTCTAGGTGTAGCTGCTTTTATACATTTTCGATGTCAAAAGCCCTCTAGCTGCCACCGAAACAGTGCCACCTGTCGGTTGCAACTGGGTACCAAAAAAGTTAAAAGGGATACTAGAAAACTGAAACAACTAGGTAGCAAGAAATCCATTCTCAGAAATCAAGAGAATGATGATAAAGGAAAAGTCTGGGAGACCCTGCTCTATAACCCAGTCCCAATGAATCTTCCCAGACAGACCTTCTCTGCAAATTTTAGAATTTTGACTGGACATGACTATCTCCAAGGACACTTGCACCCTAATGGAGTGAAAAACGCTCCTGACTGCCCTCTATGTCTTAAGGGAGAGATTATGAATTTTAACCACTTGACAGTTTGTTCTTCTTTGGTCAACCTTAATCTTGGCTTTTATCCACTGACAACTTTTCTGCAAAGGCTAATTTGTATTGGGATTCTTACAGGAAGATAGCCTATACAGCCCCCTTCCCGAAGTAATGTATAAAAAAAGGATATCCCAGATAAAATTATAAATCTACTTGGTGAAATATTGAATATCCTTCATTGTTGATGACCATTAAAAGGAAGTCAAAGGTTAAGATTTTAAAGGCTGCGGTCTACGTTTTTGTTACGAAAGGGGCTAATAAGATCGGTACTTACTGCTGGAAGCCAATTTAGAACGGCTACGACCATTCATGCCAGCAATGGGATTCAAACCAACGAACTGAGGTACCGAATAGAAGCGCCTTACCCATTCGGCCACCGTTTGACTATAATTACAGGCAATATGTTAATATTTTGTATCACTTTCATGAATTAGATTCGTTCAGACTAAGTCTGGTCAGACTAAATTGTAAAGCAATGGGATACAAACCAACGAAGTGAGGTACCGAATAGAAGCGCCTTACCCATTCGTCCACCGTTTGGTTATAATTACAGGCAATATGTTATTATTTTGTATCCCTTTCATGATTTAGCTTTGGTCAGACTAAATTGGAAAGCAATGGGATACAAACCAACGAAGTGAGGTACCGAATAGAAGCGCCTTACCCATTCGTCCACCGTTTGGTTATAATTACAGGTAATATGTTATTATTTTATATCACTTTCATGAATTAGATTCGGTCAGACTAAGTCTGGTCAGACTAAATTGGAAAGCAATGGGATACAAACCAACGAAGTGAGGTACCGAATAGAAGCGCCTTACCCATTCGTCCACCGTTTGATTATAATTACAGGCAATATGTTATTATTTTGTATCCCTTTCATGATTTAGCTTTGGTCAGACTAAATTGGAAAGCAATGGGATACAAACCAACGAAGTGAGGTACCGAATAGAAGCGCCTTACCCATTCGGCTACCGTTTGATTATAATTACGGGCAATATGTTATTATTTTGTATTACTTTAATGAATTAGCTTCGGTCAGACTAAGTTTGGTCAGGCTAAATTGTAAATCCAAAAAGTTAAAGAGATAGTTCAGTGATGTCTGGGACACCAAATTCTAATTTTTTAACATTATAATATCTGGGCGAAAACGGAACTCTAATTCCGGGGTGTGAGGCGCCAGTCAGACTTGCGGTTTTTGTTTTTTTTTATTTCTAGCACGAAAATCTATGTATTTTACTCACTTCGGTGAAAATTGCCCGACGAGAAGGTCGGTAGTCTAATTCGCTTATTCTTTCAATCTGAGTCGCATTAAAGTTAAAGTTTTTGAAAACCTTGGTGTCCATGTGTCAAAATAATTCTTGTGTCCAGCCCTGGGAGATGGGTAAGTTACCCAATCTTTTCTAGTCATTATAATCTTGTGTTACGTTTTGTAACGATTAATTCTTTTCTTTATTCGTAAGGGGAATTTAAAGCTCCCCAATATCTTTGTAATGATTTTTTCCTCAAATGCAAGTATGCATACAAAAATGTTTAAACTTTTAAAATTTGTATTTATAAAAATTTAAAAAATTAAAGTTTAAATTCATTTTAATTGTGGCTTTACTCATAGATGAATAAATGTTAAAAAAATTCTTTCATTTGTATGTAGGTAAAAGATAACAAATTAATTTGTCCTCGGTATTTGTAAAAATATTTTTTACAAATTCCTTAATAAATCCTAAAGTAAAAACTTGGATTTGGGGGTTTTATTTTATCTTTTGCGGCAATGTTTTGAAATCTATTACTTTTAATTAAAAATCCGGTAGACAAACCAAAAGAACTATACTAAAGAATGCCTGTACAACATTTCAATCATGTACAGGAAATTTCAGATATATCACTCTGAACTGGACAAATTATGGAAATATCATTCTAATTTAATTGAACTTAACGATTCCAGCATTTGACTTTTAAGAAATACCTATCATTTGCTATATTTTACACTATTTTAAGCTTCTATGAGGATTAGTTTAATAGTATTAATGTAAAATGACTCTGAAATTCCCCTTTTTTAATGTAAATGCTTAACATAATTTATAAATGGGAATATTTTGAAAGAACATTTACTCCTTTAAGACGTCGGCCGAACGATGGCTGAATGGTTAGGGTGCTGACCTTCGGAATCAGAGTTCATGGGTTCGAATTCCACAGTGGCATGGATATTCGTAGTCGTTCGGAATTGGCTTTAAGCAGTAGGTCCCGGTCTCATTAGCCCTCGTATTGCAAAATGTAGACCTTAGCGCTCCAAACCAAACCCTTAAGACGTGGTGTTTTCTACTAACATTATAAAATAAAAAGTAAAGTATCTCATGTAATTATAGAAGGAGCATGTGTTTTGTTTTATTTAAATTACGAGAGTCTGTAGTTTTTTTTAAAAATTAAAATATAAAGATATAATTTTTCTAAGATTTATGAGTCCCAGACCATCTTAACACTAGATTTACGGATGTTGATCATATATCTATTTTTATTGAAGTGAGCCAATTTGACTCATACGTTTTTTGCAAAGAAAATAGTTCCAAATTAATTTAAATGAAATGTTTATTATCAAAAAATTCATGGAAAACATTCTTTACATATAAAATCTGTTTTTGAAACCCATTTTCAGCAAACATTTCTATTACATTTAGCACAATGGTTTCTACATCTGTTTCTTTTGCATGATTGTTGAACTTGACAATTCTTCCGTGCGTCAGTAGCATGCATTTCTGTCATTGGAATGGAAGTGTTCTCGACTTCTTCTCTATATTTACTTCTTAGCTCTTCAGCCAATTGGAAAATAAAATCTTGACTGTTGCCCAGACCTGATAGGACCAATAAATTTCATGTTATGCGATTAACTGTTAAACCATTCCATGAGTCAAACTGGCCCACAACCGTGAAAATAGGTATACCACATTTGATAATGCGAAATGAAGGGGTCTGCGGGGAAGAGGAATGAAAGTTTACATATATTTTATTATTTAACTAAAAACCAACGTATGTTTTTGAAAAGTGATATTAAAGTTATATATATATATATATATATATATATATATATATATATGTGTGTCTATATATATATATATATATATATATATATATATATATATATATATATATAGTGATCAAATTTTTAATGAGTCAAATTGGCTCGGTCCGTAAATCTAGTGTTAAAACAATTTATTACGCCATTGTAAATTTTGTATTATATAATTTATGGATTTATAAACGTTTATGATAATCTTTTAGTTATTAGTGGAATATAGAAATGCCAAATATTTTTTTAGCATTTTAATTCTAAAAGAAAATGTATAGAATTTCCTTTTAAGTTTATAGAATGTTATAGAAGATAATTATATAGAATTTACTTTTAACCATATAGAAAATATTTCCTGCATCTTTAAAAAGAAATTCTTTCAAGTACCATGATTAACAAAGAACCAACGTAGGGAAACACAGGAATACAGCTAGTTCATATTATTAGTAATATTATATGATTCCAACATTAGAAAGAAAAACTTAAATGTTAGGAAACACAGTACTTTTTAAGACTTAAAATTTACGCTATAACAGCCGTTTATAGATTCATAATAAAATAAAATGCAATGCTCTTTTAAAAATAATTTTTTATAGGTCCTTTAATAACTCTGTATGTTTATAATATATAAAGTATCTAGTCTTGCCATTTCAAGTAGTTTATTTTAAAAAACACATACCAAATGAAATATATTAAATTCACTTCAAACCTACAACTTCAAACTACTTAACTTCAAACATACAATCTTAAATGTAATCCATTCCTGTACAATGACTGCTAAACCGTACAAGTTGGCCAAAAAAATTTTTAGTGATTTAAGAAAAATTATTTTCTAAACTGAACAGAATTTTATATTTAATTAAAAATAGGTGTTACAATAAAATTTTTAAATCAATGTAATCTGTTCCCTTAAGCAATAATTTTTACATGCTAAAGCTAGACGATTGAAACTAATCGTGAAATTTAAAAAATACTACTTTATCGCATAATAAATTACTGCTTAGACATCTTGAATATATAAATTAATGATAATGATATTTGCAATTGATCTGAAACGAATTGAAACATGTAGGTTTTCCTGCATTTACTTTCTCTATTTACACACTGCCACAGCGAGTTCCCTTTTCCCATAAATAGTATATTTGATCTTACTCTAAGGAAATGCTTTCCCTGAAATCCCCCTAGGAATTCTTTAGATCACTCAAGAGATTAAAAGCATTTTCTTTGTAAGCGATTTAAATTCTCCGCATTCATTTTTTAAGACTTCTTTTTTATGAGAGATGACTGATGAGCTGGTCACCACTGACAGCTTTGCAGAAAGATAAACGAAGGGTAAAACTCGATTGGGGAAAACTGTACAAATTGTGCCATTTTATTGAGTCAGATTTTATTATATAGAAAAACTAAATTATTCTTACGCTTTCAATGCATCTCTGATATTTTCTGTGACATTTATGATTATATATATAGGGTCTGGTGGGGTAAAATGAATATTTTTTATAATTTACTCAAAAGACTTTTAAAATTAACTTTTAAAATTATATTTTAGCTTTGAAATATATATTTAGACATTTGTTGGCAACATTTATTTTCCTTAAGAAGTTTTATATTTTGCATCTGTCAATATAGGTTGCCTTGTTTTCAAGTCAGGAATAAATTCTTCTTTACTAAGGTCTTAACTTCTTAAAAAGCAATATTTTATATCTTTTATCATCAATATTTCTAATCTAGTATCTAGTATAAGACAGTAAAACAAGCAATGGACAACAGAATCACCATTTACTGCCTCCCATCAAACTCAAGACATGCCCTGCAATCTATGGATGTAGAAGTATTTGCACTTGTGGCGGATACTTAGCCGAACATTAAAATTTCTATCAGTTTTGCAAAAGCCGTGTGGCAACACAACAGACTCGCTAGATACTGTTCAATGTTGCTGTGTTTATGGTAACTGTGTAAGTCGTTCTCGTAAATAAATATATGTGTGTTTAAGTTCAGCCTCTACTAATTGAGTTACCACGATATTGGTGACTCATGACATTAGCGACTAGAAGATATTTCAACAATTCCTTCTGGAAACGTTTTGTTTTCGTTCGACGCATCCAATGACGCCATCGCTACAGAAGGTATGTGCTTTCATCCATCTATAGTTTGTTGCTTGTGCATATTCCTCCCGATATTTTTCCTCTAATGTCTATTAACTATTTTGTATCATTAATCATTACAAGTGTCAATATGTTTTGAAAAAATCATCAATTCATTTCCTTTTGATTTCGTTTTCCCATAGTAATATATTGTGATGCTCGCGCATATTATTTAGGCATCAAAAGTTTCGGTTTCCATTTCCCCTTTCACTGTTCGCTCGGCGCCGCTTGAACTATGACTCAGCCCATAAATAAGAATCACCATTTACTGCCTCCCATCAAACTCAAGCCATGCCCTGCAATCTATGGATGTCGAAGTATTTGCACTTATGAAGTGTACTTGGAGAAAATTCCTGAAGATTAGGTACTCGGAGAGCCGTTTTCAAAAAGTGTCCAAAGCGACATTCTCTAACCTGCTGAAACAGCTATTTGATACTGT
Organism: Pardosa pseudoannulata; assembly: GCA_032207245.1. Lineage (NCBI taxonomy): Eukaryota > Metazoa > Arthropoda > Arachnida > Araneae > Lycosidae > Pardosa > Pardosa pseudoannulata. The sequence goes on from CM063508.1 coordinate 143,645,638, forward strand.
GATGTAAAAAGGCTCTTAAACACAAAATAGTGTTAACTGGGAAAGATAGAGAAATAATAGTAAACAATGTTGCACGGACTTAAACAACAGCTACTGTGGAAGCTACTTCTACGCTAACTTCCAGTTCAACCACTTCGAATTTTGCCATTTCTTCTCCATATACGGATTTATAAAAGGTCATACTTACAACAATTACACCACTACAGTTACAAGGAAAAACAAGTCTTAAAAAATGCCAGCCAAAAAAGAAATCAGGTACAAACTGAGACCGGAGAAGTGATGACTGTTTCTTCTGTAACAGAACGTAGCTCAACTTAATAAACGTGGCCATTATGGTTTTCCAATATAAATTGTAATTATATCCCGTATAAATGTATCTGTAGTGAAAACACAAAATTTTAATAAAATTTTGAATAATTAATAGCTTTTTTTAATCAATAGCCGTTTTACCCCACCTCTGGGGTAAAATGGGTATAAAAAAGAAGTGAGAATAAATTTGAAATTTAAGAAAATGTATAAAACTATTTTAACATTAATATTAATAAATCCATTGCATGAATATGTACAAAAAATTGCATTTTTACAGTTTTTTTAAAGTGAAAAAGAGTGCTGAATGTGAAATCACATTTTTTTACCCATTTTACCCCACTAGACCCTACGCTCTTTCTACTCTTGGTAAATAATTTAGGAATTTTGGATTTGCAAATAACAGGCTGTTTTTCATTTATTATTGAAAAATACTCGTACTTTGCTTGGTATTTTCATACTGAAATATCCTCGTGTTATTTATTAGGTAATATGAAGTGGAGGTTAGTGCATTAACCGTGAAATGCTACATATTCATCTTCTGGACGAGGGCTTCGATAAAAAAAACCCTAACATGCCTCCCCCTAAACAGGAAATGGAATATGCCCCTCAGTACCTTCATATGACCTTGGTTACCACCTATAACATCATTGCTTTCTGTAAATTAATTCCGTATGTAGAATTTTGCAACAACATTTGTCTCACAGACGAATATTTAACTGTGATGTTGGAATTTCAGACCCTTACTCTAGGAAGGTGCTTCGTTATACATTGACTACCAATAAGTATTTGGACACGTATGCAAATGACGATATCTGCGGTTCTGAGGTACGTCACGGCCTCCGCCGGTATACATCGTGTGGGAAACAACATCGGCATTAGTAGCATGCAAGATGTTGCGCAGTTCAGAGCTCTCTGATTTCGAGAAAGGTGTAATTATAGGGTATCACAAATGTGGCCTATCCTTAAGGAACATATCTAGCGATCTGAAGTACCCAAAATCGACAGTGGCCTATGTGATTAAGAAGTGGAAGGCAAGCGGTGACTATCGGAATGAGCCCCGAGTCGGCAAACCAAAGAAACTGGGAGATAGCACCAAACCGATGGACCTCATCCGCGAGGAGTTTCAACAGGCATCTGGTAGTATTGTTTCAATGAATACCATCCGTAAGGAAGTACATCTGCTTGGTTTTCATGGTCGTGATGCTGCCCATAACCCTTTGATCACAAAGTCCAACCGCGCTGCTTGGTTAATGTGGTGCAAAGCACATCGAGATTGGAACGTAGATCAGTGGAAACGGGTTCTTTGGAGCGACGAATCAAGGTTTACCCTTTACAGTTCGGATGGCAGTGTCTGGGTCTGGCGTCTGCCTGGAGAACGTCTCCTGCCAGAATGCATTGTGCCAACAGTCAAGTTCGGCAGAAATCCGTCCAAAATCGGTGAAAGAACTTGTATGTCTACTCCAAGTCGAGTGGAAGACAATACCACTAGCTGTAATACAAAGACTTGTGGAAAGTATGGCCCACCCGGCTTTAATATGAAATTCATGTATTGATTTTGAATAAAGTTAGTTCTTCTTTTCTATCACAGGTGTCCAAATACTTATTGGTAGACAGTGTATGTAATTAACTTTTAAAATAGGGTTTAAACCTGCCAGTATATTTAGTTTTTGAAGCGAATGGTTGTCATTTTTGTAAGTATTTCAGAGGGTTCTAGCATTCTAGAGTTAATCGGTGTTACTTTTTCTATTTTATTCATTGCGACCTGTGGCTTATAGTAAAAATTATGAGGGTACTGTTAAAAATTTAAGAGTAGTAAGTACAGCATTGTCAAATGTTGCTAAAAAAGGAGAAAATATTGAAAATTGAAAAAAAATTATGTTTTAAAATAATTTTGAATTTTAATATTCTCACTAATTTTCCTACATTTCCTAAAGATCTCGTAGCTTTTAACTGCTGGAAAAAGTTAACCTCATCTCTCTCTCTATAAGAAGCATTTGTTGTCTGTTTGTCTGTTGCCTTATAACTCAAGATCCAGACAACCAATTAACGTGAAATGTGGTACACGTACACAAAATTACATGGGGAAGGTTCTTAAACAGGTTTCGTTCCATACCAACCTCACTCTAGCCTCCTCCAGCCAAACGTAGTGCTCCATGTGCCTGTTCTGAGCCGTGTGATAATGAACCAAAAAAAAAAAAAGAAAAAAAGGAAATCATGCAAGTTGGCCATTAAGAGTGATTTTTGAATGTTTTTGTGGTGTTGATAAGATGATGAGGATATAAGTAAAAGTGATGGTCATACATGTGTAGGTGTAGGGTGGGAGTACAGTGGTAGGACCCTCCCTCCTCCCTCCAGACATGTTTAGGATGGATCTGACCTCCAGCGGTCATCTTACATGGGGAAGGTTCTTAATCAGGTGTCGTTCCATACCAACCTCACTCTAGCCTCCTTCAGCCAAAGGTAGAGCTCCATGTGCCTGTTCTGAGCCGTGTGATAATGAACCAAAAAACAAGAAAAAAAAAGGAAATCATGCAAGTTGGTCATTGAGAATAAGTTTGTGGTGATGATGAGATGATAAGTATGTAAGTAAAAGTGATGGTCATACATGTGTAGAGTGGGTGAGGAGGGACGGTGATAGGACCCTCCCTCCTCCCTCCAGACCCATGTTTGTAGGATGGACCTCACCTCCAGCAGTCATCTTACATGGGGAAGGTTCTTAAACAGGTTTCGTTCCATCCCAACCTCACTCTGGCATCCTCCAGCCCAAAGTAGTGCTCCATGTGCCTGTTCTGAGCCGTGTGATAATGAACCAAAAGAAGAAGAAAAAAGGAAATCATGCAAGTTGGTCATTGAGAGTGATTTTGTATGTTTTTGTGGTGTTGATAAGATGATGAGGATATAAGTAAAAGTGATGGTCATACATGTGTAGGTGTAGGGTGGGAGTACAGTGGTAGGACCCTCCCTCCTCCCTCCAGACCCATGTAAAAATGAGAAACTCATTAATAAATTAAAAGGTTTCAACCATACCAACCTCACTCTAACTCCCAGCCAAACGTAGTGCCAATCGAGTGCCTAAAAGATAAAAAAAAAAAAAAATAAAAAAAAAAAGAGTGAAGTTAAATTAAGGTGGGATAGATGAGGAATAAAGGAAAAATACATTTCGTAGGTGTAGGGTGGGTGTGAGTAGGATTCCTCCTCTCCCCAGTTTGTTCTGACTGTGGTCATTTTACATGTTTCAAGGTTCTTAAACAGGTTTCTATGATTCCTCCAGCCAAACATACGTTTGCTCCTGACAGTGCCTGGGCCGTGTTAATGAAGTAATGCAAATGGCTCTTGTGATTTTTAATGTTTTGTGTGGTGATATAAGATGATGAGGATAAGTAAAAGTGATGGTCATACATGTGTAGGTGTATGGGAGTACAGTGGTAGACCCTCCCTCCTCCTCCATACCATGTTTGTAGGATGGATCTGACCTCCCCGGTCATCTTACATGGGGAAGGTTCTTAACAGTGTCGTTCCATACCAACCTCACTCTGGCCTCCTCCAGGCAAAAGTAGTGCTTCATGTGACTGTTCTGAGCCGTGTGATAATGACCCCCCCCCCAAAAAAAAAAAAAGGAAATCATGCAAGTTGGCTATTAAGAGTGATTTTTGAATGTTTTTGTGGTGTTGATAAGATGATGAGGATATAAGTAAAAGTGATGGTCATACATGTGTAGGTGTAGGGTGGGAGTACAGTGGTAGGACCCTCCCTCCTCCCTCCAGACCCATGTTTGTAGGATGGACCTCACCTCCAGCAGTCATCTTACATGGGGAAGGTTCTTAAACAGGTTTCGATCCATCCCAACCTCACTCTGGCATCCTCCAGCCCAAAGTAGTGCTCCATGTGCCTGTTCTGAGCCGTGTGATAATGAACCAAAAGAAGAAGAAAAAAGGAAATCATGCAAGTTGGTCATTGAGAGTGATTTTGTATGTTTTTGTGGTGTTGATAAGATGATGAGGATATAAGTAAAAGTGATGGTCATACATGTGTAGGTGTAGGGTGGGAGTACAGTGGTAGGACCCTCCCTCCTCCCTCCAGACCCATGTTTGTAGGATGAACCTCACCTCCAGCAGTCATCTTACATGGGGAAGGTTCTTAAACAGGTTTCGTTCGATCCCAATCTAACTCTGTCCTCCTCCAGCCAAAAGTAGTGCTCCATGTGCCTGTTCTGAGCCGTGTGATAATGAACCAAAAAAAAAGAAAAAAAGGAAATCATGCAAGTTGGTCATTGAGAGTAAGTTTGTGGTGATGATGAGATGATAAGTATGTAAGTAAAAGTGATGGTCATACATGTGTAGGTGTAGGGTGGGAGTACAGTGGTAGGACCCTCCCTCCTCCCTCCAGACCCATGTTTGTAGGATGGATCTCAACTACAGCAGTTATCTTACATGGGGAAGGTTCTTAAACAGGTTTCGTTCCATACCAACCTCACTCTAGCCTCCTCCAGCCAAACGTAGTGCTCCATGTGCCTGTTCTGAGCCGTGTGATAATGAACCAAAAAAAAAAAAAGAAAAAAAGGAAATCATGCAAGTTGGCCATTAAGAGTGATTTTTGAATGTTTTTGTGGTGTTGATAAGATGATGAGGATATAAGTAAAAGTGATGGTCATACATGTGTAGGTGTAGGGTGGGAGTACAGTGGTAGGACCCTCCCTCCTCCCTCCAGACCCATGTTTGTAGGATGGACCTCACCTCCAGCAGTCATCTTACATGGGGAAGGTTCTTAAACAGGTTTCGTTCCATCCCAACCTCACTCTAGCCTCCTCCAGCCAAAAGTAGTGCTCCATGTGCCTGTTCTGAGCCGTGTGATAATGAACCAAAAAAAAAAAAGGAAAAAAGGAAATCATGCAAGTTGGCCATTAAGAGTGATTTTTGAATGTTTTTGTGGTGTTGATAAGATGATGAGGATATAAGTAAAAGTGATGGTCATACATGTGTAGGTGTAGGGTGGGAGTACAGTGGTAGGACCCTCCCTCCTCCCTCCAGACCCATGTTTGTAGGATGGATCTGACCTCCAGAGGTCATCTTACATGGGGAAGGTTCTTAATCAGGTGTCGTTCCATACCAACCTCACTCTGCCCTCCTTCAGCCAAACGTAGTGCTCCATGTGCCTGTTCTGAGCCGTGTGATAATGAACCAAAAAAAAAAAAAAAAAAAAGGAAATCATGCAAGTTGGTCATTGAGAGTGATTTTGAATGTTTTTGTGGTGTTGATAAGATGATGAGGATATAAGTAAAAGTGATGGTCATACATGTGTAGGTGTAGGGTGGGAGTACAGTGGTAGGACCCTCCCTCCTCCCTCCAGACCCATGTTTGTAGGATGGACCTCACCTCCAGCAGTCATCTTACATGGGGAAGGTTCTTAAACAGGTTTCGTTCCATCCCAACCTCACTCTGACCTCCTCCAGCCAAAAGTAGTGCTCCATGTGCCTGTTCTGAGCAGTGTGATAATGAACCAAAAAAAAAAGAAAAAAAGGAAATCATGCAAGTTGGCCATTAAGAGTGATTTTTGAATGTTTTTGTGGTGTTGATAAGATGATGAGGATATAAGTAAAAGTGATGGTCATACATGTGTAGGTGTAGGGTGGGAGTACAGTGGTAGGACCCTCCCTCCTCCCTCCAGACCCATGTTTGTAGGATGGATCTGACCTCCAGAGGTCATCTTACATGGGGAAGGTTCTTAATCAGGTGTCGTTCCATACCAACCTCACTCTGCCCTCCTTCAGCCAAAAGTAGTGCTCCATGTGCCTGTTCTGAGGAGTGTGATAATGAACCAAAAAAAAAAGAAAAAAAGGAAATCATGCAAGTTGGTCATTGAGAGTGATTTTGAATGTTTTTGAGGGTGGATGATGAGGATATAAGTAAAAGTGATGGTCATACATGTGTAGGTGTAGGGTGGGAGTACAGTGGTAGGACCCTCCCTCCTCCCTCCAGACCCATGTTTGTAGGATGGATCTGACCTCCAGAGGTCATCTTACATGGGGAAGGTTCTTAATCAGGTTTCGTTCCATACCAACCTCACTCTAGCCTCCTCCAGCCAAACGTAGTGCTCCATGTGCCTGTTCTGAGCCGTGTGATAATGAACCAAAAAAAAAAAAAGAAAAAAAGGAAATCATGCAAGTTGGCCATTAAGAGTGATTTTTGAATGTTTTTGTGGTGTTGATAAGATGATGAGGATATAAGTAAAAGTGATGGTCATACATGTGTAGGTGTAGGGTGGGAGTACAGTGGTAGGACCCTCCCTCCTCCCTCCAGACCCATGTTTGTAGGATGGATCTGACCTCCAGAGGTCATCTTACATGGGGAAGGTTCTTAATCAGGTGTCGTTCCATACCAACCTCACTCTAGCCTCCTCCAGCCAAACGTAGTGCTCCATGTGCCTGTTCTGAGCCGTGTGATAATGAACCAAAAAAAAAAAGAAAAAAAGGAAATCATGCAAGTTGGCCATTAAGAGTGATTTTTGAATGTTTTTGTGGTGTTGATAAGATGATGAGGATATAAGTAAAAGTGATGGTCATACATGTGTAGGTGTAGGGTGGGAGTACAGTGGTAGGACCCTCCCTCCTCCCTCCAGACCCATGTTTGTAGGATGGATCTGACCTCCAGAGGTCATCTTACATGGGGAAGGTTCTTAATCAGGTGTCGTTCCATACCAACCTCACTCTGCCCTCCTTCAGCCAAAAGTAGTGCTCCATGTGCCTGTTCTGAGCCGTGTGATAATGAACCAAAAAAAAAAAAAGAAAAAAAGGAAATCATGCAAGTTGGCCATTAAGAGTGATTTTTGAATGTTTTTGTGGTGTTGATAAGATGATGAGGATATAAGTAAAAGTGATGGTCATACATGTGTAGGTGTAGGGTGGGAGTACAGTGGTAGGACCCTCCCTCCTCCCTCCAGACCCATGTTTGTAGGATGGATCTGACCTCCAGAGGTCATCTTACATGGGGAAGGTTCTTAATCAGGTTTCGTTCCATACCAACCTCACTCTAGCCTCCTCCAGCCAAACGTAGTGCTCCATGTGCCTGTTCTGAGCCGTGTGATAATGAACCAAAAAAAAAAAGAAAAAAAGGAAATCATGCAAGTTGGCCATTAAGAGTGATTTTTGAATGTTTTTGTGGTGTTGATAAGATGATGAGGATATAAGTAAAAGTGATGGTCATACATGTGTAGGTGTAGGGTGGGAGTACAGTGGTAGGACCCTCCCTCCTCCCTCCAGACCCATGTTTGTAGGATGGATCTGACCTCCAGAGGTCATCTTACATGGGGAAGGTTCTTAATCAGGTGTCGTTCCATACCAACCTCACTCTGCCCTCCTCCAGCCAAAAGAAATGCTCCATGTGCCTGTTCAGAGCCGTGTGATAATGAACCAAAAAAAAAGAAAAAAAGGAAATCATGGAAGTTGGTCATTGAGAGTGATTTTGAATGTTTTTGTGGTGATGAGGAGATGATGAGGATATAAGTAAAAGTGATGGTCATACATGTGTAGGTGTAGGGTGGGAGTACAGTGGTAGGACCCTCCCTCCTCCCTCCAGACCCATGTTTGTAGGATGGATCTGACCTCCAGAGGTCATCTTACATGGGGAAGGTTCTTAATCAGGTGTCGTTCCATCCGAACCTCACTCTGGCCTCCTCCAGCCAAAAGTAGTGCTCCATGTGCCTGTTCTGAGCCGTGTGATAATGAACTAAAAAAAAAAGAAAAAAGGAAATCATGCAAGTTGGACATTGAGAGTGATTTTGAATGTTTTTGTGGTGTTGATGAGATGATGAGGATATAAGTAAAAGTGATGGTCATACATGTGTAGGTGTAGGGTGGGAGTACAGTGGTAGGACCCTCCCTCCTCCCTCCAGACCCATGTTTGTAGGATGGATCTGACCTCCAGAGGTCATCTTACATGGGGAAGGTTCTTAAACAGGTGTCGTTCCATACCAACCTCACTCTGCTCCTTCAGCCAAAAGTAGTGCTCCATGTGCCTGTTCTGAGCCGTGTGATAATGAACCAAAAAAAGAAAAAAAGGAAATCATGCAAGTTGGCCATTAAGAGTGATTTTTGAATGTTTTTGTGGTGTTGATAAGATGATGAGGATATAAGTAAAAGTGATGGTCATACATGTGTAGGTGTAGGGTGGGAGTACAGTGGTAGGACCCTCCCTCCTCCCTCCAGACCCATGTTTGTAGGATGGATCTCAAGTCCAACGGTCATCTTGCATGGGAAGGTTCTTAAACAGGTTTCATTCCATCTCAACCTCACTTTGGTTTCCTCCAGCCAAAAGTAGTGCTCCATGTGCCTGTTCTGAGCCGTGTGATAATGAACCAAAAAAAAAAGAAAAAAAGGAAATCATGCAAGTTGGCCATTAAGAGTGATTTTTGAATGTTTTTGTGGTGTTGATAAGATGATGAGGATAAGTAAAAGTGATGGTCATACATGTGTATGTAGGGTGGGAGTACAGTGGTAGGACCCTCCCTCCTCCCTCCAGACCCATGTTTGTAGGATGGATCTGACCTCCAGAGGTCATCTTACATGGGGAAGGTTCTTAATCAGGTGTCGTTCCATACCAACCTCACTCTGCCCTCCTTCAGCCAAAAGTAGTGCTCCATGTGCCTGTTCTGATCTGTGATTACATTTTAGAGAAAACTTTATTAAACAAAAGCGGTAAGTAAACGCAATACTTCTTTGTTATATTTACTTTATTGCAAGCAAATACTGCAACAAATATCCCATTCAACAAAACTTCAAGGTTCAGGACTGGGTTTCTCACAGAGCTCAAGCAGAATGATGTTAGAAGCTCAATGTCACCATTCAGAAGCAGCTTCCAGGGCAAGAATATGCCTACAAGTCCCTAGACTGCATCACTAATGATGATGAAGCGGTACAATATCCCTTTGAGTTCTTGAATTCCATCCAGACTCCTGATTTGCTAACTCACAACTTGATTATGAAAGTTAATCTCCAATAATGCTGATCCGAAATATTGATGCACCCAGGTTGAGCAATGACAAAAGTTTAATTGTGAAAAACTGATGCAACATGTCATTCAAGCCACAGTACTCACGGAGGGTGGTAAGGGTGAGGATATCTTCATTCCAAGAATACCTATCATTTCTTCAGACAACACCATGCAATTCAACAGAATACAGTTCCCTTTGAAACTATGCTTTGCTATGACATCAACAAGTCACAGGGCCAGTCTCTTGGGATTGCTGGTATAGACTTGCAGACACCATGCTTTTCTCATGGGCAGTTGTATGTGACCTGCTCCAGAGTGGGCAAAGAGAAAAATCTTTTTGTACACATTCCAAATGGAACTGCCAAAAATGGTGTCTATCACATTGCTTTAAGATAAATGTACCCTTTTGTTGCATGCAAATAAACAGTTTTATAAGCTTCTTATTTTAAACCCGGGCAAAGCCGGGTACTTGCAGCTAGCATTCAATATTATATAATCTAAAAACTATTTAGTACAAAAAACCGCTTCTTTACTGAATATTAAGCTGCCTTTCTGCTTTTAATTATGTGCTAAAAATTGTGTAAATTTTACATAACATTTTAAAATATCAAAATTTTGATTTTTGTTTTGATAATTAAGTGATTCTGCTCAACATTGTATATTTATTGTTATGAATATGGACGGTCTTTATTGTATGTTCTTCACCAAAAAAAGGATTAAAAATATTTTTAGAATTAAAAATAATTAACAAATGTAATAGTAATTCAAAGTTTAATTACAGAACTAAATAGTTTATTGAGACACATTGCTTTATTTTCAACAAAAATATTGCGTATAATCAAAACTATTGTTGTGTAATATGGAGTGTTAATGATTTAAAGAGAAAAAAAATAAAATATCAAATGATTACGGTTGTATGGGATTGTTAAACTTAATAACACCAGCAGAGCCGTTGTACGAGAGGTCCAAAAACAAAAATATTATCAGTAATGTAGTAAACACAGTAGTAGGTAAATAATTTTAAAAAGTTTGAGGGGGTTGGAATATTTAATTTATTTTCGATACCAATATTTCCATTATCTTAGAGAGCATTTCTTAGTTGTTAGAAGACAACTAAGCAGTCATTTGTTAGATAATGGACTCTGTAGCAAATTACCAAGGTGGTGTTATGTAGGTAATTAAGAAAAGATTTGCAAAGGAGCAGTTTGTTTTCTAGCCTTAATTTACTACTGTGAACAATTAAGGGCACAATAGGCGCTTGCAAATTTACAAAAGCTTAATCAGACCCATTCTTACTTATTCTGCTGAGACCTGGGCAATTACAGAAAAAGTAAACAATATCATTTCTGTTTTTGAGAGAAAAATTTTGATTTATTTCTTTGGTGAAAGAGTTAAGTGGTTATGTTGATATGTTAC
>CM063508.1:143661346-143663846 GCA_032207245.1 Pardosa pseudoannulata
CCTCGCCTGCTCTTAACCGGGTAAAATAGGGCTTGAAATAAGGCATTAACCACTTCCGGTATGATTTAATAATGAAAAACTGTGCATAAAATAACCACTTAATTTTTTTTTTAAAAACTTGTTTCATTTTACAATTCTTACATATTCTTAATTAAAATCCACTTTTTACATAGTGTTAAATAATATCAAAAACAGTAAAATTAAGAAAATATCAAAGCAAAACATTAATAAGGTATACAGATAATAGTCTTCAAGCTAGTGGTACTTTTCAAAACAAAGTGCAAAGGAATTCTTAATTGTTTACACCGCCAAGTAGTCTCACTTTTAATTTGATTCTTGTAACACACACGGCATTTCTTAGTAGGTTTTCTTTTATTCTGACTCATTAATTTGGCAATGACTTGTACCAAGAAATTCTAAGTAAACAATATGCAATAGTGACTTGTGATTTTCACAAGTGATAAAAGTATTGCCAAATTCAGTACACTAAAAATTTTAAACTAAATTAATTATCATATTTAACAGTAACTTTAATCGCATGACGAGTGTAGCTCGTCATTGTGCGGTATGGAATGAAAAACTAATGACGAGCTAGACTCGTCATTTTACCGGAAGGGGTTAAACGATCGAAAAGGGGAAAAAGGGGGGATTTCGAACGTTTTTGAACTCGCTTTGAATTTTGCTAACCCTAATTCATCAAGAATCCAATATGGATGCCTCTATCCATTCCAGGTCTAACCGCTGTATAAATTCGAGGACAGACGGACAGACAACTTAAGCTATTATTACGCAGGGGACTTTTTTGTGTGAAAACCTTAAAATCGAAAACCGAATTATAAATGTCCTGAACTGTCACAAAGAGGAAGAAAAAAACACATCTTTAATGATTTAAGTCTATATAGCAACTTCTTACAGTAGTTTTATGTTCCATTTTTCATTTGTTACTGAAAAATCTTTTTGAGCATTTCCTTTTTACAAAGTTAGAGAAAGATTCTTTGATTCTTTTATCATTAGTCTTTAAACATTAATACACTCTAAAGTTGATTAAAAAATTTCTGTATTTCAACTTAATGGAATTTTCTAAGCATTACATAAGTTACTCCGTAAAACAGAGAGAAATAAATAAGAAGTCTTCTGTTCCATAAACGCATTTATACTCATGCGCTAAAAAAATCTGAGAATCGAAGATCTATATACTGTATAATATTTTCCCGATTCGAAGATATGACATATATTGTTATGGAATATTTTTGAAAGGCAAACAGTAAAGTTCTTTTCTCAGAAGTCGTACATAAAAATGCTTCTAACGTTGATCTTGTTGACACGGAAGCAGTCTCGAAAAAGTAATTCTCAATCCTTGGCGATCGAGAAATAAATTCTTTGGTATCGTCTTTCGAGACTAGAATAAAACTTATCCATGATTATTCGATTAAAACAAATTGTAGCAATTGACTATTCTTAATATTAATGCGTTAAATTATAAATATTGTAATTAAAATTCAATGTACTTTCTAATGTAACACACGCATACATATGATGCATACACAGACACGCAAGCATACTCGCACACACACACAAACACATATACATATATGTAAAATACATCAAAATTATTCTTGCCCCATAAGTTTCTAAAAAATTGTGTTCTATTTTTTAAATTTTTAGAAGCTTATATAAATTTTTGCAACACACAAGCATACATATGCATGCATACACACACACGCAAGCACACTCGCGCGCGCACACACACACACACACACACAAACACATATACATATATGTAAATTACATCAAAATTATTCTTGCCCCATAAGTTTCTAAAAATTTTTGTTCTACTTTTAAAATTTTTTAGAAGTTTATATAAATTTTTGCAACACACACGTATACATATGCATGCATACACAGACACGCAAGCACAATCGCACTCACATACACACAAGCATATACTAATACATAAATATAATCAAAATTATTCTTGCCCTATAAGTTTCTAAAAATTTTGTTATGTTTTTTAAATTTTACTTGAAACTAATCCAAGGACGTGCATCACTGAGACTAGATTTTTTCCAAGCTTCTCAAAAACCAAAAGGTGAATTACTATCTACTAAGTGCTGTCTTTCTTACACTTTTTCTAAAAGTATGTATCAACTCTCCCAGGAGAAACCGAATAACCTTGCGAAATACATGCCAGTGTGTGTATTTTTTAAACACAAATTGCGGCCGAAATGTTTTAACAGTCGAAGTAAAGCTGCAGACTTGCAGCCTTGCAGGCTCTAATTCCTGAAAAGAAAAGTCACGTGACTACCCACACTTGAAGGAGGATGGTCTCAGGGTATTGCAGGTACACAGTGATTCTTGAGGATGTAGAACGTGTCCAGAGTTTCTCTGAGTACCTGATGAAGAAAACAAAAGTATTTTATAAATCTATGTCCTAATCTCCATGTGTAAGAGAGTGCGTTTTCGGCATGACTGCATAAAGCTTAAATATTGTCAAGAAAGC
>CM063508.1:143668846-143676346 GCA_032207245.1 Pardosa pseudoannulata
TGCCAGACCTCGATCCTATAGAAGACATCCAGGACACTTTGGAGAAGCCAGTTGCAACTTGCAACACGCCTCCGAGAACCATACAAGGTTTGAGAACAACATTACTGAACGAGTAGGACAAATTGCCACAGAAATTCATAAACTGCGTTGTTTAAAGTATGAAACCACACTATTTTTGTTCTTTTCTGCAAACCGCTTTTTGTTCTATTCCTCAATTGCTATTTCATACCTACCGACTCACACAAGTGTTACTTATGATCATTCGTGTTCATTCTAACTGTTGTACAGTTATTTGTTTTGTACTATATCGATATATTCACTTGGGACATTTCATTTTACTTGGTCCTTTAATACTGGAGATAATTGACCAAATCTAAAATTTCTCTTTATTTTGAACGTGAGTGTATATCATGGAAAAAATCCTTTGTACTAGAATGTCATAAAATACAAATGCGAAGCCAACTTGTATAACGGCACAAATTAAGTTGAAATTAAATGCAAACAGTTATTTATTAATCAGAATCCAATTACTTCATCAGCATAGATTCGTAGAGAAATTAGTGGTCTGGGGAGAATTAATCAGAATGGAGCTTCCCTAACTAACGGTATACAGCGTATAAGTTAGGTACTACAACCATTAACTTCCTGGTGTTTGTCGAAATATCTCGATTGCAGATTAGAAACAATCGTGTTGTCTTTTAATTTTTACTTAATTTCAAAGCAGTTTATCGAAACAAATGGATATATGATACCATGGAGTTCATTTTGTGTAATTTCCAATCAAAACAGTGCATGGAATTTGTTTCTGGTTTTCTTCATGAAGCATTCGGAAACAGAAGGAAAAAGACAAGATTTTACCTAAAACTGATAGAAATTCCTGTTATACACATGGGACAACGTGAATTGTGGGTTAGAGATTCAAAATCCAGGCTTTACCTAGAATAACGAGAAAAGTCCTTGCTACTGGGCTTAATAAAAACTTATTACCATATACACTCAGTGAATAGCTTAATTTATTTCTCGAATTTTTAATTAGCTTGTTACAAAAGTTTTGAAGCCTTATGGCTCAGTAATAACTTTTCTGAGTTTTATTATCTTGAGACATTTTGTTTCAACTTTTTCCTCCCCTTTATAAAACACAGCTTTAGATGATATTACCTTGAACAAGTAATGTTCCTCTTGAATATGAGATATTTATCTCTGCTCGATGAGGGTCTATTTAATATAAATTGAATATTCTTAGTTATTAATGATTCGGTTCTAACTGACGAGTGTTTGCAATCAAATTTTAATTTAATCATCGTCTATAAAGAGATAAAATTTATATTGGATTTAGAAATGGGAGTGAAAACAGAAAGTCGAAAATTCTAATGATACGGATTACATTAAAAAAACAAACAAACTAATATATACTGTCTCCCCTCTTACAGTGATAAAATCGTAAATAGTTTCTCCTCATTATTTTCAGAGATAAAATATACTCATAAAAAAGAAAAGTAACTGTTTATGTTAGTCGTACGTTTTAGTTTTACGTTCTTTCTTTTACAAAACTGGTACTGGAAGCTACTGGAAATAATCGTATTAGTAATACCGAAATTATCAATTAAACTATTACTTCTGGTTGTCAGATGTAGCATAAAAGTTGATAAATTTAAATTTTGCTATAAAGTACTTATTTAAAATAAATGTACTCGAGCTTTCGTTTACACATACACAGACATAGACAAACTTTCAAAAGAGATATTTTCAGATTCATTGAGGCCCAAATCGTGAAAATCAATCAAAATTTCGAGGTCAAATTTCTAGACTGTTAAAATATTATTCCTGTACTGTATATTAAAAATCATTCACCAGCAGAAGTAGGTAAACTGCTACTTCCTTTCTCCAAAAATAACCTATAAGTCGATGGAAAGTACAATGTATGTATTCAAAATTTGGTTAAGTCAAAATGTATTATAGTTATATACACACGAGAACACAAACTTGATTTCAAAAAGTTACATTTTCGGATAGGTCCAAAACTGAAGCATCATTTAAAATTTTGAGAACAAATTTTTACACGATTACAACGTTCTTCCTGTACTACGTACAAGAGGAAGTTATAATAGTACGTTCTCAGCATTATTACTGTTAGTGACAGATTTAAATAAGCGTAATTTCCCCCTAAAATAATGTACATATTCGAAATACAACATTTGTTGTGCAGATGAGATTCGATAATAAACAAATGAATACCTCCGAAAGTATGGGTTCGAACAATGATGCAGAAAAGTGAGAAATAAAATTTAATTGCACTACATTTGAGACAAAAGTACTCCTTTAATGAGTTCGTTTTATTGGAGAATTGGGAGTATATTTTACTAGAGAAATCATTAAATGTTGAAGGAACATTGAATTTCACAAATTTCGAGATATTTGGGATATTATCTCCATCAAAGGCATCAAAGGAGATGACGCAACTGGACTCTATGGGCCAAGCCCGTTAATCCAGAGGTTTCAATCAGTAAGCACAAAAATGACAACGAGCGAAAAGTAAACACATAAAAGAGCAAAGAGATAGAAGGGTGGATTCGTGAGTTCATAACACAAAACTAGAGAGTAGAAAGTTTAAGGATAGTAAAACATAAATATTTTTTGGCCAGTGACATCCGTACAAATAAGCCGAAAGAATTTGAAAAAATAATGAGTAAAACAAAATTTTAGAAAATTTGGAAAAATATAAATATAAGTTTTAAAAATGATTAAACTGTTTTAAAAATCAAATAAAGGCCTAAAAAATAATATTTAATTAAATTAATAATTTTTATTGTTATAATTTTGATGTTATAAATTTTAATTTTCTTAGTAGTAGTGGTCGGGTACGAAAGTTTTGATAATTTGGAAAAAATATAAATACGAGTTTTAAAATTAAATAAAATGGTCTAAAAATCCAAAAAGAGCCTAAATAATAGTAATTAATCACAAAAAATAATTTTTAAGAATTTTAATTTATATTTGGAAATTTTGTATTCGTCGGGGTTCGAACCCGACTACGATTCATTGAAGGTGAGCGGTGGGCAAGGCGTTTACTAACCAGGTCACACCTCTACGTACCCTGTTCAGCAAAATGAAGTAGTAATGAATTGCGAAGTTAAGCTCCGCCCTCAATATGACGTGAAGTCGCAGAGCATTACGGGATGGAATAGGAGAAAATCCACGAAATGAAAAAATAATTTTGAGTACGATGAGTGATGTATGGCCATTTTTTAAGCATTTTAAATCTTTTTTCTTACATTTTTGATATTTTATAAGGTTTTTTTTGGTTTTATTTTTTATTTTTTATAAAGACAACACAAATTAATAAGGATCTTTGGCTAGAATAGCCAGAGGCCTTCTTCTATTGCTAGCGTCAGCTGGGTCGTAATTGACAAGATTATTTATTAATTCATTATTTAAATTTTTATGAAATTTAGTGGAAAGATTATAAATAAATTTTGGAATATTAGGAATCTTAAGTTCCTCGTGGATTTCATCATTGCGAAAATACCATGGCGAATTAGTGATTTCTCGTAATATTAAATTTTGAATAACTGTTAAAATTTTAATGTTAGAATCTGCTGCATACGACCACGCTGGTGCGGCATAGGTAAATATCGGACGAAGGAAGGAAGTGTAAACGAGCAACTTATTTTTAATAGTCATTTTGCTTCGGCGAGCGATTAAGGGATACAGAGCTCGCTTGGCGTTTCTATATTTATCCTTAACAGCTTTAAAATGCTGCTTCCAAGTTAAGTTTTTATCTAGCGTTACTCCTAAATATTTAACAGTATCCGACCAAGGAATACGAGTGTTATTGATATATATGTTGTAATTGACATAAGTCGTTCTCTGTTTGGCTGTAAACATTGCGGCTTCGCATTTACTAGTGTTAATCCTAATTTTCCATCTGTCTAGCCATTCAGAAATTTTGACTAAGTGCTTGTTGACGGCAGTCACGGCAAATTTATAATTTTTATTCGATGCGAATATCGCTGTGTCGTCGGCAAAAATAGCAAGTTCGGTAGTAGGATGAACAGGGATGTCGTTTATATAGATATTAAATAAAGTAGGGCCGAGAAGTGATCCCTGTGGTACACCGGAAAGGATAGGAAATTTTGAAGAGTAGGTCGTGTAGATTTTTACTTGAAAGGTGCGATCCGTTAAATAAGAGTAAATTAATTTAATTAAGTTATTAGAAAAGTTATAGTTTACTAATTTGTGTATGAGTGCGTCAATCCAGATTTTGTCGAAAGCACGAGCAATATCTAAAAATACAGCAGCGGTTGAACGTTTATTTAATCTATTTTTTGTCAACAGTTCAGTAATGCGGTAAATTTGGTGGGGTGCCGAAAGATTCTTGCGAAAACCAAACTGATAAGATATTATCTCCAAGACAAGCTGTTATTTTTAAAAATAATTTTGTGAAAATAAACTGGTTTACTGCTTGCAAAAGTGGAAATAATAAAGTTTATTTAGAAACTGTTTTGCTAGAAATCCACTTCTGACAAAAATAAAACGAAGTGGATACTGATTTTGTGACAGAATACGAAAGAGGACGTCAACATTTCTGAAGAAAGCGTTGGAATACTAATGATGAATAGAAGATGCGTATAAATAAGAATCGACATTAGTAATTCACAGATCGAAGATAGCTCAGTATGCAGTTGTTTTGAGCTAACGAAGTTATACCAGTCAGAAAAGGAAAATTGCAATTTGCAAGCTTTAGTAATGAACGTGCGTGTTTACTTACAGATTTATTTTATAGCACACCAATTTCAAAGTTGAGTTTTCCTTTATAAAGTAAAACAGAATTTCGTGAGAGTTTGTATAATTTAAATTTTCTGTATTTTCTATCTAGCCTAGTTATCTTTAACACCTTAATGCCTAGCTTACCTTTTTCAGGGCCTCTCAACATCGTTTGTAAAATTTTTATATTTTCTGAACAGAGCTTTCTTTTTTAGCGAAGGCAGATGGCAATTCTATAAGTAGTTTACTGTATTTTGGAATGTCTGCTAATATTCACAGTTTTGTCATTTGAGTCGACAGTTTATTATTTTTTCGAGACTTGCACATATATTTAATTTTCCGATAAATTCACCAACCAAAATTCTGACAATTATCTTTATAAGAATGCTTTACTTTACAGTACAGTATTTACATGTCATACCATATAAATGTCTTACCATGTGTTTATTCTTTATAAAAGACTTACTATCTTAAATTTAATTTTTAAATAATTCATAATAGTTGTTTCATTTTTATTCTATATATTGTTTGTAGTTTCTGTTCTTACCGTATTTCTAGTCAACAAATGGCATCACCATGTAACTGTTTTTTTGTTTCCGATTCTGAGTTTTGGTAAAATGGTAGTAACTTTTTATTCTGTTGTGATTCATATTCAATTTAATTTGTGTAAATATAAGGATTTCTATTTTGAATGCGATTTTTTTGTTTTCTATTTTGAACTATCTGCTTGGGAATTCAACAGTTATATGAAAACAAGTAGGTTTACTACTAGCAGAAGTTAAAATAATAAAGTTTATTCAAAATCTGTTTTGCTAAAAATTCACTCCAGACAAAATAAAACGAAGTGGATACGGATTTTGTGACAGAATACGAAAGAGGACAGCAACATTTCTGGAGAAAACGTTGGAATAATAATGATGAATAGAAGATGAGTATAAATAAGAATCGACATTAGTAATTCACAGATCGAAAGATAGAGAGTTCAGTATGTAGTTGTTTTGAGCTAACGAAGTTATGACAGTCAGAAAAGGAAAGCTGCAATTTGCAAGCTTTAGTAATGAACGTGCGTGTTTACTTACAGATTTATTTGATAGCACAAAAATTTCAAAGTTGAGTTTTCCGTTATAAAGTTTAATAGAATTTCGTGAGAGTTTATATAATTTAAATTTTCTGTATTTTCTATCTAGCTAGTTATTATGTATCCAAGGTTTGTAATGCCGGTGTGGCAACAACTATTTTTCGCTAGTTGGCATGGCAACAGTTTTAGTTCAGTTGTTTCAAAATGTATGTAGCGATTGCCTCTGCTATTATATCCGTTATATTTCATTTAATAAATTGTGTGTTGTAACTTCAGTTGCAAATTAATTATTCATAGTAAGATAGAACATAAAACTAGTTATCTTTAATACCTTAATACCTAACTTAATGCATCTAAACATCGTTTGTAAAATTTTTATATTTTCTGAACAGAGCTTTCTTTTTGAGAAAGCAGCAATCCTGTAAGTAATGTACTATATTTTCATGTGTCTGCTAATATTTATAGTTTTGTCATTTGAATCGACAATTTATGACTTTTTCGAGCCTTGCACATAAATTTAATTTTCTGATAAATTCATCGACATAAATCCTGACAATTACCTTTATAAGAATGCTTTATTTTACAGTACTGTGTTTACATGCCATACCATATAAATGTCTTACCATGTGTTCAGTCTTCATAAAAGCTTACTATTTTAATTTTAATTTTTAAATAATTCATAATAGTTTCATTTTTATTCTGTATATTGTTTGGAGTTTCTGTTCTAACTGCTTTTCTAGTGAACAGATGGTATCCCCATGTAACTTTACAATACATTCGATTTTGAGATTTGGCAAAGTAGCTAGTAACTTTTTATTCTGTTGTGAAGCATATCAAATTATGAATTGTATAATATAAGTATTGCTATATTGAATGCTATGCTTTTTTGTTTTCTATTTTGAACTTTCTGCTTGTGAATTCAACAGTTATGTGAAAACAAACAAAAGCAGTTATTAAATAGTAAGGTAAGCCGTTCCAGTATTATTCTTTGCTTGTTAGATTCTTTCATTTCACTAAAATATAAATTATATTAACTAACTTTAATTTTAATTCATTTATGGAAATCCTGACAATTACCTTTATAAGAATGCTTTATTTTACAGTACTGTGTTTACCTGTCATATCATAAAAATGTCTTACCATGTGTTTATTCTTCATAAAAGACTTACTATTTTAATATTAATTTTTAAATAATTCATAATAGTTGTTTCATTTTTATTCTATACATTGTTTGTAGTTTCTGTTCTTACCGTATTTCTAGTCAACAAATGGCATCACCATGTAACTGTTTTTTTGCTTTCGATTCTGAGTTTCTGTAAAATGGCTAGTAACTTTTTATTCTGTTGTGATGCATATTCAATTTAATTTGTGTAATATAAGGATTGTTAGGAACAGATGCATTATAGTCGCCGGTCCCGTCCGCCATGTTTTTTTTGGCGACCAACAGAAAAACGCATGATTTGAAAAGTCGCCAAGTAGAAAAACATGGCGGCGGTGCGTGTTTTCTGAAAAATCATACAAAAAAAAAAAAAAACACCATGGTGGCGATCACGTGGCATATTTGAAACACAACTTTAACAAAACTAAACTTTAAAAAGAAACAACAGATTAACAATTTAAAGTATTATTAAAATAAAATTAGCATAATAATCATCATT
>CM063508.1:143678846-143706346 GCA_032207245.1 Pardosa pseudoannulata
TGGTAAACAGAAAAACTTAAGTTTCTCTTGAGGAATAAGGGTTGTTCAGAATAGAGAACCAGAAGAGAGAAACTGACTTTCTTTGTGAGAGAAAATAGGGTAAATATTTTGACGGAGGGAAGAGAATTTCCTAAATGGATTAGGATTAATGTAATAGAGAAAAAATAAGTAGTCTATACTTTCGTAGATAATTTTTATGAATTTAATCAGCAATATGAATAGTAAAGAAGAGTAATTTAATAATTAAGTACTTGAAACTACTAGTGTTTATTAAAGGGACTTTCTTGTATAAATGTAGGTACTACAATACTTAACCGAAAAGGATTTCAAGAATTCATAAAGTACGACTATTAGAAAAATGAAATATAACATAGTCATTATATACGTATATGTGAATGGACGCCGATCGAAGTCCAACTAAAATCCAAAGTAAAATCCAAAACGAAAATATGTCGAAATCCAGTAGAGTTCAGGTAATCAAATTTCAATAATCTAGAGTGGGAGAGCAAACACAACACTTATTTATTTACATTTAAATAAAATATTGAAAGCAGAAGATGTGCTCATAATCAGGTGAGGGATACAACCGAAGAACAACATACCAACTACAAGCCGTTAAAATTTACACACAGAGACGTGCAAAAGCGTCCTCAGGAGGTGAGTCCAAACAATATATATATATATATATATATATATATATATATATATATATATATATATATATAAATGTGTGTGTGTTTATAATGATATTTTATCCTAAAACTAACGAATGTAATTATGATTATAACTTAAAATAAATTTCGTGCGATAATATCTTTAGATTGCAATCTTGAAGAGAGAGAAAACCATTGATGGAGAAAATCTTTTTTTTTCTTGCCTTCTCAGTCTGAAGAACTTGCGACTTCGTATACATCAAAATTATATATTTGTTGCCTCAGCCCTTCTTATATAACTTAGTTTTGCAACGCTCGGCTGCATCACCTGACTAAAAATTAAAACACTGATTGAATGAACCCCACACCTAAATAAAACCATGTACATGTTTTTCGTGCCAGAAGCGCTTTAGAGATGTTGCTAAAATAAACCCACATTTGTGATGGGATAAAATGTCAATTATGACATTCAAATATGAACGCTCGGCTGCATCACCTGACTAACAATTAAACACTTTGGATGATCCACACACCTAAATAAAACCATGTACATTTTTTTCGTGCCGGAACCGCTTTAGAGATGTTGCTAAAATAAACCCACATCTGTGATAAGTTAAAATGTCGGATACCATGTACATTTTTTTCGTGCCGGAACCGCTTTAGAGATGTTGCTAAAATAAACCCACATCTGTGATAAGTTAAAATGTCGGATACCATGTACATTTTTTTCGTGCCAGAAGCGCTTTAGAGATGTTGCTAAAATAAACCCACATTTTTGATGGGTTAAAATGTCCATTATATATATAATAGCAGATAGCCCGTAATGAGACGGGATCAGTAACATTTTTAATTTTCCAGCATTGTAAAGTACCCTATGAAGCAGGTAACAAAATGGTTTGTGTTTTGGCCGAGAATTATCTAGTACACGCTCAATCATTTGTTTATCTTCATACTCCTCTAAAGTCTTCCTACATTGTGAATGAGTTTATAATCGCGTTGAATTCATTTAGTCGAACCGTGTGGTTATGTATAAAAAACAAACACACAAACGAACAAACTTCATAATTTTCAAAGATATATAACTTAAACGCTAGATATTTATTAGTCCGCGAAATAGACTCCTAAACTTTTATGAAAAGAATTTTTGGTTAATACCGGTGATAAAAGTTTCGTTGCAATAAAAAATAATCGATGATTCAATTTCAAATTATCACTTATATACTTAATCTATAATTTAAGACAAATATAAAAGAAAATTATTTGCTTAATATGTAAGTTCCCCGTTAAACTGTATGAAAATAATGCACGCGATGTTTAAATAATTTAAAATAAGAAATGACTATATGAGACGGTTAAAGGAATGACGTCATAATGCTAGAAAAAATTGTATTTTTACCTATTTATTATGTGGATAAATTGATAAATTTAATCGCCTGCCCTTAGCCGGGGAATTCATTCCAGGTCCAACCGCTTCATAAATTCGTGGACAGACTGACAGATAACTAACTTAGGCTATTATTATATAAGAGATATATGAAATAAGGCTTTTGGCCCCATCTCGGAGTGTAGTTCTGGGCAGTTATTGCAGCCCTGCAGTCGTGGAACGTTGCGACGACGATGACATCAATATAAAGACCCTCGAAAATCACACTATCGTAGTTTATTCACCTTGACAGCTCAACTGTCGAACGCACGAACTTTGCCGAAACTTTACCGAAAACTACCGAAATTGTTTTCAAATGCCATAAATCTGCCTTTATAGTTTTAGGTGCCAACCAATTAGCGATCACTACATGACACG
Organism: Pardosa pseudoannulata; assembly: GCA_032207245.1. Lineage (NCBI taxonomy): Eukaryota > Metazoa > Arthropoda > Arachnida > Araneae > Lycosidae > Pardosa > Pardosa pseudoannulata. The sequence continues at coordinate 143,681,301 of CM063508.1, forward strand.
TGGATGACATAATTTACGCGTCAGAACCCTATCTTTAGATATGCAACCGGAAGGAATTCTACTAGGAGGGAACATTCGAGAACATTTGCTAAGGTTGATTGAAGAGAATTACCGGAGAAACAGAATCTAAACAGAAAGTGATAAAAACATCATTACATATATATATGTGTGTGTGTGTGAGTGTGTGTGGAGAGAAACTACTTTACCGGAGAAAAAATTCCATTAGGAAGTCTGCCAAGATAGCAACATTCTTTTATAGTTAGCAATGAGATGGGAAAATGTAAGGTATTACTATAATGAATAAATTAAATAACTTTTTAAGTAAAGAGATTAATTGATGTATTTACATGCAGAAGTTTTCAGCAAATCATAATAACTGTATTTAAGTTAAATGTTTCCAGCGAAAAAAATGAGCAAGTGAAATGAATTAATAATATTATCGACGAATTAAAGTTACACAGTATCTTGCTCTTTAGACCTTTGATTATGTACTCGAAGAAAGTGGGTAAGAGTAAATTCTTTTTGTGTAACCTTGGGATGGTAAAGAGAAAATCTTAAGCTTCTCTTAAACAATAAAAGATGTCACAATAGCAGAGAAAAACTGACTTTCTTTGTAAGAGAAAATAAGGTAAATATTATGGCGGAGAAAAGAGAATTTTATAAAAGGATTAGGATTTATTTAATGGAGTAAAAATAGAAAAAATATTCTATAGTATGGTAGATGATATATATAAGTATATAAATTTAATTATCAACATGACTAGTAAAAATTAATAAAGAAGAGTAATTTAATAAGTATATAATAAGAGATTTAATAAAATATATTTTTCTACCGCAGCTGGCAATAAACACTATATGTCTTTATTCCAATAAAGATCTTACCAATTTAGCACAACCCGAGGAGCACGGTAAGATACGGACGCGAGTAACTTTACCCCCGTTGGGCCCTCGTATTTAAGATGCAGGGACCAAGTAGAAGACCCCTAGGCTTGGCCTGCCTCCTCAGAGGTATCGTTTGAAAACTTGGAGGACTTTGTGACCACGGACATATTTTACGTGTCCCAGTCACTTTTAATCCTTTGAGGACAGCACGTAAATAATATACGAGTCGACCGTTGCGAAAACCATTGTCGTTTAACGCCATCTAGTAATTGAATCTGTCTTTTAAAAATTCAAATAAAACGTTCCTATCTCCGATTATGCATACGCGAATCTGTTCTCTCAACATAAACCTCTCTCCGAGTGGAGGTGACGACGGGCTGATAAGAGAGGAATGGCTGAGTCGCATCCACGAGACGTTGGTCGCGAACGGGTTAACGAACACGGGGATCTTAGGCCGACTCCGGTCCCGAACCCGCGACTTCTCAGTGATGAGATCGCTGACTTTGCCGGCTGATAAATAGACAAAATAAGAGATTTGAAAAAAAATTTTCAATTTTACAACTCCTCTTCAACCTCCACTCAAATTTAAATCAAATTTAAATTAATTTTACAATTTACACTAAATCACAAATTTGTGATGAAAATCACACTCAGTTTATTTAATTTGTGATTAAGTGAATGTTTCAGTCTATTTAGTATGAATGTTATGTGTTTTCTTTGTTAATTCAATTATATTTTAAATATTCAATTTTTGTAAAATTTTTCCTCAAAATGTTGTTTTTGTTTATGTATCAATTTGTTGAGTTACGATCCCCTCGCCAGATTTCAAACTCCACGCTGCAAGCTGCAAGCACGCCCAATTTCGCCAAATGTGGTTGAAGCACCAACAAGATCCATGATTAGAAACAGGAGAGTGGGCTAAGAAGAGGAGTTGAATAAAAGATTGAGAGGCCGGATCGAAATAATATATTGTTACATGTTAAACGGTTACAAGGCAACTGTGCAGAACAAAGAACATCCTCCCATATATATAAAACTTTAGAAGGATTCAATAAACCGTACCTAAAAGAAAGCTAAAAGCAGAATCAATCACAGTTAAGCAAACAAGAATATAAAAGAAACATAACAAAATTCACAGAAAATCTGATGCAATGTAATGCTGCGATTACAATATTCCAACACCGACTGAGCTACCACGGCACTGTAAGTGAATACTTAAAACTATAATATTTTTTAAACAGAGTATCATGTATAAGTGTAGATATTGCAATACTTAAAAAATTTATTTGAAGAATTATGATCTGACTATCAACCAACACTATATTTCCATTCATGTAGGCTTTTATGTTTGAGAAGAGATTTTCAGTAAAAATTTAGTGAAGAGGTCTATAATTAATGTTTCTTTTCTAAAATCTTAGTAAACGATTTACTCTTTAAAGACTGTATTACTAAACTTTCATTCCAAGTGTCTTCTCAAGCATAAAAACTGCATAAATGGCAAAATACTGTTAGTTGGTCCTTAGATCATAACTCTTCAAATCAGTTTCTGTTAAGCATTGTAGTGTCTACATTTATACATGAAAATCTGTTTAAAAAAAGTGTAGTTTTATGTATTCAGTCGTAAAAAATGTAGTGGAGAAGTCTACAATTAATGTTTCGTAACTTATATTCTAAATAAACAATCTACTCCATAAAGATTATTTCACTCAGGGTGTTTTCTTAAGCATAAAAATACATGTATGCACAGAGAGTGTTAGAAATTCGATCATAAATTCTTCAAGTCAGTTTCTGTTAAGCATTGTACTATTTACATTTATGCATGAAAGTCTGTTTTAAAAAAATAGTAGCTTTATGGATTCAGTAGTCAAATATTTATTGAAGAAATCTACAATTAGGGCTTCGAAACTCAAATTCTAAATACACGATCTTTGAATTTAAGATTATTTCAAACTGTAACGAACAAAACAGTAAAATTCTAACCCACATACTCTAATTCCGACTGTCATAGTAAACTTTGATCTAAATGATGTCAAATGCGCTATTGAGTGTTGATATCTTAACTGATAGATTCTTGAGAGATTTCAGTCAAATATACACTCAAGAACCAAAACATTATGACCACCCCTACATTTTACAATGAACTAGCCTGGATGACGTGGAAGGCACGTGATCAGGTAGAAGTGGTATTTAACTGCTGTTGGAGAGTCTGAAGAATCATTCTTTCACTTACTTCTGTGTGTCATGGGAAAGGCTGCGGATTAAGCGATTTTGATAGAGGGCAGATTGTAATTGGTAAGACTTGAAACAAGTATTTCCAAAACTGCACGACTCGTGGGTTGTTCGAGATCTACAGTTGTTAGTACTTATGCAAAGTGGATGAATGACGGTGATACCAGCAGTAGACGATATGGTGTTGGACGTCCACACGCTATCACAGAAAAAGGTCATCAGAGACTGTCTCGCATGGTGAAGCGAAACCAGAGACAGACAGTGGCTCAGCTGACAACCCAATACAATGCAGGGTCAAGTAGAATAGTATCGGAGCACATTGTTCAGCGGACACTGTTGCATGTGGGGCTACGCAGCAAACGTCCCACTCTTCTGCCTTTGCTGACCAAGTGTCATCGCTAACTGCACCTACGCTGGGCCCGGGAACATCGCGACTGGTCCATGGATCAGTGGGAGAGAGTTGCCTGGTCAGATGAATCACGGTTTGTCATTCATCACGCCGATGGCCGTGTCAGGATACGAAGTCTTCTAGGCGAACAGTTGCTCCCCCAATAAAAAGTAGGTCATACACAGGCCGGTGGTGGCTATTTTGTGTTTTTGGGGATATTCTCTTGGGCGTCTCTGGGACCCGTGGTTGTGGTAAAGCAAACCATGAATGCTACAGGGTATCTGAACATCATTGCGGACCAGTTGCACCCTTACATGGTTATATGTAAACACAATATTGTAGAGTGAAGCTTTCTAGTAAAGATATTTTTCACGATTTGGAGCGAGAAATTTTCCGAAGAATTAAAACCTTGAAAAAAATCCCAAACTGTCCATTCAAAGACAAAACTATGAATAATAACAGATACTTGAATATATCGTGATTTTTTATAGGATTGCCATTTTACTTCGCTGAAAAGGAAAACTCAATTGACAGGACATAAAAATTTTACAAACGAATTTAGTTCTCCCTAAAAAAGGATACTAGGCATTAAGAGTTTAAAGATAATTAGACTAGGATATAAATTATTGAAAGTATTAACTATTCAAGCTCTTACGAAACTCCATTTAACTTTATAACGGAAAACTTACCTTTGAAATCTTTGTGCTAACAAATAAAACTTTAAGTAAACACTTACATCCGTTACAAAAGTTTGCTTTTGCAAATTGCAGCTTTCTTTTTCTCTCCGGAATAACTTCGTTAATTCAAAACAGCTGATTGCTGAGCTCACCATCTTTGGATCTGTGAATTACTGATGCCGATTCAAATTTAATTTATATGTTTCTCCTATTTATCTTTATTAGTCCAATGTTTTCTCCAAGAATGGTGTTGGGCCTCTTTCATAATCTGTCACAAAATCAGTATCCACTTAGTTCTATTTTTGTTTAGATATGAACTTTTAGGAAAATAGTTTTTAATAAACTTTATTATTCCATCTTTTGCTATAAGTAAAGCATTCCATTGCCACGTTAACATTTTAAATTGTTTGTCACAACGATAACATTCCAAATATCTCAAATTTGAAAAATTCCTTGCAACCTAATCAGCTAACAGTAATAACTATGCAGTCGGGCTATTGAAAGAGACCGGCGCAAGTCTAATTAAAATTTTATTTTAGAGCTACTAAAAATTCTCGGGTATGTAAACTCTATTGTTATTAAAATTATTTAAGCATAAGATATAAGATTTAACCCCTACTTAAAAACTAGATTATTTTTTACAGAGACTCTTCAGATTATAGACAGTACTTTTGTTTTTAACTAATTTATATGAAGAAATTTAAGAATAAATAAGAATATTCTTTGCTTTTTCATATGTATCTATATATATATATATGTAATAATTTATTTTTCCTTTAGTTACAATAATTATGTAGTCCCCATTGTTTTTACTTTCCCGGGCTACTGGGCAAGAAGAAGCCAATTTAGCTTAGCAGTAGCAAAACAGCAGTCTGCCAACATTGAAGAGAACGGCACCTGTCTAATTAAAACTTTATTTTAGAGCTGCTAAAACGGACATCTTTACTAGTCAAAGACAGACAAGAAAAAGATACAAAAATCACTCTGCTCTAAGTGAGGTGCACCCAACAGCGAAGACAGAAAGAGTTTTCCCAAGAAGAAACTCAGCGAATTAGGTGTTAAGATCCGGAAAAAACGCGGAGCCATTTACCGACGACAGCTGGAACACGTGTTGAATAGACAAAAAATTTACATCTATAGGATAGAAAGCTTTGGGAATTGTATCGAAGGAATTTTAAGTCGAAGATGCTCCTTTGATTAAGACATTTAGAGGCTGGGAAAAAGATTTTAAGGAATTAGAATGGGAGAGAGGAAGTTATATATTATTAAGGAAATATTAAAGTGAAATAATTTATATATATATATATATATATATATATATATATATATATATATACATAAAATTCATATTAAAACGAGGAGAGAACTACCTTATTTAAGATAAATGAAACAATACCCGTAGTAATAAATTTTTTGTCTATACAGGCACTATATCTCTTTAGCCAACACTTCCGTATGTTTGTGTTTTTACAAACAATGGAGTAGCAGTAATAAAAAAAGTCGTAAAGATATCCTAGGCCATTCAGCGATTATGTTACAGTACTACCTTATATCGCAGTAAAAGTAAAATAACTAATTTATTTTGGGGTATTTAAGCGCATAAATGACACAAGAGGAGCATCAGAGGTGAAGAGTGATAATTTGACGATACTGATTTCAAAGAAGATCACGATTGTTATGATAAAATAAATGAAATCTTAGACATGTAAAATGAGCATGAGACAACTAAAAATTGAAATGACATATTATAGAAGAGCAAGTATCCGTAAGTAGTTGCCTATGAACGTCAGTAGTATGAAAATTTTAATAATACAAATACTTTTTTATTAATTACTTATACAAAAAATAATTTTAACTATAAAATAGTATTAGATTTCTCAGAAAAAGAGATCCCCACCAACAAAACAAAAACAAAGTTTTGTAAAAAATACAGATTTTGACTATGTGACCATTGTCAAATAGCATGGTAGTTTAAATCTGCGTCCATCCCATACCAATGGGAAAAAGTTGAAGAGTCCAGAAAGCTTATGTCTTTGGTAGGTGAGTAAGTACGTTTCCAAATTCAATATGTTACAATACGACTCCTCATTTTAAGAATTTAAGACAAAAGAAATCTACTGTACATTTTATAAAGACATTAATTTTAAGTCTATTGAAATCTGTGGCAACCTATGACCTGAAATCATCAAAACGGTGTTGCAATTAATTTGTAAGATGTCATATGATATATAAAAGTTTGCAATGTAGAAACAAAAAATGCTAAAAAGTATTTAAGGGAGATAAAAATTATTTTAAGGATTTCAAACCTGGTTTGTTCAAGGATCCTATCCGTGATTTTCAGATGATGTAGGGGTTGAAATTGTGGCATAATTATTTTGGCTGGCAATTGTCTTTTTGTTCATTGAATACCAGGAATGACTAAAAATGAACCGGACAGATCAATGTGTAGACAAACAACGTGATCGTCTAGGTCAGTGGTCGGCAAACTTATTAGCCAAAGAGCCAAATATAAACATGACAACAATTTAAAAAAAATTGGGAGCCAAATCCGACTGTAACGTATCCGGTCCCTGTTTTAGGTGACACAAGGAATAATCAGGTGTATCTTGATTAATGAATTTATTTACACTTCTTCTATATACATCATTTCACAACTACATAAAAAAAAACAATTTCCGATCACAGGTAAGTGATCGCAGGTACACGTAGGCCTGAGTAGAGACGGGTACCTAAACTAAAATCAGTCTCTGCCGAAATATGGGTGATTCGACGGAAGAAACAATTCGGTAGCTCTCGCAAAAGTTCACTGAAGTACTGGTAGAATATCAAAGCACAGTTAGAGTTCCGAAGAAAAAATGCAAACAATCCTGAAGAGGATTATATTAGAAAAGGAAACCCAATGCACAGGGTATCGTTTCAATCTCAGCAAGAGATATATCCCAAGACGGGATTTCACTAAATAAAACTCCGATGGAGAGACTGGTCGAGGCGACCTCCGAGTTAGCCGATGTGGGCTACTCTTTAAAGAAAAGATCCCAAGATGGGATTATAGCAAAAAAAAATCTGGTAGAGAGACTGGTCAAGGCTACCTCTGGATTAGCTGGTTGCTAGCTAACTTCTCTAAAAAACAAATTTTCTTTCGTCTCTTTCTAGGGGAGGGGCCTCTGAGATAGGGGCCTCACCCACAATTTCATTATTGGATCACCTAGCGATGACCTCACCTTCGAACAACTGGATTGGTCCGGGTTAAACAATCATCGGCCGCAAAGCCAGGGGCCCCTGGAATTCTTAGCGGCTACATCTGAGTCGCGGCAAATCCTTTGTCGTTCCAATGATCATATTTTTGGCTGTCAGTGAAGGTGCCCGGTTGTCTGGTATATTGTTCCTCTACTATAGTGCACAAAAGTGTAGACATCGTAGTGCGGGGAAAATAATCATTTTGTATCTACACAAGCGAAGTCCACCTCTCAAAGCAAAGTTCTTTGTCGACACACCGCTAAATCACGCCGTTGCATGCCTGTTTAGTAAACTTTTATTCCACTAAATAAGTAGTACACTAATTAAAACTAAATTTCATACTTAATAAATATTTATTAATGGTAGATACGACAAAACTGTTCACACTGCAACTGCTGGTCTGTGATGCCAATTTCATGGTTCGTCCGGGTGCTTAAAATCCATAAAAAGTGTTTATTTTGTGGATCCATTTTTAAGGTCCCTAATAAGTCCTTAAAAAGTGCTTAATTTTCTTTTCGTAGACTTAAAATTTATTACTTTTTCTGAGTGCTCAAAAAGTGCTTATTTTTCCCCAAATATCGGTAGCTAAATTTTTATTTCCCTTGGTAATTAATCGTCAATCAATTCAAAAAAGCTAAAGATAAGAAAGAAGAGTTAGACCAATTAAAAAAATGTATAGAAGAAAAGAAAAATAAATTTCAAAATTAGACATAGTCTCTTAGTTTTTCACCCCTTCCTATATTTTTTGGTTCTCATCTTCTATTATGAATGGAAATAGTTAATCAGTTACATTTTAAAAATAGCATTGATAATTTCCTGAATCTTGTTTTGAGTATGCCATAATTAAAACATTTTTAGTGCAGATACTGCATCTTCTTTTCTGTCTCCCCGTGTGTGTGTGAGAGAGAGAATATATTTACCTGTTTATAATACAGAAGTACTTTTTATTATCTTATTTTACCTCTATGTTGCTGTAAAAATACTGTTGCTATAATGTGAAACTTGTTGATCTTCCACTACAGATAGTACTTTCTTAACTTTACAAATATTTCAGATTTTTTTTTAGGGAGGGGAGGGCATATGATCAATAAGTACTATTGCTGTTCTAAAATTTATCTTAGGCAAGAAAGATGTCTTAACATAAAGCATGAGATATTAACAATTGTGTTTAATAAAATTATTAAATTTATCTATATATTATTTAATGTCATTTTACAAATCATAAAGCTCATGAAAAGCTTCAATTTTTAAGCTTTAGCTGTAGGTCAGTTATAGTACAATGAAAATTAATGTGCTTAAAAAGTGCTTAATTTTTTTTTCTGTAGAAAGAGTCTAACCTTGAATTTGTACCCCCCCCCCCCACTACTTCACAAAAAGTATACGCGCGCATGCTTGTGGTACCTTTGTATCTCTCCGGAGCACGCTGAAAACATACGAACAATTTCAGCCGGTAGTTTGCACATGGTTTGTGTTTACGTTTACGAAAAGTAATAAAATTAAACTCGATGTTCGTTACGTATTTTTACAACAATATAAAATTTTAATTACCTATATCTTTTAACTTAAACAAAAAAATATACATGTTCTCGATTTATAGAAGAATTTTAATTTATCAAAATAAGATGTAATTTTCTTTCTTACCAAGTTTTTTTTTAAATGAAAATATTATTGCGCCTTCCGTGGATATTTGTGCCACAGCCGCACTTAAGGAGCCAAATAGCCACATGCGGCTCTGGAGCCGTACTTTGCCGACCACTAGTCTAGGTCAATTAGAACACGACAAGTCATGGACATCACTTCTCTCCTTTTCTGTTAGTATTTCGACTGCGGACCTCTTAGTTGGAGTGTGGCATCCTCCCATATCGTACTTTGTATTGACAGCTGGACAAAAATATTAACTATTGTAAAATGGAAGTAAAAGGGAATTAAAAAAATTCTTTTATTTTTGCCTTTTTTCTACTAGTTTTTAACTGCATTATATGTACAGTTTTCAGACGTTTTATGTCTACAAATATTCTTAATATTATGTTTATCTTTTTTACCTTATTTTAGACGGTAGCTTTCGCTTTTTGCACGTTGTTTATTAGTTTATATTTGTGTTGTCATTTTATGTATCTTCAGGATGGTAGTTCAACTGGATTGCCTGGGCCGAGCCCTCTAATCCAGAGATTTCTAACAGTAAGCATAAAATGACAACGAGCAGAAAATAAAACAACTAAAAAGAGGAAAAAGGGGATAGGGAGGTGGATTCGTGAGTTCAAGACACAAAACTAGAGAGTAGAAAGTTTAGGGATAGAAATAAAACAAATATTTTTTTGCGGCCAGGGACATCCGTACAAAATCCATGAAGAAAACATTTTTATAGATATTGAAATCGCGAGTTATAGCTGGGCAGGCACTCTACTGGATGCACCACGCCATCACGGTCTGAGAAGACTTGATAGTGATGATATCATAGTTACTTTCAGTAGGAGAAAAATGCATAAAATGCTCCTCCCTCTCAGAGAGAGCGGAAAGCCGAGTCAGAACGATATAGAAATATCGGGAAAGGTACGAATTATGATGTATGGCCATTTTTAAGATATTTTAAAACTTTTTTCTTACATTTTGTAGATTTTTAATAAATTTTTTTTGGAGATTTTTTTTTATTTTTTATAAAGACAACACAAAAACATCAAGGAACTTTGCCAAGAATGGCCAAAGGTCTTCTTCTATTGCTAGCATCAGTGGGGTCGTAATTGACAAGATTATTGATTAAATCATTGCTTAAGTTTTTATGAAATTTAACAGAAAGATTGTAGATAAAATTTGGAATAGGAAGATTTTTTAATTCTTCGTGAATTTTAGTATTTCTAAAGTACCAGGGAGCGTTAATTATTTCTTTAAGAATTAAATTTTGAATAGTGGTTAAAATTTTAATATTAGAATCTGCTGCATACATTTTATGTATTGCGTTGTGAAAGGGTTATTAAGTTTAGTATTCAAAATTTTTTATGGTGTTCATCGAAAATATGAGTCTCATTTCATAATGAAATTTTTTATTCCTTTTTTTTACATTCTGACTACTGATTAAAGAAGTGGCAACAGATTGCTCTGCTTGATTTTTCTTATGTATGTATGTATACATAATACAAACAATCATTTCAATATTATAGATTAATAATTAGAAGTCATATGGATCCTGGAATACTTTACAAAAAATGATAACAATATTTCTAAACATACGCACACAAGTATTTCACGACCCAAAAATAGTGTCGCAAATCATTAACATAAAAACGAAGAAGTTATATCCATCCTGGAAAGTATTAGAAAAAATTATATAAATGACATACAGAATTGTAAAATTATACAAATATTTCATGTCGTAAAACTATTATTGCAAGAAGATCGTTAAAAGCACAGCTAATAAACCAGAAGCTACATTATATCTGGAGAAATATAGAAAAAAATTTATGGTGAGATTTCTCAAAAAAGGAAATCATACTCAGACAATTCTGAAAAACTGAAAATGAATTATATACAACTTCTGATTTATTAGCTCTCTGAAATATAAAAATTCTATTTGAGGAATTAATGGATAGGTAAATTACATTTATCTAGAAAAAAATAAAAACTCAAACTTTTCTACAACAAGAACATTTATTTCTATATTATGAAAAATATACCTTAGGAAACTGTAGAGCTTTTGTATAGTATTATTTCAAATATAAAAAAAATTATTTCATTATTTTATTATTATTCAAGGTTTTAAATTTATCACATTCTTCATTACTTAAAAATTATTCTATTTTAAACAATAAACTATTTTGAGGTATTTAAAAATTAACTGAAATAAAATACAGGCTTTAGACTTCAATATTTACTAAAGTAAATTTGAATAAGTTTTATAATACCTCGAATAAAATAAGAAATAGTAATTTCCGGGAAGTTCAGGAAAATCAGAATATCCCTTTTTCGATTCCCTGGGGTGTAAGAACTTCGTGAGTTCGGAAACTCCAGTTCTGAGAATAGCTTCGTAATTCACTCGCTACGCTCAAATTATGTTCCTGACGCATACGTGTTTCTCTGTCATTCTATTTGTAAGAGAGCTGTATTTGTGAGATTTTGAGAAAAATATCTATCAAGGATAGATAAAATCAGTAACTCTCAGAAAGGTAATTAAAGGATGTTATATTATAGTTAATTCATATTTATTATTTTTGTAGCATAGATCTCCTTTGTGACTATCACAAGGAAGAAATATTAAAAACTATTATGTTGAAACAGAGAGAATTTCCTTGAGCAGCAACGAATATCATTTTCAATTTAGAAATACGAATAATTTATTTTTTAAAAATATGATGTAGACACCATATGACTTCCCTGTACAACTATTAAATTATAACCGAAAAAATTGTATTACTTGATGCATCATCGAAATTTGTTTTTTATTCCTTTAAAGTTTGAAAGTAAATTTTATTTCTAAAGATTACGATGTTGTCTGAGTAGAGCTCTAATACTGCGATCTGATAGTACTTCAGGCGTTACGTTACTATCCGCTATATTGAGATTTTTTTTTACACATATTTCTTTAAAAACCGAACTTTCTTTTGAATTACGACGCCTTTTTTACTCCTTAATAATAAAGTACTAAAACAATTAAAATATAAATCATTCTTTAAACAGATTGCAGAAAGTTTTATTTTCGTGTTTACTTGCTTGTTTAAAAACGACTTAACCTTTTAATGCCTGAGTCATTCTGCCAATTACATAATGATGTCTATCTTTAACCTAGGTTACTATGGACTTCACAGAATAAAACAAAAATGAAATTTAAACAACTTTGAATGCTACGTCTAGTCACGTTAGTGATAAGCTATCCTTTTAAAAACATCATAGGATATCATTTACGAAAAAAGAAAAACTTCGTGAATAAGATTTATTTGGTATTACATGTAAAGTAAGTTCTGTAAAATGGGAATTTTATAATAGACAAAGCAATTAGTCCTGATTTCAATCTATGTACCTGCCGAAAAAGTAAATTTAAGTACGCTGTTCGAAAAATCATAGTGTCGATCCGAATGATTAAGGGTATATTTCGAGATTTGAGTTCATATTTCGATTCCCGCCCCCGATGGTTCCAAAAGTTTGCATTGTTCGAAATTTGTATGCAAATTAACTGGAATTTCATTTCTATCTTACGGGAGAGAGAAAACAGTTAATCATTTTATCGACGGATTTTTCAAGTTTTGTGACTACATTCCGACTCTTTCTGAAGAGCTGTCCATATATTTGATGATTTTATATGTTTACAATTATTGTGAACTACTGTATCTGATAAAAGCACCAGTTTATACGAAAAAGTGAAATATATTACTATTTTTAGCGGCGGCTAACACCACTAAAAATAGTTTTATACCATATTACGTGCTCAGATGGTACTGGTAAAATGACCATTTAATTGAAAATTTTATATATTTACAATTCCCGTGATTCATTTTTTTCTCAAATTTTGTAGTAAATATTTGGCAACCCAGTGAGGGAATGTGAGTTTATACAAAAGTAAATAAAATGCAACCTAAAGGCTTTAAAACTAATATACTGACTTAAAACAAATATATTGTGTTGTTTCTAATGCCATTTGCACCAGGCAAACTCGTGAGCTGGATGCCTCTTAATTTAAGGCAAAAATGGATTTCAAGTCGAAAAGGACAAAAAGTATATCATTTCGAAAATGATATCTAGAGTGAAATAAGGATTTTGAGCTCAAAATGTGTCCTCGTAATTTGAAAGCAAGGAACCAGCAGAAAACCTCAAGGCTTGGCCTGCTACCTTCAGAGATATTGTTTGTACTTGGAGGATAATGCAACCACGAACTTATTTTAAGTGTCCTAGTTTATTTTAAGTGTCCAAGTCTTAATTTAAGTGTCCACTGTTATTGAACGGGGCTGGGGACTCTAATCCATGCTTTTCTGGCTATGAATTCAACGCTTTACCGACTGAGCTACCGTACTCCTTCTTGTTGTCTCTAAATTATTGACTACATTACTAAGAATGATGTCCAATTATTCTGTCCTGATGGGATTTACAATTTAGAGCCAGCCTCAGTGGTAAAATATGCATGATGAAGTCCGCATTATTGCCTGCTGACCAGTTAAGATGATATTCAACATATTCAATGTTTGTTGGTTTTTCCCACGCGGCAGAATTTTGATATTTTGAGAATGAGGAATTTGCACATGTGGGGGATTCGAACAACTTAGTGTTTTTCTGATAATTTCAGACTCGTAGATTCCAAAAATGTTCTCAAAAATGTAAAAAACTGGGTCCATCATTTAAAAAATTAATTTTAAAGTTAAGCTAAAATCACGTGACATCAAAACGCTCCGTGATTGGTTGTGATGTCATCGTTCATGCAGACCAATATTTTTGTATTGCTTTTAAGCGCGCACTACTTTCCGATTTTGTTTTTGCAAGTTCCTGAAATTTTCTAGCTATCAAAATTTATTTTTATTTAAACCTGAAGGTTTATTTTATCGATCTGGATAGCTTAGTTATCTCTATTTGTCATAAATGTCTCTTCTACTTGGATTTACCAAAGGACAATCAGACAACCTCCCGAAAATTGACAGCATGTCAATGTTTTCTTTCTTGGCAAAAAAACCCGGATTTTATGGGAGCAGAAATACGAGGAATTAAAACCCAAAGGTATGTAAAATCATTTATATTTTTTTCCAATTTTACTTAACATGTATTAATACTTTATTCATGCTAAACACAGCTCTTTTGTTTGTAAACACAAACAAGTCAAATAAATATACATATATCATATACACACATTTGTAGTAGCATCGTTTTTTATAAATAGAGACGGATGTAATATTAAAATAAAAATTAGAGGAGGTATTTATTGGGAGACCGGTCTCATTAGCCTTTGTGTTGCAAAAAGTAGACCGTAGCACTCCAAAACCAAACCAATTCTTAGATATTTTAAATATGATGAAAAGAAATTTAAAATCTTTAAACGGCTTTACTTAATTATTTATACATTTTTAAATAGCAATACAATTTTATTGCTTTTAATATTAATGTCAAATTAAAAAATGTATAAATTTCTCAAATTAAATTTAATTTTTAAAGTAATATCATTATTAAGTATTTTAAAAATATACTTTTTTTCAAATTAGTCACCAATTTAATCGAAAAATATCACTGTGATTTGATACACAAGAAAGTATGCATCTCTGAAGAAAATATTTATAATACCTTGAAAATACATAACCTTCCCCTCCCCCGAGTTATTTATTAGATAATTATATGCTTTAGATATTTATATGTTTTTCGATATTTATATGCTTTATAAAATATTTATTGTACTTGAACTCTGTGATAATACTCGAAAATTAGCAATTTTAAAAGTTAAATAGTAGTGGTTCATCAACAATCCTTTTAAAGGTATAGATGTATTTTTTATATACTTTAATTTTTCTAGAGTAGTAATATTTAAACAAAAGCAAGCATCTACTTATCGATAAATGGTCTTCACAAACCCATAGAGATGATTTATATGATAATTTGAGGTTTAATTTCTCATCCCTTTTCATCGCAGTTGTCCAGATTTTACGTGTATGTGGGTCTTTCGGGACGCTGAAAAATATCTTCTCATTGCAATTATTTGTTGTATTTTTACAGAGTGGCACAATACAACATTTAGAGTATGATTTTTTAATGCCAGACATAACAAAAAAATTTCTATTATATGCCATACTTTACACAAAAACAAATTTAAAAGTCGCCTTTTAACATGTAAACAGCATAAGCGCTCGGTATCGATATGAACGATGACGTCACAAACTCGGCGGAGAAAAAGTATCGTTTTTGAGAGACGTTAAAGAGTCCGCTATAAAACCCATCATAAATCATTCATTAGGCCCCCAAATGAAAGAAAAATAGCTACTGTCCTGCTTACTTTTTTGTCTTCTATCGTTTAAAATCAAAATTAGAAAACGTGAAAGTTCCTCATTGGTATAGACAAATTAGCGTGAACTTTGTTATATTACTGTGCTGCACTTCAAAGTAAAACCAGAAATTCAATTTAATATTCAACATAACAATATTTTATGTGGTAAATTTCAATTCTATTGTTGCAGTCTCCGAGATTTGTGAATTTAATGGACTATTTATTTCTTTCGTTCACATTAAGTCCGTTTTATAACTGTACAATTAAATACATTTCTTTAACTTCGTGAACTCTAATAATACTCTTTCAAAATAATAAAACCCGAAAATTGCACAACAGTAGTTACGAGTATGTTTTATGTTTATATTTCAGTATTTTGTTTTCATCTGCACTTGAATCTCTAAAAAAGATTTGTTGTTCGTTTAAAATAGAGATCTGCTCATTTTTTTTTTCAGCGATGCGGTATAACCTTCGCCAAATCGATATGTAAGTATTTCTCCGCTTACCACTCCCACTCGTGAATTCTTTCGGATTATATATTTTGATTATAGGGCTCATGGGATTTTATGATCCACTTCAAATCCCTTCTCATGTTTCCTCAAATGGAATTTAAGATGTTCCAAAGCATAATCTTGTTTTCCCTTTCTTACTATTATATTGCTTTAAAGGTCTGCTTCGGTTTCCAAGAGAAATTTTCGCAATGCATGACTATGATTTTGGCGCAGTCCATAATTAAATAGAATCTGAAGTACTTTAAACAATTATCGTATAATTAAACTTAACTTAAATTTCATATCCTCATACTAGATATTTTGAGATATTTCGCAAAGTATTTTGTTCAAAGTAATAGAAATATTGTATTTTTTTACTACTTTGTATGCGTTCCTTAACATTTCATTGACGAATATATTAGTTTAGGATTATGTTTTGAATAATCATAGGAATTTAAAACTCTAAAAACTGATATTGTTAATTACGCAAAAAAAATCTAAATTTGTGTTTCGTTGTAATTCTGATGTATTCTATATACCTCCATCTCAAGTCATAGGAAATATGAATTTTATCTTTATCACCTGAATTACATTAATAAAATTATGATGGAGACTAAATAACTCTAAAGTTTAACAAAATCTTGGTATATTAGATAAAAAAAAGCCTCTTTATTAAACAGTATTACTTATTTCTATGTATGGGGTTCGTACAGATTAATGATTCCCTTACTCTCAAAGAAAAATGTTTTAACAAAGGTTGTAGCCCTGTATACAAGGGTAAGGTTTGGAGTAGAATATGCTATAGCATCTCCCAGTCAGTTAAAAACTCACTTTGTAATACTCGTGTTAAAATGGTTTGAATTGGAGCGCTACCGTCGAATTTTTGCTGCTGGAAGACTAAAAGACAGAATGAAACGCATAAAATGGATATCTTAATGACTGTCATATAGAAAAATATATGGCTGTTACATAGAAACATTTTAATTTATGTTAATAATCATTAATAATTAAATATCAGTAATAAGTATCATTACATATTTAATGATAATAAAATAACCCAATTTTTAAAGCAATCAATTTATTATAATTTTATTATTTATATTTTTGCTACACGACCCGACAGACGTTGTCCTGTTTTAATACTGTAAATCCAAAAATTGTAAAATGTTTCTAAATAAATTATAAGTTGGAAAAGTAAGGAAAAAAAATTATTTAAAAATACTTAACTCCCCCATGCGTAATCATCACAAACGTAATTAGATAAAATTAAATTTCCCACATCGCCTGTACGGGGATGCGATCCTAGGACTTCTCGTACTGAAGCCCGTTGCGCTTACCATTGAGTCACAGATACGTTTGCAGTGAAGGGTTTCTAACAGCATTATAATAATCTCAATGAGCGCACAATTCTGGATTTTTAATAAAAAATATTTTCTATCGGATCAAACTGTGAATCTGAACCATTCTCGAATGAACTTAATTACATGCACAACAAAATTTCATCAAAATCAGTCCACCCGTTTAGGAGGAGTTCTATTACAAACACACGGACAGAAGAATTTATATATAAAGATTATAATTTTAGCCACACACAAGGACATTTAAAGAGTTAATAGTTCTCGCATTGAAGTCTGAGGCATCTGCTTTCTACCCGCTGAACATCGATATTGTTTGGCTTAAGGTGAATGATGACTGACTCCATTTTAACTTTATAAACATTTATTCATTCACACACAAAGAAAAAGAAGTACTCGCGAAAGCGCTGGTCGAGAGCGTCCTCATCCGACCGATCCAACTCCTTGTCTCTGGTAAGCTTTGCACGCGCGTTAGAGTTGAGTTGTAGAGTTGCGTGGGAGTCGGCAGCTCACCATGAAGTCGCAAAGTCTGGACACCACAAGCTCCTTACAACAAGAACAATAAAACAGAATAGAATTAATTCCACTAATAAGGACTTAGTCACTTGCTATTGAGTTAGTGCCTTTGATATTTGATTCCTTTACATTTGTTTAAAGTATCTAACGCTTCCATATTGTATGGCTTCTATCTCCCATGGTTGAAAGATTTTTCTACTTGTAGATTTCTCTATTAGTTATTGATATTTATGTTAATATACTTTCACATTTATACGACAGTTATTGCTTGTATTTGTATTCAGAATGCAATGGTGCCAGTTTTTCATCTATATTATTATACATGCTTAGAATATAGCAACGCTGGAAAAAAGGTCAATTTCATGTGAAAGGACCCTTATAATATATATATATATATATATATATATATATATATATATATATATATATATATATATATATACATACACACACACACACACACACACACATATATATATATATATATATATATATATATATATATTATATATATATATATATATATATATGTAATCCATTTTCAGGCCGACATTGAAGAGAACACAGAAGTCTAATTTAAACTTTATTCCAGAGCGACAACAAAGCACATCTAATCTTCTGGACAACATACAAATTGTTTCAAAAGCCCGCCTGACAGAGTTCACTCTGATCGGACAGAGGTGCACCCAAGAGCGATGACAAAAAGAATTTTCCCACAGTAAAAAACAACTTAATAAGCGAAATAAATGCAATATCAGCAAAATGCGAAATCATGTTCCGCTAAGAACTGGGAAACTGCTATATAGACAGAAAGTTTACAGTTTTATGACAGAAAGGAATATTAAGTGGAAAATCTCCTTTGATTAACTTTTTATATAGAGGCTAGGAAAAAGATTTAAATGAATTAAAATGGGAGATAGGAGGTTTTATTATATAATATTATATTAATTAATATATATATATTATGTATATATATATGTATATATATGAAGTAAGACTGGCTTGATGACGGGTGGTTGCAGTCATGGCCAGAAGAAGATATTATTTTAGTCAAAGACCGAAGCAGAACGTTGGGTGAACATATTTCTTCTTCATTATAGGGACGGGACAAGCTGAGGAATCCCGTAACATGAAGTTCTAAGTAAAAGGATAACTAAAATCTGGGTTAAATTCTATGCAATAATCTGAGTCAAATTCTCTGTGAAAATCTGTCTCCGACAGCTTGCATCTCATTTTTATTCTGTAATTTCCTAAATTGGCCCCCCAACGATGGGCGAATAGTAGAGTGTTGCACTTCGGTACCGGAGGTCGCGGGTTCGAATACCGCACATGACATGGGTGTTAGTAGCCGTTCGGAATTGGCTTTAAGCAGTATGTCCCGTTCTCATTAGCCCTCTTGTAGCAAAGCATTAGACCGTAGCGCTTCAAACCTAACCTAACCTAAATTGGCCGCTCAATTTTAAATTTGAAAGCGTCTGAGAATTTTCTCGGGCCTTAAGGAGGGCTTTCGTCTATAAATTTACTTCACCATGTTCCAACTATCCGATATTTCGTGACGATATATTCGTTAAGGGGCTGTTTTATACAAAATACCTACATTAGTTTCCCAATTTAGTTTACTTTTCCTTACACACGCACATATAGTGTGTGTGTGTTTCTGCTAAAAGTATTTATTATTTATTTGAAGGGTATTTATTATGTAATTGAAAGTATCTGTTCCAAAAGGTCATCAAAAAAAGAAAAGTCTGCAGTTTGTTTGATACTGAATTTTAGAATTTCCATACCCAATGTCAACAAGTTTTATTTTTAATGGTAAAACAACCCAAAAATTATTTCCATTTTCAGACAAAATGCTCTTTGCCTATGAAGGAAATAAGAAAAACTGCTTTATAATATATATCTTTATCAAAAAATATTTTCTCAGGGGAATACAAAAGTTATCTGAATAACATCAATTCGGTAACTCGATGTTTTATTCATAAAAAAGTCCAAGGCAGTAACTAACTATCAGAATAAAGTTAGATGTTTCCTCACAATCTTTTGCATTTCCGAACTTTTCTGTCTAAGGAAATCTCTTAGAAGCAGGGTTGGAAAAAAATCATGATTTTTTTTTTAAAATAAAAAAATTCAGATTTATTTGATTTAAATCAGATTTTTTGATTTAAATCAGATTTTTTGATTAAAATCGGATTTTTTTTTATTTTTTTCTAAATACTAATTTTAATTGTTGTTATATTTTTTGGAATACACATAGAATAGTTTGTTATAAGAAGTCACATCTTATCTATCTAGTATATTGCACACTGATTACCTAAACATAAACTAATATATAAATTTTTAAACTAAATACATTCTATTATTTTGTCATTGGATAGTGCAAACTCAATAAGATGTCAATTAAAAGAACAATTAAATATTCTTTAATGCAAACTATTTATTTAAAAAACAAATCACAATTATTTTAATATTTTTTTAAGTACCGAATTATGGATTTAATTGTTTCAATAAAAACACTAGCTTTGATGATTTATCCACTCCTCATTGGTTACGAAGGCTAGAATGAACGATACCAAAAGAAGGAAACTGTCTTTCCATTCCAGCAGACGAAGCCACGGCTATTGTTATTTGGTAGACAAACTGGATTTCAGTTCTCTTTACCTCCCATTACATAAAATGAATTCAACCAGTCATAATCAATCATTGTATTACCCCTGCTACATATTATCTGATAACAACCCCTAAATTCTTGGAAAGCACATGCTATCTATTTACACTTATTTACTTATTGGTATTACTGTGCTGACTGATTAAAAGAAGTGAAAAAAAATTATTTAAATCAATGATTTTATCAAAAAAAATCAACTGATTTAAATCATGCCAACCCTGCTTAGAGTGTTGAACAAGAACAACAGCGAGTCGGTAAAGCACATAATACAAAATATATTTATAGTTTTTAAATGATTTATTTTCTTTCTTTTTATTAATTTATTTTCTTTTTGTTGTTATTAAAACAAAGATATCGTAACAGTTTTCATTTGTATCAACATTCATTTGTATCATTATTGTATCAACATTTCTTCAATACATTATCCTGATAAAATAATTCAGCAAGGGAAAATTTACTACAAGATTGACTAAACAACAAAATTTATCTTTGTTTTTCACCTTCTTTAGATATGTTTTCAAATATTTTCTTCAGTGAGCAAACGTTCTAACACTAATGTTGTTTACTTCCTGACAACAAGTACAATAGAAAAGAATAGAATTAATTCTATAAAAAGGACTCGCTACTGAGTCAGTGTCGGTGGATTGTTGATTTCTTCACTTTCGTTTCAACTTTAAGTAGCTGTCACTTCCATATAACTCTGGCCTTTTTCTCTCAAGGTGGTAGGGTAAAGATTGATTACTTAGTTTTCTGTATTAATTATTAATATATTTACTAACACATCTTTCACATTTACACAATACATACTGCTTATATAGTCTTCAGAATGCTATGGGGTGATTGTTTAATAAATATTGCCATACATGCCTAAAATATAGACACATTTCAAAAGATGATCCATCTACAGTGAACTGACCCTTTTAATGTGTTTATATATATATATATATATATATATATATATATATATATATATATATATATATATATATATATATATATATATATATATTGTAACGTCATGGGATCCTCGGGTAAGGTGTGGTTGTCGAAGTGGTTATGTCATGACGTACAGCTTAGAAACAACAACAACGTTTATTCTTCATTAAAATGGAATATGTACAATTTTTCCAAATGGAAATCATAGATCTCAGACGGGCTGGTGCGTACCTAAAAGTCCTAGGTTCAAGACGAACCTAATAAACAATCTGTGGACAGCTGCCGACAGATACCGTTGTATAGGAATACAACTGGGTCTCCTTGAGTCTCACACAAAGCTGGAGAAAAGCTCTCAAAAAAAAAACTGCTACAAGTCGTATTTCTTTCCGTACTCTTCTCCTGGATACTCTCCGGCGAAAAACTCGCTCCGCCTGACGTCACCTTTCGCCTCTTCCCATTGGCTTTTTCTTTCCGCGTCGCTGTTCGGGTAGCCTCTGATTGGCTGCTTCTGTGGCGTCTCACTGTCTGACATTTCGTTGTCCCGTTCGTCCTTCCGATTCACCGCAAGGCGTGGTCGAAGCGACAAATCTTTGTAATGTAGTGTCAAAAACCCAGACAGACTGTCGCCGTGCCCTGGGCTTTACCAAAACCTCTTTGCGAAGCCGAATGGGGTGTAGCGACGTCACAATGTATACACACACACACACACACACACACACACACACACACACACACACATATATATATATATATATATATATATATATATATATATATATATATATATATATATATAGATATAGTGTCCTGGATTGTCCGTCTTTAATTAAGCTTTTATTTTCCTTCAAATTCATTCTTTATATCTATCCAGAACACGAGTATGCTTCACAAAGTTCTGTAGCGACACAAGGTCTGACATAAGAGCTGTTGCTCTCAAAGACATGACTAGTCTAATTGATACGAATAGTTTAACTCAAGGGTGGGGAGAGAATATACTTACTCACTAGCTAGCTGACGGTTGGGGAGAGAAAGTCTCCTTTTCTAACTGACGGATGGATACAGAAATACGAAATATCGAAAATATAAAATCTTACACTATGGGGTTTCAGTGGATGACCATTTAGAATTTGCGAGGGCGTTTTTGGGGTGTTTTTGGACCTCTTCTTTGGTTCTTGCACTTTTCCTTTTTGTTTTTAGTCTAGCCTAACAGATAGCGTGGGACACTATCCTGTGCGGTAGAGGTGGCTGGCGTGGGGATTAACTCCCGTAAGCTATATGACTCTATAGTGTCACAGGGGATTTTACGACTTCTGTAACGTCAGAGGAGAATTAAAATTGCGTTACCATGGCCCACAGTTGGTTCACATCTGTGTGTTTGCTGAAGGTCTTATTGATTTTCCGCACTTAGGGTCTTTGTAGAGTTTTTTCCCTTATTACTTTTTGTTTTCGGGGGGTTTATTCCTAGATATTTATTCCTATATTACACTATTTCTATATTACAACATTATTTCTTTCCTATATTACGCACACACATATATACACATACATATATATATATATATATATATATATATATATATATATATATATATATATATATATATATATATATATATATATATAAATATACATTTGCACATATAGAAACATATATGTATCTTTCCCTTTTTCTTTTTTTTTTTGTTATTAAAACAAAGTAATAGGAATAATTTTAATTTGTGTTTAACTTCAATAATTTACCCTGATTAAACGGTTCAGCAATTAAATATTTTAATACAAGATTCCCGAGATGACAAAATTTACTTTTCTTTTTCATCTTTTTTACACTTAACTTTTTACTTTCTTCAGTTAACAAACATATTAAATTTTTTCACAGAAATTAGGGATAAACATTAGTTTTCATTCAGTACAGTCAGAAAGACACCATTACATTTGTGATCCTTAAAAATTGAGAATATTCTTTCTTCACGAATCCTTATTTCCCCAGACCATTCAGGTTCTACGTGTTTTAAATCTTTTTTTTTTTTTAAGTTAGTCTTTGGATACAAGATTGCCTTAAGTAAGCATAAGTAAATTAAAAGGTCTCGGTTGTATTAAATTTTCATAATGTTTGATTAATTTTTTTCATATATTAAACTTTAAACATTTCTGTAAATTACATATAGCGTATTAAATTATTTGCATCTTACTTTGCCCTCTTGCATAGTTAAAATGTTTTTTCTCACATTTCGTTTATTTTCATTTAATTTTCCTTGTGTGCCAGTTGGTACTTTGTAATCATTTTTTAACTACGTTCTTGACTGTCTAGAGATCTGAAATTTTGCACAGAGGCTCATGGATGAATTGATTAGGTGTATAATACAAGTCCTGTTCCAAAAGTAATGGGAAAAATATTACATAAATTAAGTAATCATATTTTGCGGTTATGGGTCTTTGAACATCTTAGATTGTGTGAAAATGACATTTTTTCATGTCCTTCTATAGTTGTATTAAAAAAAGTTCACAAAGGGTTAGGCTGGGACTGTATGATAAATTTAGAGTTTTTTATTCAGTCAGAACACCGCGTGGGTCTGGGCATTCTCGTCGTGGATAATCCTGCTTCAAGCGATCTCTGGGAAAACATGGTTTAACCTTTTCTTCAAGCTCTTGAGCAGTTGAACGGCAAGCAAAATTATGCATTCACAAATGAAAGTTGTACAGTTGTACGTACATTTATCAGCTGTCGATGTTCAGAACATTCCTCACTCATCCGATGTTTTTAACCGTTTTCACATATCGATGGTCGTTCTACGCACGGATCGTCTTCAATGTTCTGTTGGCTTCTTCTAATAGTAATGTGTCTGCAGTAGACATTTTTTTCCAACGCCAGACCTTGGCATGACTGCCATTAGTCTGTGACGGGAAACCCAATAGAGTTCAGACAGACGAACAAAGTGAGAAAATATTTTAGCATAGTTGACTGCTGCAACGTCACTAAGTCCAGAACAGGTGATCAAATGATCTTCAGACATGTCAAAGGCACTGCATAGTGGACAAGTCGGGGTGTCTGCCAAACCAAATCTGTGTAAATGTTTAAAAAAGGTAGTCATGTCCTGTTTTAATTCTAAAGTTGGCGACATCAACAGCTCTGGGCAGGTCACGATGGATAGGATTTTCCATCAAGTCACCTGTAGTAGACAAAATTTAATCTCTTTAAAATTCTTTTAATATTTTTAAAGTTCCATTACTACTTTTGCTGAGTTTAATGCAAAACTTTATTGCTTAGATTAGCTTAATAAAGCAATTTGTCGCAACGTCACGAACTACTATAATGCCCTTTCCATTCATTTTCAAATTTACAATAGCCAATAGACAAACAATAAACTGCCTTTCGGTTTTAAACTAAAGCCAGAATTGTCATAAATTGAGATTTGCCCTAATGCGTGAAATCGCCTTATAGATTTCTGATCTTAACCGTAACGAGCTATGATTACACTAGATCAATATTAGGTCACTGAATGTGACCTGTGAATTAGGAGCATGTTCTGGACTTTCACTGAAATTAAAAAATATAAATTTCTGAGACACTCGTTTTCCTTGACTGCGAAGAAAATTTTTTCTCATTTCTTTTGAGACAGACCTTGCATTAATAAAGCTTCCTTTTAGAAATGGAAAAAATTACAAATATATATAATGACTTTTACTACAGGATTTATAAATTAATTACTCTTTTTGATAAAAGCCTCAAA
>CM063508.1:143708846-143741346 GCA_032207245.1 Pardosa pseudoannulata
TGATACCACTCTCTTCCACGGTCAACCAAAAAGGTTTACAAGCGCCGAAGCTACGGTGGGAGGAGAGATTCATATTCACAATTAACAAAAACATTAAAAATTTTACAAAGATAAAATTACATAAGCGGAAAGTCTATAGGCAAATATTTTACATTGTTCTTTAGTTGTAGACTCACAAAATAACCACAAATTAAACAATAATTCATAACACATTTCCACAAAAATACACATTTTTAATCACATAATAATTAAATATTAATCAAACACTTAATACATTATAATTCTAATTTAGTAACCAGATATAATTTATTTTTATACAATATTAGTCTTATAAAATACTGTATGTAGTTTTATAGACAAGTAATGTTTTCATTTATTAAAATTCACCATGATATTAAAACACTCATAGCGTTGAAACTTACTCTATGTAACTCTGAAAAAATTATAACCCACAATAAGACGATTTCTCGCAGCAGTGAGCATCTCAACTAATAATGAATTTAATTTTAAATGGAAGGGCAGCTTATTGGTTGCCTATTGGCTATCGTAAACATGAAAATGAATGAGAAGGGCATTAAAGCCGTTTATGAAGTTGCATGAAATCAACATATACACGGCATACACTATTTTCAAATACCCATTACATATATATTTCATTTTTATTTATGAATTATTTGTTTCCATTTATTGTTATACAAATCTATAATAAGTATAATTGTATTTAGGACTGAAGTAACCCAAACTCGCTGCCAACACAAGGTTTATAATAGCCGTGGCCAAGAGCGAGTCGGGAAATACTACATCCACCATACTTTATGGAATAATTCAGACTACATTAATACAATTGTATATAAACATATCCGTATAATATAGTACAGAAATACATACAAACTTTAAGACTATATATATATATATATATATATATATTGTGTGTATTTTCTTATTTTTACATGCAACCATTTAATTACAATCTTAAAAATGTCAATATTAGGGTAAATTTTTTAATCCATCCACCAAAATATATTACCTTTCTTATACATAAAATCATTTTATTTACAAAAAGAGTGATAAATAAGTAAGTTTTTAAAAATTTAAATAAATTTAAAAAATGAAAAGAGGAAAAATAAATGAAAAGCAGGAATTAAGTTTGTTGTAAATTTCAATAAGTTTCTCTTAAATTCAAATGAAGAAAAAAATTCTCAAGAAAAATCTTGCATATAGCTTGCATGATTCTCAGTACATTTTTGAATGTTTAAGTTGGTATGTCAGGTATAAAAACTACATAATAAGCTGATATTGAGGCATTAAGTAAATAACCTATCACACAAAGAGTAATAAAAGTTTTTTTAATAGCAGATTAATCCATTAAAGATGGAAAATCATCAAAATATCATTGCTCTCATGAAATATAAATAATCTTCATTAAGCTTATAAACAATAATGGGTTCTAATGCTCCGTGAAAACATTGCCCACATCATAATACCCTCTTCTCTGGCTTGTCTCAGTACAAATGTGTACCCTTAAGCCAGTGTTTTCTTTGGAAATCGGCGTATTCGCACCGCCCTTTGATATGATGGACCAGAAAACGTAATTCGTCGGGCCATGAACTTTCTTCCATTCTTCTGCTGTCCAATTCCGATGTTTCTTGGCCCATTGCAGATGCAACTCATGACGATATGTCGTCATGCAAGGACATGCTTCAGTCTATGACTACATAGGTCCATGCAATATACGCTGCACAGTGTGTGTGTGTGTTGAGAAACACTGTCTGGGTTGGTACTGCTGTAGCTGGTGCTGATTTCGGATGTTGTAATTCTTTGGTCACTTTGATGATGTTTCTTGATATTGATGTTTTCAGTCGCTGATCCATAACGATTTGGCCGAATGATAGCGTGCTGCTTTTCGGAACTGAAGTTCGCATGTTCGAGTCCCGCTGCTGACATGGATGTTTATAGCAGTTCGGAATCGGCTTTAAACTGTAGGTCCCGGTCTCATTAGCCCTCGTGTGCAAAACAGTAGACCGTAGCGCTCGAAACCAAATCAAACCATAACGATTTGACCTTTATCGAAGTCCGATAAATCAGCTGCTTTTAACATTATGTTGCTAATCGTACAATGTTTGGAAAAACAAAGCTTAATCGATTTATACAGTCCAACACCAGCCATGTACGTGCAGTGGTTTTGTTCCTGGGCGAGCCCATTTTTATAAACGAAGGGTGGCCATAATGTAATGGCTCGTAAGTGTGTAAATGCAATAATTATTAAAATATTAAAAAATTGAAAGGGTATCGCGTATCCTTGAATTATATTTCTCCGAAGCTTACTGAGAACAGATCTTAACTCTCGAATCTTACGTATAACTTAACGTAGACACCACTGTGTAAGAAAAATTTGGTCCACTAAATTTTCATTTAAAGTGAAATTTTTTGTAACGGAATAAAAGAATAGAATGACAGACACAAGTTCTTCAAAGATATAAATAATTCTTATTGTATCCATATTTATACTACATAAAACTGTGTCCATAAACATTACGAGTAAAAATAACCCCCTTCTTTCTGAAGATTTCCCGCTGTCCTCCAAGGGATATAAATTTATTCTATTATTATATCCCTTGCATACAGATGGGTCTTTAGAAATATGATCCACATAAATACATAAGCAGTGTATTCTCTCCCTGGATGTAATAACAGCTCATTTGTTAGGGAAATATTCTGTAGAGCAGGAGTATTTCCGTTTGTAAGGCTTCGTAATATGGATTCGAAATCATTCATTACTAAGTTTTCAATTAGAAAGCAATTATTAGAATAATTGAACTCAGCTTCCTTTGATGCCATTATGCCTGAAATATAATATTAATTATTTCTGTAATGCTAATAAGCTAATAAAACGATTTATATGTAACTCTAGATTGCTCAAGGTTACACAGAAGCCTGTGTAACGCTTCCTGGTCTAAACACTTCATATAAT
The DNA here is from genome assembly GCA_032207245.1 of Pardosa pseudoannulata. Lineage (NCBI taxonomy): Eukaryota > Metazoa > Arthropoda > Arachnida > Araneae > Lycosidae > Pardosa > Pardosa pseudoannulata. The sequence continues at coordinate 143,711,818 of CM063508.1, forward strand.
ATCACTGCTATCCTCCCTCAGTATTGTTTATAAGTTCGAAATTATTATTGTATTAAGTTTAACAATGCCATCCCACCATTTTCTTGATGTCTATTATATGATATAACTATTTGTTCATCTTATGTGATGCGTCATCCGAAATAAAATTATCGTTCTGTTTATAAAAGCAATATTTGTGGCATTTTGAAAAATGGCTACCAAATAGATAAAATCATCTATTACCAAATATAGATAAGCAAAGAAAGTTATTTTATAGAAAAATCATATAAATTATTTGTAGTATAGATCCATTTTGGGATTTCCTCTCGGAAGCAATAAGTTTAACATTTATAAAAAATCTGATGCCATTACATAATTTCCTTGACATCTATTATATGATATAGCTATTTGTTCATCTTATGTGATACGTCATCGGAAATAAAATTATCGTTCTGCTTATAAAAGCGATATTTGTGGGATTTTGAAAAATGGTCTATCAGTGATAGATAAAATCATCAGTTACCAAATATAGATAAGCAAGGAAAGTTATTTTATAGTAAAATCATATATATTATTTGCAGCATAGATCTATTTTGTGATTTCCTCTCGGAAGGAATCTTAAAGAATAACATGTTAAAAGAGAGATAATTTCTTGGAGCAGTGATGAGAAGCAATTTCAATTTAGGAATGCGAATAATTTTGTATCTAAAAAGTGTGATGTAGGTACCAGATGACTATCTTCTGCATCTATTAAATTATATATATTAAAAAAATTTATTATATGATGCATCATCATAATTTTCTATTTTCACATTCCTATAAAGATTGAAAGTAAGTTCCGTTTCTTGAGGTTAAGATGTTGGCTGAGTAGAACTCAAATACAGTGAACCCGCGTTTTGCATGGTTAATGAGGACCAGAACCTTCCGTGAAAGCTGAAAAACCGCGAAGTACGATTTGATCGTAGGAATTTTCGTGTATGCGGGTACACGATATGTAAACAGTATTTATACTTTACATATTTAAGACAAAAACTACAACAGTATACGTATTTACTTAAACGTTCCAGTGATAATTAGTAAAGTTAATTACAAAACTGGATAGAGTAATAAACATTAATCAACACTGTTTTCTGAGAGAGGCGAAGAGTCTTGTGGCGGAGGAGATGCTCTCACTTGACTCGTAGAAGTTTTAGGCTCACTCGGAGACTCTTCTGCTGGAGGCACTGACGGTAGAACCAGGGGGCTTTACCTTGGGGAGAAACGTGGTGATGGGTACTTGTTGACTTTGTTTCTCCTTTTTCTTCAAAAAGCCCCTGTAGAAGGACATAACCCCGTCAACACGATTGCTGAATTCGACAGCTCGAACCCTATTGTAGTCAATTCTTGTGCAAATTCTTGATATGTTGCACAATTGTTACAGATTCTCCAGGGTAAGGCCACGCTTTTCAATTCGTTCTTCGTCTTCCTCTTTATTTTCTTCTTCATTTGCAGACTTTGTCATCTCAAGAGCCCGTGGTATATACTCTGAGTCAACTCATCTCTTTGTTTGACATGCAGTCATACTTCTCTCTCGCGAATCAACAGGAAACAACGCTCCTATCCGCAAATGTGGCTGCCGACATGGTTGTATTTTTTCATTTTTATTTTTTGATGAATATTTTGGGAAAACCCGAAGCACTGAAGCCGAAAAACATGAAGCGCGAAGTGGCCAGGGAACACTGTGACAGAAACCATTATCGTTAATTTTATTATATTGGGATTTTTTATATTTCTTTAAAAACTGAATTGTTTCGTAGTTATAACTCTTCTTTTCTTCCGAACCAGGAAGAACCAAACTAAGTAAAATATAAAATCCTATGAAAATAATAGATAGATAGGAGTTTTATTTTCGTTTTAACTTGCTTGTTTTTTAAAAAGGACTTAATCCTTTAATAGCCTATTCATTTCTGTCAATTACACATCGATGCATTTTTTAAATCTATATTATTACGGACTGCACAGAATAAAATAAAGTTTAAACAGATTTGAATACTACACAAAGTCACGTTAATGACCAGCTATCTTTTTAACCATCATAGGAAATAGTCTTAAGTTATACACATCTTAAGTTAAACATTATAATTTATACACATTTTTGAAAAGCTTTATTGCAGGATGCGTAATTAAAACTATCATTTGACAATTCTTTTGAAGATTCAAAACATGTTCGTTTTTCGAGGAAACCGTGTTGTTTGAATACAACTCAAGCACTGTCACCTGACAGAGAGTTCACTATAAGGTTAAATAGCTCTTAATTAGCTTAATATAGAGCTTAAATACTCAGTGTATTGAAATGGATTATTAAAGCTGTAGTCCTGAATACGAAATTTTGACTTTCTACGGCTAATCATTTTTGCCATACAGGGTATGTACAGATACAAAATCATTAAATAGACTCTAAGGGACAAAAAAAGGTCAGGCGTATCCCCATTGGCTTTTGACGTGAATCGTTTAATAGTACGCTTCGCCACGAAAGAAGTATGCAAAGTATGTAGGCTCGGTTTTCCGGGTTAGATAGTTGATATGATGTCATGAAGTCGGGATCAATGACTTTTCCTCCGATAAATCATTCATTCATAATGACTGCTTCACATTCCTTCTTATACCCGATGATGAACGATTTTGTTATGCTTTTTTATACTACCCACATTCCTTCCTTGTAGTATCGACCACACTTGTTATGTAGGAAAAATGTTTGTGTGAGATTTTTCAGGAAAAAAAACATTAACAAGTTATTGATTACTTAATATAAATATGGAGTATTTTATCAATATGCTGTTAACATTATCCGCGTTTGTTTCGTTAGCTTTAATATAAATAATTATGTCACTTGATTTTTTAAACCAAATCATTGATTTAGATCAAGTATATTTTTTCACACACTTTGGAAATTTTTTAAGCCCTATTTTTTATTGCATGAAAAAAGAACGTCACTAGCAGTATTAGATAGCGTAGTAACTCTTACCTTACAGTTTGCAAAGGAAAAATAAGGTTTATATGTCCTTTATGTGGTAATAAACATTCTAGCCAAATCATATTCCTTTTTGGAATTTCTATTTATTTGACAAACAAATAAATAATAATTTTGCAAACATTTTTATAAATACTAATGCTTTAAAAACTGTTTTGATGAATACGTAGATTTATTATAGTGGATACTCGATCCATCGTTTTTGAAGAAGACGGAATGGAAAACGATAAATGAAGGAAATGTAAAAATTTAATAAAATGTGTAAGTATGAATAAATTAACTGCTTTCAAAACTAATTGGAAAAATTTTATAAACTATAATTAAATATATATATATATATATATATATTTATGTATATATATTATTATTAAATATATGTATATATATGTATATATATATTTATATATATTTATATATATCATTATTTAACATTTTATAAATTATAATTAAATTATTCTCAGCATTTAAAAATATTTTTAACTGTTACTTAATGCTTGTAAACACGACTTTCATTAAAAGGTTGGAAAATAAAAGAATTATTTTTAATGATTTAGTATTTATAAAGGTTGGCAGTTATAGAAGTGGCTAGAGTAAGTGCAGCTGAAGCACAATTTCTGCAAGTGAGATAAAATTGGTTGGTTTGGTTAATTTAGAGAACAACGATCTACTTTTATGCAACTCAAGGTCTAATAAAACCAGGACCTACTGCTTAAAGCCAATTCCGAACGGCTACGAACATTCATGCCACAGTGACAGTCGAACCCACAAACTCCGGTTCCGAAGGTCAGTGCACTAACCCTTCGGCCATCTTTAGGCTGCAAGTGAGATAAGATATAGTATTGTCTGGAGAGATTTTTTATGCCTTTAAAATAGCCAGTACGCAGTCTTAAAATCGCAGATGACTTATTTTAGCCCCTTAACGTGCACGCTCGAGTTAAGTCGAGCTCGCTAAACTGTGCACACTCGAGATAATTCGAGCGGCGTTGTACTTTATGTTGTTATAATTTTTCACACTCGAATGCGATCCACTAGTATTGTCATTATTTATGTTTTAAAAGTATAAATAAGTATTTTTACTGATAGTAATGATGTTTATTTTGAAATTGGAATTCGAAAAGAAAGATAAAAAAAAAAGTCGATGTGCGTGTAATATTACAATATTCGACTATTTTCTGCAATATTATCAAAATCCAAAATTGCAATAAAAATTTTGATTATTTTTGCATTTTTGTAATTTTCTTGGCAAGACAACGTTCTAAATTGTCTTTTTTACATTAAAAAAAATTGATTTTTTTGGCTGGCCTTTTCCAAAAAAATTGTGCATTAAGGGGTTAATAAAAATCAGAAAGGTTCGCAGTTTGAAAATCTTTTGTTATTACCCATAGTTATAAAATATGAATTTTAGTGTCAAAAATAATTTATATTGTTTTGTAGGTGGTTGCTATTAATTTTAACTTTTTATTCGAAAGTTCCTACTACTTTTATAATTTCAAGATAATTTTATTTAAAAAGAAATCGTTTATTTGAAACTCTTCGCTAATAAAATTATTCTGCTTGGTAATCAGTTACAGTTTCTTCATTTGAATTTCAAATTTTTCTTCCCAATTATATAATGGTTTTCCCTGTTTTAACTTGCAGGTCCACACTCGTCATTAAATTCATTTAGATGCTTAAAGAAATAAATAAATCTGTTAAGTTAAAGGAAAGCAGAGAGCCACAGAAAATGAAAATTCAATCAGCATTTGCATAAAATTTCAATTGCACGTGAATGGTGAATTATCTAAATAAAAGAAAAAAAGAATATGTGGTAGGGAACGTATTCATGGAATAATTAAAGAAACAATAAAGCGTGTTTATTTTAGTAGTTCATCGATTAATGTTATGTGTACCAGTGAAATCATAGTAGTTGTAGAAAAAGAGAAGACGCATTAAATGCAAGCACACAAGAAACTTGCGTTATTATCGGAAAGCTGGGGTTATTAACGCTGTTCATCAATGTCGGATTCTAACACCTTATAGCCGAACGATGGCCGATTGGTCAGGATGCTGACTTTCGGTACCGGAGTTCGTCGGTTCGAATCCCACAGTGGCATGGATGTTCGTAGCCGTTTGGAATCGGCTTTAAGCTGTAGGTCCCGGTCTCATTAGCCCTCTTGTTGCAAAAAGTAGACCGTAGCACTCAAAAAACTAAACTAAACTAAGCTCTAACAACTTATATGAGTCAGTAATAACTGAACGTGTGAAAATGCTAGACATGCAAGCATAATAGTTTAATTTCTATGGTACAATTATGTTGTTATGTGCTTTAAAGGAAGGATGAACGTTATGTATTGCCCAATTAACAGTCACGGATGTATATACAGGGTCTGCCAAAATTTTCCGGATAAACTTCTAGGGAAGGAGGAAAACAATGTTAGGACTCATAATCATATAAGATAGGTAGGGTGCTGTTCTTTGGCATTAGAGTTCGTAGGTTTTAATCGCACCGTAGCTTGAATGTTCGTATTCCTAGAATAATTAAAGAAACCAAAATGTGTGTTTTTTTAGTAGTTCATCGATTAATGTTATGTGTAAAAGGAATATGAGACAGTTATAACTGAACGTGTGAAAATGCTAGACATGCAAGCATAATAGTTTAATTTCTATGGTACAATTATGTTGCTATGTGCTTTAAAGGAAGGATGAACGTTATGTATTATCCAATTAACAGTTACGGATGTATATACAGGATCTGCCAAAATTTTCAGGACAAACTTCTAGGGAAGAAGAAAAACAAGGTTAGGACTCATAATCATATAAGATAGGTAGGGTGCTGCGCTTTGGCACTAGAATTCCTGGGTTGTAATCGCACTGTAGCACAAATGTTTGAATTCCTGGAATAATTTAAGGAACAAAAAGCGTGTTTATTTTAGGTGTTCATCGATTAATGTTATGTGTACCACGAATTCATAGTATTTGGAGAGAAAGAAAGAATGCATTAAATGCTAGAAAACAAGAAACTTGCTTTACTATCGCAAAACTGGGGTTATTAAAGCTGTTCAAAAATGTCGGATTCTAACTGCTTATATGAGACAGTTATAACTGAAGGTGTGAAAATACTTGACATGCAAGCATAATAGTTTAGTTTCTATGGTACAATTATGTTGTTATGCGCTTTAAAGGAAGGATGAAAGTTATGCATTATCCAATTAACTGTCACGGATGTATTTACAAGATCTCTCAAAATTTTGATGACAAACTTCTAGGGAAGTAGGGGAACAATGTTAGGATTCATAATCATATAAGATGGGTAGAGTTCTGCTCTTTGGCACTAGAGTTCATGGATTTTAATCACACTGTAGCATGAATGTTTTTAGCCGTTCAGTTTGAGTTTTGAGCAATATATCCCGGTCTCATTACCTCTCGTGTAGCATAAAGTAGACAGTAGCCTTCCAAACCAAACCATAATCATATAAGAAAGCGGGGCAGGAAACTGATAGGTTGCACAGTATGCGATCTCTCAACTTTGCCAATTGTGGTGTAGCGTTGTGGTAACGTAGTGGGGTGTGTATACGGAAACTGGCATTATAAGTAATTAAAGAATCCTACCCTCCTTTTGCGTTATTTTAGACATAATGAAAGTATGAGAAAAAATAAATATGCAAACAGATTTACAACATATAACATTAAACAAGTTGTTTACAGCAGTATAGATGGCTGCTTCGCTAAAAAAAATCGTTCAATTTGGTGGGTAAAGGACAGTTTATATCCCCATTAAGAGTCATACCCGAGCTATGATTCACTCGGACACGATGAAATTTCTGTTTCTTCTCTTCCAGAAATTTTGACGAACGGCGGATGTCCATCAACTACCAATATTTCATTCCGTGAACCGTAGGTTTCCAAAGAATAGCAAGAGTGTTTCGCAAGTTAGTCGGTCTAACGAATTTCTTGTCATAACGTTTGCAAATGTACAACAGTTTATTCATAATTTCAGACGCAAGCTTCCAACGATCTAGCCTACTCAATCTTGTGAATGTTGAAATTCTCTGTACATATTTATTTTTCTCACACTTTTATCAAATCCAAAATAAGATAATGGGTAAAGTTCTTTGCTGAATGTTAAATGCACATTTTTTATGTTTGTTGACTGTAAGAGGTTAGGACACCAGCTCCATACAACATTTCCTGAACATAAAATTTCTTTTTTTAGTGGATGATAAAATCACAATAACTCCACCTATTGGCTTGAACCTAAACAATCTTGGATTAGTTAATACGATGGTGTTCCGCAACTTAACACCACAGTTGCCGAGATTAAGAGGTCACGTACAACACCACCTATCCTTTCCGTTTGTGGTTTCCTATGTGATTCTGATTTCTAACCATGTTATACATCCCTCTAAATTTGACTTTCAAACTGTAAGACACCCCATATACGCTTTGTGGAATCGATGTGTCAACTGCTACAAGAATATAAATACGTTTTACTCAAACACGTTTTTAATTGATTCCTCAATAGTCTTATAAGTACGCTTACTGCTTTGTTAAACAATAATTTACCCCTGAACAAAGGGTAAATCAAAGGGTTATTGTAAATATTTTACTGTCACAATAAGCATTTTTTAGACAAAGAATTGTGTCTCTGCTATTTTCTAAATGTACCGTAAAATTAAGTTAAAAAAGTCACACTGTGAAGCAAATCGCAAGAGTTTTATTAGTTAAGGGGTTTACGCTGTCAGAAGATAAAATTAGGAAGATAAAGGTGTAATTTAGAGCCCCTTTGTGAAGGAGGGATGGAACTATTTGTGCCTAGTATGCTGTAGTATAAACACACACACACACACACACACACACACACACATATATATATATATATATATATATATATATATATATGCAAATGTGTCTGGTCACTCTACCGTTTTTCTGTTACACAGACTCACATTATCCGCTTAAAAAACTCGAATCATTCAGATAGGTTAATTTTGACCGCACGGTATGTGTGTATACAAATAGACACACACATATAAACATATTTATGTATGTATGTATATACACACACATATATATATATATATACATATATATATATATACATATATATATATATATATATATATACACATGTATGTATATATATGTATATACATATATATATGCATATATATACATGTATATATATGTATATACATATATATATATATGTATATATATACACATGTATATATATATGTATATATATACACATGTATATATATATACACATGTATGTATATATATACACATGTATGTATATATATACACATGTATATATATATACACATGTATGTATATATATATATATACATGTATGTATCTATATATATATATATATATACACACACATCTATGTATATATATATATATATATATATATATATATACATATATACATATATATACACATGTATATATATATATATATATATATATATATATATATATAACGGTTCGACACATACTACCGTTTTTTCTGCTACACATTACTCACATTATCCGCTTATTATACTATAATATTCAGATATATATATGACACACGGAGTGTGTGTATACAAATAGGGGACACACACATTTATTTATGTATGTATATATATATACACATGTATATTTTATATAATTTTATATATATATATATATATAGTATATATATATATATATATATATATATATATGTATACACAAACACACACATTTGTATGTAATGATTGTGGGTTGTTTACAAACACGTTATTGGTAAAGGATTAGATGTATCCTAATTTCCATCAGATTCTGCATATACCTGAGCTCGATACATCGCAAAAATTTTAGTAAGATACGTCCCCATTTCTTACAGCTACTCTTTCATTTTTATATACCTGCTGTTCTATTCAATCTTGTCTCTTTATGTGGAATAAAAAGAGAAAATTCTAAAACTAAACAGCTATTGGCGAAAAATATGCCTCAAGCAGCATTTTAAACTAAACAAAGAGCTTTCTCCCGAAATGACACTTATTGTTAAACGAAATGTTTTATTTAAAAATTTCTACGCCGAATAGAAAGGGATTCAATATTTGTTTTTATACCGTCAGTAAATTTTTATGAATGATGTAATTTCCAACAAAAACTTCCACATTTGCATAAATATTTAAGAAAACAAATAAAGTGATGCTTTCAAAGGATTTCACGAGAATAATCAAATTCAAAATTGAAGCTCCTTGCGGATTTTAAAGAACTGTCATTTTTCATAAAATTGTAAGCTTCAATTTTGAAATGCATTTTAAAAATACTAACTACATCAAATTTAAAATTTTATTCGTTTTAGTTTCATAAATTATGCAGTGCTATGGAAATGACGCCAGTTTTCGCTACTTTTTGTTCTTTTCGGACGATCTAGTCGTTTAAATGTCACTTACCTTAATTCATAATGCTTGTAAAGTGTCAGTTTTCAAATTGAAATCAGACTTCAGTTTTCTTTTGTTAACTAGCATATAGCCCGCCATATGAAGGGATTAGTAAAATTTTTAATTTTCCAGTATTGTAAAGTACACTATGACCCAGGTAAAAAAAAAGTGGTTTGTTTTTTGACTGAGAATTTTTTGCAACAAAAAATAAACGATGATTAAATTTAAAATTATCACATATAAAATTATCACATCTTATTTTTATCTCAATTATTGCCACCTCTTTTTAAAAATGTGTGTGTGTGACAAATCAAGGATGCATTCCATAACATTTGATTAGAAATAAACCGTAGATTAAACGCTATGCAATTGAATTCCTTGATACCTTAACATTGATTTTACGATTACCTCTAATTCGCTATAATTAAACGAGTAGTTAATCTCGGTAAGATCAGGCCGATGATGTTGATTTAGTTCAATTTTTTTTATAAGGTGAAAATGGTTTTTTTTAAAGCTCTTTGCACTTTTGTTGATATTGGATATCTCTAAATTTTGTTAAAAATTAAAATAGTCTTGTGTGCAAGCTCTAATTAACACATTTGGTGCCACATGTCTGTACTTGTTCTCGCCTCAGTGAACTGAAAATGGTACAGAAAAATATGAATTTGGTAGCATTGAAGGTTGAAAAACGGTTAAATTTGACGTTTAATTCTTTAATGGTTGAAAGAGTTATGGCCGGTCTCACCAAAGTCGTTTAACGGCTAACCGGGATTAATCCACGGCGCCAACATTGTGGGACTCAATTCTCCTCCAATTACTCTAGTTGCGGTTCGTACCGCAAGTGCGGTATGACGTCACGTTGATTCAGCTCGCGGAAATTTTGAGAGCAAACGATACTTCGGTACTCTTTACATAAAGTTACATAGCTACAGGTTGAAACTTTAGCAAAATTTGTAGAGAGAACTTCTCGATAGTAAGAAAACATGGCGGCTTATTTGACTTACGAATATATAGCGCATTAAAAAAAATATAGCTGTTTTGTATAGTGCCAAAATGTAGAAAATTCCATGATCATTACTTGATATAAAATATGAACTAAAAAGTTGCTTTTAAAATATTAATGCTGAATTTAGAGCAGTATAAAGTATGATGTAAATATTGTGTATCTTCAGTTTTGTTTATATTGTTTTTCATATAGTAAAAATTTGTTAAATGTAGTGACTATAAAAATAACATAATAATAAAAGATCGAATTTATAACTTTCGGCTTTTATTTTACATATTTTAAGCACAAAATTTACAATCTTCATGGATACCTGTGATGTTAGTCTGAACCCAAATTTGTGTTACATATAATAAAACTGTTTTTAAAATACTATCGAAGTATGATTTAAATATTATTTATCTTTAATTTTCATCATATTTATATCTTTTATTTTCATCATAACCATAATTTTCATATTGTGATTTTCAAATTTTAATTTCTTGCATTTATATTTTTTTAATAACTGTGTTCAAAACAAAACATTGATGTTTAGATTTTAGTATTGATATATAGTAGTAATATGATAAATTTTGATGGAATAACTATCATTTTACAGTTTTTTCAGTACAAATATAACTTTTTATCAATTTTTTATCAATGATCTCAATGCAGTAATATTTACATCATATATTCATCAGTTACACCATTTTTTATGCATTCCATCATAATTGCAATGTATAAAATATATCTGTAAGAGAATGTAACTTGCAGAAACCAGAAAATTCATGCAGGTCAATTAAGCTGCAGGTCCTCTCATTAGCACTCGTGTTGATGTAGACCGTAGCACTCAAACCAAACCTATGGAAAGCGCCTCTATTACTTAATAAAATTCCATACTGTATATAATAATGCTCCATAAAACTAATCATGGGTAAAAGTTTCGTGAGACATCTTTCGATTTAAACTCTTGAGATTTGGATGCCACTTTTTCATACCGTACGCATGCAAAGAAAAAATGCGAATTATTTATTTGTTTATATTTACAAACATTGCTGTTGCCGACTGAAATCAGAATTATAATTCTAAATTTCTGATTGGTTTAAATGGTGCAAAGTAGAAGATCCCATTAAACTCGCCTCTAAAATAAGCCCAGCCGAGGCATTTATTTCTCAAACTCGATAGTAAGCTAGTTGCACCTTCGTTTCCATGCTCCCAGAGTACGGTTTGAGCTTAGTTGCGGCAACTAGGTTATCGTTAGCCAAGTTTCCGTGACTACGTCAACCGCACTTGCGGTACGACCGCAACTCCCAGAGTAAGGGCCTTAACCCTTTAGCGGACAGTGGTTTCGTAGTAAAACCACCTATTAAACATCTTTTTTTTTAAACTTTAATGTTTCGAGTACTTTATCTTTTTATAATTATTTACGGCTATAATCTAATGCATCTGTGATGTATGGAAGCCAATGATGTAGATTCAAGATCTTCTGCAATTAAAAAAATTCGGAGACATGAATGATTTTTCGATTTTTTTGATGTTTTTGGCATTTTAAATTTAGAACAGATGATAGTTCTAAATTATTATTATTTAGCTTATTTATTTTTTCTTTTGAAATATATGTATTTAAACTTGCTGTACTTGAGAAGTGAGTAATTCAATTTATCTTACTTATCACCCAAAATAAAAGTATCCATACAAACAACACTTATAAATTGTTAAGCTATTTATTTATAATACCAGTTTAAGGATTATTATTTAATGTTCTTCCAGTATTGTTAAACTTTTAAAAAAGCATAATGTTCAAGCTGTACAAAGGGAGGGGTTAATCAGTTAAACCACTCCTCAAACCCTCCTTAGGTATCATCTAAGGCAAACCCTCCTAAGGAATGTAAAGAAAACTTATCATATATTTTACATTTACAAGGTTCATAGATAACATTTATAAACAAATTACATTAAATTCACATGAATTTATTTTGTTGACCTTTAGGGCAGATCCCACCAAAGTCGTTTAATACTAAGCCCGATTAATCTCGGTTTAAATGGAGAATTGCGTTCCCTTATTGGTTGGCGCCAGCGTTAATCGTGGTTAATCGTAGTTAACCGTTAAACGACTTTGGTGGGATCAGCCCTTAAAGGGTTAAACAGAGATTAATCGCGGTTAGCGATTAAACAACTTTGATGAGATCGACCCTGAGTGTTTCTTTATGGTCTATGGCGTCATGGTTTTCTGCCACCATCACATTAAATCGTCGATAGCTCATTTAGAAGCTACGGGGTACTTTGATACACGATGATTTCAAAGGCCAAATATCAGACGTACATTTAAGGTAAATAGTTATTTTTATAAAATTGTGAATTCTTATACTGTTTTACAATTTAACACACCGAAGCCAATTAAAGGGAGCTTTAACCTTAAAAATATCTTATTGTTTCAATTGGGTCATAGCGTTTCTCACATTTACAAACATGTATAGAAAAAATGTGTATCTGTATTTTCACTAATTTCAAAGTTACTCGTACATATAATTTATATCATTTCCTAACTTTTGAGAACTGTAAATGCTTTTTCCCTTGGTTTGCTTACCTTCAAATTCTATGTATTGTAAAGTCCAAGACTTAAATTGTGTTGAACATGCAAGCATTAAATTATATATACGAATTTTCTGTTGTGTATAGCAATGGTTCTTAACCTTTTTAAGCCGCGACCCAAATTTGAGAAATATATTCATGTCGCGACCCAAAAAAAGTCAAAACTTTTTCATTGCTTTATTTTAGAGCGTATTTTTAAAAAATCTTCAATCCTACGATGATGATTTTTTTTAACTTTCAAATTTTTTATTTATTTTTTTAATAATAAAGATAAACAAAAGTACTTTTCGATCCAAGGAAAATTTAATTAATAATCAAGTGTTTTTAATAATTTTTATTGACCAAATTAAAATATATTTATAACTTTTTGAAAATAATTGACATTTTAACTTATTCCTAAAAAAAAAGAAATATCAATACATACGTTAATTTTTTAAAATTTTAAATGCAAGTCATACAGTTTTAATGAGAACCTTATGCTTGAATACATTTTGAAAGATCTTCAAACCTCGGTTGAATGCTTGTCAAGGAGCACCTTATATCTATTTCAGGATTTAACTTGTTCTAGGAGGTGTTGGTATTACTTATTATTTGGTGTATTACTAACTTTTTTGGTTCGACTCAGCGCGACCCAAGAAATATGCTTCGCGACCCATAGGTTAAGAACCGCTGGTGTATAGGATAGAACTGTAAACTGGAACAAGTAAAAATTTGACTCGTTATTTTGTTTTTATATATAAGCTGTCAATATGCATTGTATTTAACTGTCATTGTTTTATTTATTTTTTAAATAAATATAATTTTAGAGGTATCTAAAAATTCCTGCACAGATTTACGTAGAAAGCATTTGTAGAACACATTTGAAGTACATTTGAGATGCAAAGATTATAAAAACATTTTACAGGTTAAGAAATTAAATGACTGGATTAGAATTTATTCTCCTAAACTGCTTGAAATTGGATTCTAAATTACAAAACAAATCTAGTAAATGTGATAGTGGTTTTGTTTTAAATAAGTGTCACGTCCTTTTAAAAACTGAACGGTGTTTAGGTCCATTTTGCTATTTTTCAAACGAGTTTTCTTTAACAATTATATATTAAATTACTTCACGTATGTACTCTAGTAGTACAAGGTTAAACGTTTGTGTTATATAGATAAGTTCATATTAATACGCTTACAGTTTAAATTTTTAAAGTATAAATTCTTTTAACAAGATTTTTTTTTATATCTACATGGTTTCCGCGCACCTGGAAAGTCAGGGAAAGTCATGGAAAATCATGGATTTAGACAGTGGATTAATTTTGTCATGGAAAGTCTTTATTTTTTAAGTAAAATGAGTAAAAGTCATGGATCCGCTAAACTACCGATTAAAAAAAATGCATTGAATTGTTTAATTCTATTTTTACTTGTCATTTGGCTGAAGTTACTGAGTTTGGTATTTGTGTATTATCCTATTGACCCTATTGCCAAGTAAAATTTGTTCATCAAGGAACCTCAAAGCAAGAAAGCTTAATGGGTCAGTAAATGTATATTATTCTGGGTTTTTTTTTCTTAAATTGTAGATTAAAATTTTATTAATATAATATTTATTTTTTAATAAGAGTTAAGATTTTTGCACAAAATATAAGTTTATCTCTAGGGATATTGTATATAAACATTATAGGATTATATTTGGCTATTGTTCATGGTCACCTGGATAATACCAAAGTACCCTAAATTCAAATTGGAAACATTTTGATTGAAAAACTGCTATATGATTAAACTTAGGTATGTAGATACAACAATTTATTTTTATGTATGTGAGTTTATTAACACTTATAAAGTAAGTTTATAGTTTTTTTATGATAAAATTCCTGTAATTTCTCTAAAAGCATATATTTTATTTGTATGTACATCAGAAGTTTTATTCATATGTACTTTAACGAAAGCTTTTTAAAGTCATGGAAAATGATCTGCTAAATCAGGGAAAGTCATGAAAAGTCATGGATTTGAAAAATTTTATTTTGACAGATACCCTGTATCTATTAACAGATTAAAGAAAATGTGTTTTATATTTATATTAACAAAAGGGATCTAAATGTAGCTCGTTACATTTTAGCCATTTTTTAGTGACCATCTTGAAGCAGGCTCCCTTTAAAAGTGGAAGGTGTTTGGGCGCTTTTTAAGAGTTTACTTGAACAATTATATATTAAATTACGTATGTATTGTATTATGATTACAAGGTTAAATATTTGTGTTCTATTTATAAGTTTATATTAATACGTTTACAGCCTGAATTTTTGGAGTATTTATACGAGTATAAGAATTTTAATGAGATTTTTTTTTCTATTAAAAGATTAGACTGTTTATGATATTTGTGCTAACAAATGTGATCTAAATGAGTCGTTACATTTTAGCCATTTTCATGGTTTCCGCGCACCTGGAAAGTCATGGAAAATCATGGATTTAGGTAAAGGATTAATTTTGTCATGGAAAGTCTTGATTTTTCAAGTAAAATGAGTAAACGTCATGGAAAGTCATGGATCCGCTAAACTACCGATTAAAAAAAATACATTGAATTGTTTAATTCTATTTTTACTTGTCATTTGGCTGAAGTTTGTGAGTTTGGTATTTATGTATTATCCTATTGACCTTATTACCAAGTAAAATTTGTTCACCAAGGAAACTCAAAGAAAGAGAGCTTAATGGGTGGGTAAATGTATATTATTCTGGTCTTTTCTTAAATTGTAGATTAAAATTTTATTAATATAATAATTATTTTTTAATAAAAATTAGTTAAGATTTTTGCACAAAATATAAATTTGCCTCTAGGGATTGTATATAAACATTATAGGGTTATATTCATATTTGGCTATTATTCATGGTCACCTGGATAATACCTAAGTAACCTGAATTCAAATTGGAAACATTTTGATTGAAAAACTGCTATATGAAAAACTGCTATATGATTAAACTTAGGTATGTAGATACAATTTATTTTTATGTATGTGAGTTTATTAACACTTATAAAGTAAGTTTATAGTTTTTTTATGATAAAATTCCTGTAATTTCTCTAAAAGCATATATTTTATTTGTATGTACATCAGAAGTTTTATTCATATATAATTTTAACGAAAGCTTTTTAAAGTCATGGAAAATGATCTGCTAAATCAGGGAAAGTCATGAAAAGTCATGGATTTGACAAATTTGATTTTGGCAAATACCCTGCATTTTTTGTGACCATCCTGAGGTTGGCTCGAGTCCTGAACTGGCTGTCAAGACAATGAGTAATTGTAGTATTAATCTATAAACCGATAGCCATTAAAAATGCACGAATATTACAGATTTTGTAAGCATATGGCAATTTTAAATTTTTAAGAAACGTTTTACGTTCAGGCAGCATGTTAAAATTACGATCTCAGACTTAGTAGTTAACTCTTTGATCAATTTTTTACTACTCGGATGACAGTAAGATTGAAGAATCCTATTCATCCTCATAGAAATTGGTATAAATACGAATTCCATATAAAAACTTTTTTCTTTATATACATTACGTTTTATTCGGTAATATACCTTTATACTTGTCTGATTTCTTGTACGTTTGTAAATATGACAGTTGTAGAAATATTAATGATCATTGAATTTCTTCAATTAACACTGATTGAATCCATTGTATTATTATTTTGAAACAATATATTTTTATTTATAAGTAACTAGCATATAACCCGTCATATGACGGGATAAGTAGAAAGATACATGCTTATTTGTCCGTTACTTTATCTTCCTCGAAATTATCTTTATAAAGTTTAGAATTATCCCGAAAAATTTTGGACATGGTAAAATGCAAAATTAAGATTAAAAAACACATTACTGACCGTATGTTAATTGCCATCTTTAATTTATCCTGGTAAATTAAGTGATAGGATGGACAGCAGAAGTTGACAGTGATTATTTGGCGGTATATATGAATGATGTTCAAAATTGAGCGAATCAATTGCAAACCGTGTGGATATCTATAAAAACACATAAACGAACAAACGTCTTACTTTTTAAAAACATATAACTTAAACGCTAGATATTTATTAGGCCGTTAAATAGACTCCTAGATTTTATGAAAAGAATTTGTTGCTATTACCAGTGATAAAATTTTCATTGCAACAAAAAAATAATCGATGACTAAATTTAAAATTATCACATTTGTACCTAATCTGTTATTTAAGCCAAATATAAAAAAAATATTTACGTAATATCTAAGTTCAGTGGTAAAACGTATGAAAATAATGCAGGCGATATTTAAATAATTTAAAATAAGAAATGATTAAACGAGATGGTTCAAGGAATGACGTCATAATGCTAGAAAAAAATGTTATATTTACCTATTTATTATGTAATAAATTGATAAATTTAATCGCCTGCTCTTAACCAGAGAAAATAGGGCTTGAAATAATGGCATTAAACGCTCGAAAAGGAGGGGAAGGATTGAATTTCGAAGGTTTTAAAGACGACGGTATTTTTCGCTGTGATATGAAGCATATTTATACCAATTTATTTTAGAATCGGATCGATAGTTTAGGAGATAAACTTTACTCGCCTTGAATTTTGCTAACCCTAATTCATCAAGAATTCATTCCAGGTCCAACCGCTTCATAAATTCGAGGACAGACGGACAGATAACTTAGGCTATTATTATATAAGGGATGATATATGTTGATAATCCTTAACAAATGGTTGCCACTTTTTAATACATACCATTTTTTAATAGCTTTTGAGTGTATTTCAGTCGTTGGACAACCCTAAAAGTCTTTATACATATAGAAATCTGAGGTTATTTGTCTGTCAATTTCATGAACTAAGACTAAAAAATTAGAACTTTTTTCCTTTTGTATAAATCTGGTATGAAGTTATATTTTTATTATTGAGAATATTATTTAGAAACCATTTATTGTGTTGAACTTTTTTTTATCGACTGTGTTTTATTATTGGGTGAATTAAACCTTTGAAATTTCCTAGAGTTATAATTGTTATTGAATTTGTTGCAGTTGAGCTGATGTTTATTTCCCGTCCAATTGTACCCAATGGGGATTTATTAGTATATGTGTCTGCTCCAAATGCACATATCTTATAAATCTCTTTTCGGTTGGATCATTTTCTATATTTCGAAAGGTGAGTAAAAGACATTTTAAACCTGATATCTTCACTAAATTCTTGATTATGTTTATGCCCACTTATGATTACGAGTCATTTTATAAAGTTTTAAGGTATACTTCGAAATATCTGGAAACATTTTGTCAGCTTCGGTATATCCAAAATTGATTTGTGGAAAAGTTTCTATATTAAAAGGAAATGTTCTTTATTTTTACCTTCTAAAAATACAGAAATGTGTACGATTAAAAACGAACGAAATTAAGAAAAGTCCTCCACATTTTGGTACTTTAAAAACATTTTAAAACAATGTATGTGGTGTCACACTTTTTGCTACCCCCCCCCCCTCCAAGGGCAGTAAGTCTCCGGTAGCATAACAGTAGACTGTAGCTCTCCAAACTTTCCTATTTCCTCCTGCTATTTGAAATTTAGTTCCTTAGTTTTTTTTCCAATTAGTAGAGCTCCGTAGAGAATGATTTTGCCTGTTTTCAGCTCTACAGTCTACCGTTTTTGCTAATAAGACTCCGAAAGCAAAAAGAGCCATCACAATGTGTAAAATGAAGTTTTTGGTCTGTGTTATTAACCTTTTTGTATTTTAGTTTTTAGATTCTGATTGATAAACCTAGAAAACAAGGATTGTGCTCGATCTCTGGAACTGTGGTAAATCTGTAGCTATTATAATGGGAAATACTCAATTTCTAAGATACGTTCAGATTTTAATGTTTATTTCATTGCACGTGCATTTGTTCCTGTTTTCTGAAATCACGGCCATATTGGATTTCTTTCGTGCAAATATGGCGAACAATCTATCATCATCTACATAAGATTGCCATCTTAAGTCACAATAAGAATGATTACAAATATTAGTGATAACCGTTAATCTGT
Organism: Pardosa pseudoannulata; assembly: GCA_032207245.1. Lineage (NCBI taxonomy): Eukaryota > Metazoa > Arthropoda > Arachnida > Araneae > Lycosidae > Pardosa > Pardosa pseudoannulata. The sequence continues at coordinate 143,730,788 of CM063508.1, forward strand.
TCACCATACTGAGAGGGAAGAAGTGTTAAGCCCTTGTCAGTACTCCAATGGTACAGTTCTGGAGCCCTCTACAGGTGAAGGTATGGATGAAATATAAAGGATCCTGAAAGAGAACTCGTGCAACACGACCCGGTAGAGTTCCCAACCCTACCCGCCCTTCTAGGTGTAGCTACTTTTATACATTTTCTATGGGAAGTGTCCTGTAAAATGACTACCAGATGGTAGCGTCAGCTAAAGAGTTGCCAACCCGCCCTCCCTTCTAGGTGCAGTCACTTTTATATATTTTCTGTGTGATAAAGCCCTCTAGCGGCCAACAAGAAACTTTATAACAGCGCCACCTATCGGTGTTATAGAAAACACACTTGGTTGAAGCGTCCTGTAAAGTGACTACCAGATGGTAGCGTCAGCTAAAGAGTTCCCAACCCGCCCTCCCTTCTAGGTGCAGTCACTTTTATATATTTTCTGTGTGAAAAGCCCTCTAGCGGCCAACAAGAAACTTTATAACAGCGCCACCTATCGGCGTTATGAAAACACATTTGGTTGAAGCGTCCTGTAAAGTGACTACCAGATGGTAGCGTCAGCTAAAGAGTTCACAACCCGCCCTCCCATCTAGGTGCAGTCACTTTTATATATTTTCTGTGTGAAAAGCCCTCTAGCGGCCAACAAGAAACTTTATAACAGCGCCACCTATCGGTGTTATAGAAAACACTTGGTTGAAGTGTCCTGTAAAATGACTTCTAGATGGTAACGTCAGCTAAAGAGTTCCCAACCCGCCCTCCCTTCTAGATGCAGTTTCTTTTATAGTTTCTCGGTGTTCAAAGCCATCTAGCGGCCAAAAACAAATCTAATGACAACGCCATCTATCGGTCTTATGTTAAACAATTTTTAGGAGCGATAACACTTAAAGAGTGGGGTAACTAAGTAGTTCTGGTTTTTTTCACACTATAGCACAGCGTACTATATCAAATAAGACCTTGGAGAGAACTTATCAACGTGGTAAGCTCCCAACCTCCCATCGCAGTATAATTTTATAGTTTATTTCCCTTAGCGGTCGACAGTGAAACTTAACTCACTATAATAACGGGTCTGTTAGTTTCCCTATTAGTTAAATTGATATCCAAGCTCAATCGGCAAAGGTGCTGATATAAGAACCACATGATTGAGAATTCGAGCCAAAGATGCGTTCATTAACGGCACATAAAATAGGTTCGTGGTCCCGAGGTCCTCTGGAGGTCATTCCTTAAGCTATACGTGATCGCTAGGTGATGCTAAATGAGTAACAGCTTTCCAGCTGAGTTTAGCATTAATATATTTGTCTGCATTGCCAGCTGCAGGACAAAAAAGATAAAAGAGCGGTTACCAGAAAAGAATAAAACTTTATTTGCAATTTAGAGCATTTTTCAACAGAGATTTTTTGGATAGTATATATTCTCTACAAAGCTGTAGATTTTGTTGACTCTTATATTATGAGAGCGGTCAACATTGTTCCTTATGAGGGGACAACAAAAATACATCCAAGCCTTAGCGAGGAATCGGAACCGAGCCCAATAGGCTAACCAATACACAATCTGGGCAGCTGAAAGTATAAAATAAGTATCCTAGCAAGGGGAATATTCTTCCATTGATTTTTCTGGATCTTATAGAATAGATTTGATACATACTCTGGTATATTGGGACAGCTGTGGGGATTTTCAAACGATATCGTTAATAGATAAATATTAACTCAAGGGTTGTACTTTATTGCGGTCGACAGGACGTTTTCGTCGACTTATGTTCTGAAGTCGATAGACAGGGAAAATCTGTACTCTATTCGAAAAATGGTCGACGCTTACTCGATCAAAGTTGTAATAAGTCGTATATAAAAATAATCACATGTTAGTGAAGAAATCAGCATTAAAACATTTAATACTTACCTTTCGAAATATAGAACAGCTACGAAAGTGATCCAACCGAAAAGAGATTTCTTAGATATGTGCATTTGAAGTAGACACATATACTAATGAAATCTCCATTGGGTCTAATAGGAGGTGAAATATTTTCAAAAGCATCGAAATAAATAATACAATGTCTCAATTATGAAAGAAAAAATTTTTAGTTTTAGTTCTAAACAACAAGAAAATAACATCAAGTTTATAAATGTATAAAAACTTTTAGTGTTGGGCCAATGAGTGAATTACTCTAGAAAGTTATTGAAATTTGAATTTTCGATTAAAAACATTTGGGCCCACACATGTTAAGGACATGGAAGCTTCCCGATAGCCAATCAGTTCTAAAACTCATACAATAAGCAAGTAGGTTACTAACGGATATGATTACCAATAAATAAAAATATATTATTAAGAATGCTGTAAACATGTAATTTGTATGGTATCTCGCCAAATTGGCGCGATATTGACTCCTCGGTGAAGTTTTGAAAACCTCATTTTGGCGCCAAATTTGGTGACTTGGAGGGCATTTATTGCCGACCCCCCTTTTTCTCGATTTTACAAGAAGTTTGTGGAAATTTCCAGAAACCTGAAAGCTATATAAAGGGGCCATAAGTTCTCATAAAAAGTGAGTTCAAGCACCTGTGTTAATGCTCTCCGTATTGCTCTGAAAAAGTTCTCCAAAAGGCTGCCAAGTTTTATCGCCATCCGTTGTAATTGTGATTCATTTGGCGTGTTAATAAACTGTTATTGTTTTTGTCTTAAAAGTTTAAGTAGTGTTATAAAAGTTTTTTAAATGTTCATTTTTGGTTCTCTCTCAAAACTCTCGAGCGGTCTTTTAAATTCTAAACTACACACACACACACACACACACACACACACACACACACACACACACACACACACACACACACACACACACACACACACACACACACACACACACACACACACACACACACACACACACACACACACACACACACACACACACACACACACACACACACACACACACACACACACACACACACACACACACACACACACACACACACACACACACACACACACACACACACACACACACACACACACACACACACACACACACACACACACACACACACACACACACACACACACACACACACACACACACACACACACACACACACACACACACACACACACACACACACACACACACACACACACACACACACACACACACACACACACACACACACACACACACACACACACACACACACACACACACACACAACACACACACACACACACACACACACACACACACACACACACACACACACACACACACACACACACACACACACACACACACACACACACACACACACACACACACACACACACACACACACACACCACACACACACACACACACACACACACACACACACACACACACACACACACACACACACACACACACACACACACACACACACACACACACACACACACACACACACACACACACACACACACACACACACACACACACACACACACACACACACACACACACACACACACACACACACACACACACACACACACACACACACACACACACACACACACACACACACACACACACACACACACACACACACACACACACACACACACACACACACACACACACACACACACACACACACACACACACACACACACACACACACACACACACACACACACACACACACACACACACACACACACACACACACACACACACACACACACACACACACACACACACACACACACACACACACACACACACACACACACACACACACACACACACACACACACACACACACACACACACACACACACACACACACACACACACACACACACACACACACACACACACACACACACACACACACACACACACACACACACACACACACACACACACACACACACACACACACACACACACACACACACACACACACACACACACACACACACACACACACACACACACACACACACACACACACACACACCACACACACACACACACACACACACACACACACACACACACACACACACACACACACACACACACACACACACACACACACACACACACACACACACACACACACACACAAACACACACACACACACACACACACACACACACACACAAGATTTTGTTAACAGGATTTTAATAATTTTGTTTCTTTATATGTTGGCTGTATTAAAAATGCTTGTAACCGATCTATGCCAACTAAAAAGCTGAGCTCCAGACAAAATAAACCCAGAAGATTTCCGTGGTGTAATAATGTATTAACTTAATTAAGGAAGTTGGTTAATTCAAAAAGGAGATTATACCAAAGAACTTTTAATAATACACTTAGCATCTGGTAAGCACAAAAATCAAACAACTTTAACAACAATTAAAACTTTAACTGGTGAATATACCTTAGATTTAGACCAAACATTAAATGTTCTTGCTAACCAATTTGTACCGCGAGATGATATCACTATGGATAGACATTATCATATGAACGTTAGAAAGCTTATAGATAATTCTATGAATAGTCAGGATGATTTAAGTTTTTCTGAAGATGAAGTTGATTCTGTTATTAACAGTATGAATAAAAAAAATCTCCAGGGGAAGATGGCATTTCTAGCAAAATAGCAATAGCTTTCAGGAATTTTCCTGGCTTTATCACAACAGTTTATAATGAATGTATCGAGGGGGTGTTTTCCGCATATGTGGAAACACGCTTGTCTTCGATTTTTTGCAAAACCCGGTAAAGAGTCAACTCTTGAGCCTTCAAAATTTAGACCTATAAGTTTACTCCCAGTTAGTGGAATAGTACTTGAAAAATTACTTATAGATAGAATTATGCATTTTTTGCACTCAAATGATAAATTAAGTTCTAATCAATTTGGATTTATACCAGGTAAAAGCACTACTGATGCTATTTTTAAAGTCTATAATATAGTGAAAGAAAATCTACAAAGAAATTATCAGGTTTTGGCTATTGGCGTTGGATGTCAAAGGGACTTTTTATGCTGCCTGGTGGTCTGCGATATTGAACCAGTTACGAGAATTTAATTGTCCTAGAAACCTGTACTGGCTTGCTAGAGACTATATGGCAGAACGCTCGGCTTGCTTTTCCACTTCTTCGCGACGCATTACGAGAGAAGTTACCATGGGTTGTCCCCAGGGTTCTTGCTGTGGTCCGGGATTTTGGACAATTTTTTATGACTCACTATTAAAGCTAAATTTTTCTTCAAATGTGGATATAGTTGCTTTCGCAGATGACCTTCTTATATTGATTAGTGCAAAGACTGAAATCGAATTAGAAACGCATGGAAATATTTGCATGTCAAAAATTTTGGAATGGACTTCTAAAAACAAGGTTAAATTAAATTTTGAAAAATCTAATATTCTATATTTTTCTAAAAAAAGAAGACAAGAAATTAAAATTTACATGGACGGTTGGGTATTAAAAAGTGTATGTGAAATGCGATACCTTGGAGTGATCTTTGACAGAAGACTACGTTGGAAGGCGCACATAGATAATTTACTCAAAAAAGTAAGTGTTACTCTCAATATGCTTTCTAGGGTATTTACCTTAGATGTCAGTTTGATAGACGGCCATCAAAAACCTCGTGTATCAAAGTAAAGAACCCCGTAGCTCTGAGTGACACTCGGCGAATTGAAACACATGGAAAAAAGCCATTTATAGTGCACATTAGTTTAAAAAAATAATAAAATTATTAAATAAAATAAATAAATAAAATTATTAAATAAAATAAATAAAATTATATGCATAAATTTAAAAACATCGAAGATACAGAATTCAAAGTTCTCATCCATGTTTATCATATGAGCCAATTTAAACAATTCGATATTTTTAAAGTTAACATCCTCTGACTCAGTCGGGCAAAACCAGGAGGAAGAATTAACCAACTTTTAAAAAGAATTAATTGTATTTACCTTAGATGTCAGTTTGATAGACGACCATCAGAAACCTCGTGTATCAAAGTAAAAAACCTCGTAGCTCTGAGTGACACTCGGCGAATTGATGAGTGCAGGAAAAGACATGATGCCATGAATGATCATGAAAAAACATGATCAACAAAACGCACTACCATTTAATCATTAGATAATAAAACGTCAAATTAAATCTTCTCACAACAGTTAAAATTTATTTTAAACTGTTAATGTCACACTTTCTCTCCTATTTTCAGTTCATTGTTGCATGGTTGAGTATAGATTTCAAATGTCGAGAAATGTGGTAAGGCAACAAATGAGTTATTTTGAATACTTGCACAAGTATATTCCCCTATTCAACAAAATTTAGAGATAACCAAAATTAGCAAAAGTGTAAAGAACTTTTGAAAAATCATTTTCACATTATAAAAAATTGAACAAAGACCTGGACTTAAAATTTATAACCCATCAAAGATTGACCAAGCTCTTAATTATAGCGAATTACAGGTAATCGTAAAGTCAATGTTGTCTCATGGAGATTAACTTTCTAGTTCAATTGCAAAGAGTTTAATCTTTAATTAGCTCTAATCGCTAATTAATCAATGCAGCTACAATTTGCTACACACATTTTAGAATTCTTAGGTTTAAACTTAAAATAAGAATAAATTTAGATTTTTTTAATAAGTGGAGCCATAAAATTTTTCTTTTGATTCTCTCGTTCAAAGTCTTCCAAAAAGGTTCACGTTTTCTTTTTGTTTTACAATTCTTACTTTTGGTAAATTTCCGATTCATATATTGAAGCTTTTCATTATCGAAAATGTATGTGTTGTTTTCTGTACATTAATGGGAGCGTGAGATAAAGACAATAAATTAGAACTATCAAAATAATCATTAAGAGTAGAACACAGGAACACAGTACTTTGAACTTTTTTCTGACTTTAATTTTTCGAACACCTACGAACTTTGATATATTTAAACCCCCAAGTCTGTGTGAACTGAGCAATTTGGCTCTTGGGCTCCCGTGTGCCAAACCACTGTTTTATAACATGTGTTGTATTTATCAGACTGGAACACACAGGGTTCACTTCTGAACCCTTGCCAAAGGATATGACTACTATTATCTACAGTGTTTTCATAGTGTTCGGCATTCAGGGTTCCAAGAACAAAAAACAAAAGATTGAATTCAAAACCATGCAAAGCACGACGAAACCGTGATTCCGCTGCCTCCAAATTGTAACAATGGGAATAATATAATATAATATGGCATATAAATAGCGGTCACCTGGAATTCGCTAGGCTCAGACACGTCTGTCGGAATACCGTAACGTAATAGTGTGATTCATTACTTCATATTATGATCTTCCATTGGTCCATTGTCCAGCGTATTCTACACCTTTGTAATCACCCGTGATAAAGTTTGTTACCCTAAACTTATGGACTACACATGGCATGCAACTCTCAACAAATTTTTGGGGTTGCTCCGCTCTCGGTTGTTTCGCTCTCACTTCCAGATACCGCTCGGAATTGGTGGCTATGCTGTCCAACGGCATTTGTTGGTTTGCCTCGACAACACGACGATACATCGTCGCTTCCTCCCCAATGCTTTTTGTCGCTTCTCTTATCGGGATTGCAATTTCAGAGTTTTTTTTAACCACAAGTGGTAATTGTGCTGTTGGATCTGGAACTTAAAGGAAATCTGTCTATTTGAATGTCCGAAAAAACAGACTCCAATGGTAATACCCCTCTCGCCTTCGTTTCACTCATGTCGTAAGCTAATTTTCATTACTACAGGTTCTATTAACGCCTCATGAGCAGTGACCTACCTTTTACTCACATGATAACGCATTTGATGACGATTTTACTTTCGTTTCGGAGGCTGTTCGTTGATAACGTACACAATATTGCATGTAGATTGGAGACCAAATTCTGTTTCTAACTATCGCATATTCGCTGAAATTTCCCCAGAATGTCAAGGCTGTCAGATGAGCGATCGTTTTGGCTACAGAAGAAATATTGGTACATCTGCAAGCATTATACTATATTTTTTGCATTTTTACAAAATAATATACTATATTTGGATACAACCCCTCATCACTTTGCTTCATTTTAGGAGCAACGGATTTCGAGCTTAATCTATTGATGATTACTTTCAGAATTTCTTGGCTATGTTTTCGGAACTTTCACAAAAGTTTCTGTAGACATTTAGCTAAACAATTATGCACTTTATATTTCCGTTGCTATGGCGCATGCGCATTGAACATTATTTTAGTAAACCTTCTCATCTTTCATTCAATATTCATTATTTTTTTAATTCGAATGGCAGGGTATTGTGTACAATGTCACTTGTCATGCTTTCTGGAATAAAATACTTCTTAATATGAAAATATCATCTTTCATATTGATAACTCTACAAATTATAAGCAAAACACTTGGTGAAATTTGGGGTTCTCTGTATAAAAAACCGTAATTTCTAGTATATCTGCTATCCTTATAAAATTGAGCAGAGATTATCATAAGAAATCATATAATCATGTGCTAATGTTTCAATGCTTTTCATACATTCGATTTTGGATGGTATTCCAAAACATATTCGTTTTTTTCAATTTATCACGGTTATGTTTATATGCAAAACTTGTCGAAATCTTTCCATCTTTTCGGAAATATATGACGTCTGCAGTGGCGTGCGGTCCATATGGGCAGGGTGTGCACTGCACACCCTGGCAAAATTATGAGAAACAATTTTATGCACCTATGTCTACCTATCTTTATATGGTATATAATAAATATTATTTATAATTTATTCAAATATTATGTTGATTTCCTTGCTTGTATTCCCGCAGTGCGTGCGGTACTAGGTGCTGCACCACGTAGCTCGCAAACGAACATAGGAAGTTCTGATATGTACGCACTGCTCACTAAATTGAAAATCACGCTTTATATGTATGGGCTACTGGAGAAGAACAGCCTACTATGGCACTGAGGCAAGTGCAGCTATTTTTCCTGCACTTGGCATTCAGAATCATCCGAAGGTACGGTTTATTAAGCGTTGTATTAGAGCGGGGACGTACGTGCTGAAGCGCTTTTGGTTTTTTAACTGATTAACTGGCCATACGATTTTGCAGACGGTTAATGTTTAAATTTATATATTGTAAGATTTTGTTTTCATGGAAATATAAAAGAAGTATTTCATCAATATAAAGTGAAATGTTTTAGTGTGGTAAAGTAATTTCGGCGATGTATTATATTTATTGAAATAATTAGCTGAAAAACAATGTTGTTTTGTATTAAAGAAACGAATTCTAACAGAACAGTCCCCATTTTACCATTCATTGTGTCTTACAGACAGTATATAAGTTATATCTGTAACACCATATCCCTGGTTTTGTTTATAAAAATTGTCAAGATGTTTTTAGCAGAATATATGATTTCCAAATGTCAAAAACAATTAATAAATATAATTTAATCCACTGACCGAACAAGAAACAGTCCGCTCTATTGTGCAAGCTTGCAGCGAAATCCTCTGCACGTGGAATAGACGTTCGATTTGTCGCGGCATCAATGAGCATCCAGATGACGCACAGCAGCGGCGGGCGTCACGTGGTGCTACGTTTGCTGAACATATAAGTTTTTCGTGGAAGCCCGAAGCTTTGCTTTTTCGACGCCGATATGACACTATACAACATAAGACATGATTTTTGCTTCAGTGCTAGTAGAATTCTCATAAGTTTAGCTGTTTTTATCGTTATAACTCGACTACTCGTAGGTAAATATTTTATGTATTGTATTCTTTAAATTTATATTCATAATAAATAACCCGTTTCAGAATGGAGAACTCGGATGTCTCAATAATTAAGGATTTATTGGAAAATATATGTTCTCTGCACACCCTACATGAAAACCTACCGCACGCCACTGATATATATATATATATATATATATATATATATATATATATATATATATATATATGTAAAAACTTAACACTTTAATCCTAAACTAAAATTACTAACACCTCTATTAAAAAACCACCAAAGCCGCAAATTCTTCATCTTTTTAGTGGCTTTTCGGCGTTAAACTCTTTTGTTTCCTTCCTATTGGCCAGCTTAACTCGCCAACCTACTTGATGGTTAAGAGCACTTAAAAGCACTTATAATTTGAAGAGTAACAAATACCTTTCTCAAGCGGTTAGCGTCCCCAAGGTTATATAAGGCTGCGAGACCATCCTTTGTTGGATTTTGGCTCTGTACGCTGCATAATAAAGATGTTATAAAACTTATCCTGAATATTCGTATTCTTGTTTCGACCACGCTACATCCGCGAAGCATAGCAGGCCAAGTTATGTTTCATATATATATATATATATATATATATATGTCAGGATTTAAATTGTAGGTTAATTTTAAAAGATTTTAATTAGGGATTCTTTACTGAGAGTGATGCGGTGTGAAGAGTTAGCCACATAAATACGGCTGACGATCAGTGATATAGAGCAGAGAGCAGTGTGCACATTCCGCAGACAGAGCTGTGGCTTCCCGTGGCAGCTAAGCCGGCCTTTGTTAAAAGTTAAGCGCAAATGTGCGACGCCATTGAAGATGATTTATGAG
>CM063508.1:143746346-143768846 GCA_032207245.1 Pardosa pseudoannulata
TTTATTTGGAAATTTTATAAATTGTGCGCTAGGGCCATGTAGGTTTATAATTGGCCAGCCCCCTTCTTTGAGGGCGTAACCTGTAGCCCCAGTGGTCAATGGGAATTTTTACCCTTGACTTAAGTTTTGAAAACCCTGAGAATTATCCTTGCAATAAAAATTTTACAAAAATTTTACAAAAAAACGTGCGGAAGAAAATTGGCAGTCGTTCTACGAAAATAATATATGTTGTAATGTACATACAACCTATACACCAGTGTTCGTTACAAGGGGGAAACACAGAATGAATATAATACTTTATATTGAGATTCAGACATTTATTCTATACATTTATTTACAAATAGATCCTTGGTTATCATAATCATCAATTATTTATATCTTCTATTTACACTATAATTATCACACATCTCTTTATAAGGAATTATTATTATTAACAGAGGCCTAAGTTAAATGACTGTAAATATTATTTTATAAATTACCTCCATTAAAGTCACAGGGGAGCAGGCATGGGCTTTCCTCACGGGCGCACGGGACGAGTTGGTGATGGTGAGCGGGGCGGTGTCGGTCCGGGCGCACGGGACGAGTTGGTGCTGGTGGATCCTTGTCCCACTTCTCTCAACTCCCCACTTCAACTCCTCTCCTTAACTTCATTTGCAAACTCCTCACCTCGGTCCCAACGCCCCTTTTTTCTTCTTATCCAATCCCTTGTCTTCGGGAAATTTTCCCACATCTCATGCCCTTCGGGAGTGCAGGTGGGCTCATTAAAGTAGCCCCTTTGTGCAATCTGACATTACTTTTTAGCCCCTGCTCCCATAACTCACGGTTACAGCTCTGTGCGAGCTTGACCGTTACGCAGCCATTCCGTGATAAATACCTTCTCTGCAGGGGTCCCTAAACTTGACGTGAACAATTGGAGTCCAAAATTCCTCTAGGAAAATCCTCCCACGGTTATGCATGCACGTGCAGACCACCATGGAAAAGTACCTCGGTACAATGTGCTTGGGATCATTGTCATGATTCAAAATTAATTATCACTCTGCTACTAAGCCCAATATTTATAACAGATGAAACATATCTATGTAATGTTTCAAAAATGTTTGTACAATTTCGTTGATTTTTTGAAGATTTGCGGTTTGAAACAGGTACGCTTTCGGCATGAACCAAGACAACTTTAGAAGATATGAAACCTCTTCAGAAAGTTGTCATCTGACTGTTGCATTAGCAATAAAATCATCATCCTCTCTATGGTACAGTTGATCAGAATTTTTGTTTTTTACGCTCGATTCTTAGATTTTGTGAAAAAGAGAATTGTTTTCTTTTTTTTCATGTACCGGCCCAATAATATTGACTAAAAAAGTATTTGTTTCCTGAAAGCTTCCCGATGAATTCTTCTGAAGCATAAAACTTTTTTTTTCTTACTAACAAAGTAAAATATTTTAAAGAAAACAAATACTCTTCTTCCATTTCGGTTTGAAATTTTCAAAACAAACGTGACGTATGGATAAAAGAATGTCACAGAGAGCCTTGTTTTCGAGATATAAATCCCATTTTTGTATTTCAGACAGCGTCGGTATTGACATGAATAAGGCTTTACATTATCTATGGAGGAAAATATGTTTGACAATATACTGTACTGTTTGGAAATATAGGTTTTTAATCTAAGCATGTAAAAAAAAGAAATTTTTGGGTCAAAGCTATAGTTCGATTTGATTAAAAAATAAATATTTCCTCATATTGACTGTCAAACTCATGAAAAAAATATCCTGAAAAATTAAGAGAACTAAGTCACAACATAAAATAATAGACTTACCTAGGTGTTGTATACTAATGTAAAAAAATTTATTTATATAACAATTATTATATAATATAAAAATATTATCTATTAAATATTATATTATATAATATATAATATAATATTTAATAGACTTACCTTGGTGTTGTATACTAGTGTAGAAAAATTTAATTATCTTTTAATTATTCTTAATCTAAAATAAAAAGAAAAGTCCCACCATAAAATTTTTTTAATCATATGAATTCAACGATACATTTAACTGTGATTACCTTATTATTATTATCTGATTTTATAAAATGAGTTACTAAAAAGTTACATTTTAATTAGTTTAATTTAATATTAAATGTATTCACTCTGATAATAAAAATTAATAACAATTTAAGTTTTAGCTTTGGATAAATAGATAAATAATTGAAATGTATGTATGAACAAATACATTAAAAAAATCTCTAAAATTCTGTGACTATTAATCTTTTGCTACTAATTTTAAAATTAACCTGACTTATATCTTGATGTGAGCTGTCATCTACATAATTTTCTGAATAAATGTCATAGTATAAAGTTGAGATCCGTAAAACCTCGTAGTTAATCTGACATCCAGTGGATAATTTGTTTCAGAGAAATATTTTCCTCAAGTTTAAAGCTAAGCAGGCATCAGATGCATAGCGGACAGGTTTTGAGCATAGTGGACTTACCGTGTAGTCTTAAACCATTGTTTCTTGTTGAGATATGCCGAACGATGGCCGAATGGTTAGGGTGCTGGCATTCGGTACCGGAGTTCGTGGGTTCGAATCCCACTATGGCATGGATGTTCGTAGACGTTCGGAATCGGCTTTAAGCAGTAGGTCCCGATCTCATTAACCCTCGTGTTGCAAAAAGTAGACCGTAGCGCTCCAAACCAAACTATACAAAGCTTAAGATATAGTGAAAATTGAGTGAATTTAAGTTCTGCGAAACGGCGTCATGAGATTTATATTTTTCTGCTTTGACTCGGATGTGGTTTGGTTTGAAAGTTGACTCAACCTGTCTTTTTACTTCCTTTCCCTCTATAACATCTATTAAGATATAAAGTTTTAAACATCGCAGTGCAAGTAATTTCATTCCACTTCCCGGCGCATTAGGCTCCCATTCCCTAAAAATTTCTTCCAATTGCACTGAACTTCGTAACATCACATCCAATCCGCTGTGTATCTGGAATCCGCCTAGCCTATTTTGATGATTTACAGAACAATCCTTTTAGAAAATCCTTAGTTCAATGTTACCATCCCCATTATTTCAATAAGTTATGTTTTTCACAATAGAAAAAGAATTCAAACATGCATGGTTCATCTCTTACAGTCGATAAAAACTAATTTTGTCTTTTATATCGGTAATTAGTAGTACTAAAATGAAAACAATAGCAGTGTAGTTTTAAATTTATTTATTTGGTGCTTTAACTGCATAAATACAAAATAATTATCAATTTATAAGTATACATTAACGATTTGTAATAAGAAAAAATTAAAATTATGAAATCTGTGAGCCTAACTGATGTAGGTTTGGTTTGGTTTGGTTTGGTTTGGAGTGCTACGGTCTAATTTTTTGCAATGAGGGTTAATGAGACCCTAACTTATGTAGGAGCCCGACAGTTAATACTAATAATGCAATTCGCTTTAACTTTGGTTCCATTCGAGATATGGCTAGAGTTATGTTATTAAATTGTATCGAACTTACTTTAATCTAATAGGTAAAAAATATATTTAAAAATAATTTAATAAATAATTTAAATTATTGATTCTGAGATATTCCTTAAGATATATAAATGAAATGGGTTTGGTGTATTTATAGATCTAGTGTATTAGCTATACTAAGATGTTCTACTTACAACTAATAGATTCAATGTAAAAAATAACTGAAAATGTTCGTATAACATGCAAGAAGCCTTTGATGAAATATACTGAAAATGTTTGATAACGATGTTAATTTTACTACTCTAGAAACGGGAATATAAATGAAGCATAAACAGAGAGGACTGGTTGTTGGAAGAAAAACTAGTGCGTAAGGTTTACTTTGCAATTATTCTCCTGTCAGCAACTTTTCCCATTTACTGCTGAATAGGAAACTTCGTGTAACTCCAGAGCAGCTGCTTGGTTTCTCTTTTGTTTTTAACTTAGCATTTTCGAAGATGTGCTTTTTCGTTTGTTCATCTATTTGCAAAACTTTTGGTTAAATCTTCCACGAGGATCACAAATAGGATTCATTTTACCAGATGTTAAATCAGGTTGTCCAACAACCGAAATGTTTTTGCCAGGCACTTTGGAAGAGCGTTTTATTCCGGTAGTATGACTTGTGTGAAAATTTAAAGCATGACACATTATTCTTATAACTCTTATTATTAAACTAGCACATAGCCCGTCATACGACGGGATCAGTAAAATTTTTAATTTTCGAGAATTGTAAAGTATCCTATAAGGCAGGTAAAAAAAATGGTTTGTTTTTGGCTGAGAATTATCTTGCAACGAAAAGTAATCGATGATTAAATTTAAAATTATCACATATGGACGTAATCTATAAGGCGATTTCACTCAGTAGGGCAAATTTCAATTTATGACATTTCTGGCTTTAGTTTCAAACGGAAGGGCAGTTTATTGTTTGTCTATTGGCTGTTGAAAACCTGAAAATGAATTGGAAGGGCATTATAGTAGTTCGTGACGTTGCGACAGATTGCTCTATTATTTAAGCCATATATAAAAGAAAATTATTTATGTAATATCTGATTTAAATGATAAAACGTATGAAAATAATACAGACGATATTTAAGTAATTTAAAATAAGAAATGATTAAATGAGATGGTTAAAGGAATGACGTCATAATGCAAGAAAAATGTTATTGTACCTATTTCTGGGATAAATTGATAAAATTAATTGCCTGCTGTTAACCGGAGAAAATAGTGCTTGAAATAATGGCATTAAACTCTCGAAAAGGGGGAAAGGAATGGATTTCGAACGTTTTACAGACTATAGTAGTTTTCACTCCGATATAAAGCATATTTATACCAATTTATTTTAGAGTCGGGCCAATAGTTTAGTAGAAGATAAATTTTACTCGCTTGAATTTTGCAACCTCTAACTCATCATGAATCCAATATGGATGCCTCTATCGATTCCAGGTCCAACCGCTTCATAAATTCGAGGACAGACGGACATATAACTTAGGCTATTATTATATAGGGGATTAATATAGGAGCAGTTTAACGTGTATAACAGTACACAAATGCATAATAAGAATAATAGTAATAAAAATAAACAATCGAATAATGTTATCGATGCTTCGAAAACAAAAAAGAAACAAAAAAAAAACGCATAGATATGTGGCATCAATATTAACACTATTTCTACACCTCGAATAGCAATGATGAAATGGACTAGATGCAAATATTAGCAGCCATCCACAATATTCAACTCTATGCATTACATCGGTTTATATTATGGATTTATGAAGTGAAGTGAAATGAAATTAGGAATGTTCAAAATTAAGTTGCACAAGGAGGTAAAAATTGGGAAGTAGTAATAATTAATAATTATCCTATTTCCTTTAACATTTCTGGACTTAGTTAATAATATGACAATAACAATAATAGTTTAATATAGATTAATGTGGATCCAACTGAGATAAATGTTTTCAAGTTCCATATGCTAGAGTCTCTAGGGTTAAAATATAAATTGATGTCCTTGTAACCTTAATAATTAAATAAATAACTGAATATATTATAGGTTATAAGAATAATTAAATAAGGATTTTTAACAGGTTATTCTTAAAAAGAAGATTTGATTTAACGTTTGATTATAAAGAAAATATATAGTGATATTTATCTACACTTTTGCAGTTCTATGCATTACATCGGTTTTTATTATGGAATTATGAAATGAAGTAAAATGAAATTAGTTCAAAATTAAGCTGCACGAGAAGGTAAAAATTGGGAAGTAATAATAATAAATATTTATCCTATTTCCTTTAATATTTCTGGACTTAGTTAATAATATGACAATAACAATAATAGTTTAATATAGGTTAAAGTGGATCCAACTGAAATAAATGTTTTCAAGTTCCATATGCTGGAAGTCTCTAGGATTAAAATATAAATCTTTGTAATCTTAATCATTAAATAAATAACTGAATATATTATAGGTTATAAGAAGAATAATTAAATAAGGATTTTTAACAGGTCATTCTTCAAAAGAAGATTTGGTTTAACGTTTGATTATAAAGAAAATATATAGTGATATTTATCAACAGTTTTGCAGTTACATACATTACATCTGTTTTTATTTCCTTTAACTTTCTGGACTTAGTTAATAATATGATAATAACAATAACCATTTACTATAGGTTAAAGTTGATCCAATTGAAATAAATAAATGTTTTCAAGTTCTATATGCTAGAGTCTCTAGGGTTAAAATATAAATTGATATCTTTGTAACTTTAATCATTAAATAAATAACTGAATATATTATAGGTTATAAAAATAATTAAATAAGGATTTTTAACAGGACATTCTTTGAAAGAAGATTTGGTTTAACGCTTGATTATAAAGAAAATGTATAGTGATATTTATCTACACTTTTGTAGTTCTATGCATTACATCGGTTTTTATTACGGATTTATGAAATGAAGTGAAATGAAATTAGGAATGTTTAAATTAAGCTGCACAAGGAAGTAAAATTTGGGAAGTAATAATAAGTATTTATTCTATTACCTTTAATATTCTGGATTTAGTTAATATGACAATAACTTTTGTTACATATGAGGCATTCACATTTTTTATTGTAATATTTAAGAGTCAGCGTATAGGGAATTTATCATTGATTATAACATTTTTTGTTTGAGCTCCCCCTACACATACCTTCACATGTCAATATTTACGCGCTAGTTTATGATTTTTTTATTGGTGAAATATATGCAGATTTCTTGTGTTACAGCGAAAAATTTTCAATCGATTTATTCTAGTTGAGGTCGATTTTTGATAAGGCCTTTTACCGGTTGAAAGTTTTCGCTATTACATAAGAAATCCATATATTTTTCAACGGAAAGAGAAATTCTAAACGAAAAGAGTAAACTTTCAGCACGTACATGTTGAATTGTGATACGGCCTTAAAGTGTGTGTTTATCAAAACAGATAATGATTACACTTCTTATAGCTGTTATTTCCAACTAAGTCATTTAACAAAAGAAAATGTAAAAAACAAATTAAAAAGGATCATGCAAGTTGTTCAGCGTCTACTAATTATTATAGTCAGAAATTGTTTCATGTCAGATTTAAAATTCTTGAATAGTATGACGCGTTGCTGATGAGTGATCTATGTGTTAGAATATCAATTTTTTTAAATTTATTAAATTTATTATTTTTATGATTAAATATTTAAGTAGAGAATATTTACACGATACAGCATTTTTATAAGTTATGTTCATTTACAAAAAATCTCAATTTGCTTTGATTATGTAATCTGCATATTCGCGTTTAAGGAGCTGCTATAATATTTATGTATTTTATAGACAAATTAATATTTCAACGTTTGCTAGATGTGGTAATGATCAATACGACTTTTATGCATATCTTGTAAATTATTATCTTGTAAAAAACTTCTCGTTAGGAAATCTAATGAATACAAGTCTTGGATGACATAAGAGAAACAATCTGAAATGAGATATGGGTGTGAGAACTGGAAGCTGGAATGTTCTAGCCAAGACTTTGCATTTAATACTAGAATCAGGGTGACCACGATTAAGACCTCGATTGAGATGGGCTGATTCAGTATAGTCTGATTTTCTCGCAATGAATGAAAAGAACTGGAGATTAAAGATCAATCAGAAGTCGTTATGGAAAAATCATCGGAGGAAGGCACTGCCCATAACTAGGCGGTCTAGCCATCTATGTGGTGAGGATTTATTGGAGATATTATAATAGATAGATCATCAATTTGTAAAGTGATATTGAAAAAGCAGCCGAAGAATTAAAATATATTAGAAAAGAAAGCTGTGTTGCAAATGTAGAACATTAATATATAGTGATAATTGAATTTGGGAAACAAACCAGAATCAAAATTCCACACATAAAGACAACTACTTGATCTCTAACTTCAATTTTTGATATAACTTATTAGTGCGACTCCATAATGAATTACGTAAAATCAAAATATCTTTTACAGTTGACTCTTGCAGACCTTTTGTGGATGGCTATATTAAATTTTGCGCTAAATTTCGAATGCTTAACCATAGATTTTAGTTAAATATTTTACTTTTTATCAATGCACTTTTTTATATTTTAACTTTAAATAAAGTTTCTAAACTATTATTTTGTAAAATTCTTGCTTTCAATTAGCATATACTTTTTTTGTATATTTTATACAGCATTTTTATATAGCCACCATCATTCTAATTTAATTGAAAATGAATTTATGTATTTAATGCTATGCAAATGTAGTGCGATACTTTATGAGGTATATATAATGTGATCAGACCTTCCGTCTTGAACGGAACTGTCCCTTTTTACAGTTACGATTCCCGGTGTCCCCGAAATGGTCTGTGGGACTCAAAATTGTCCCGTTTCCAGAAACCGAGCGAAAATTTGAGTAGCAGACAGCCGGCCACTGCCCTACTCTTCTATTGTAATTGAATATATTTTATGTTTGCCTGCTACAAATGCTCCAGTAGAAAGAGTATTTTCTATTATGAACAAATTGTGCACATCTGAGAAAACCCAGTTGCAAATTTCAGTTCTAAGGGCGATGTTGTTAATTAAGGTCAATATAAAAAAAAGCGTGCCAAGAGTTTCATTCTTACTTGAAATTGTCACCAGCTATATAAAAATAAAATTGTTCTGGTAAATATAAATATAACTAAATATATTGGGTACCTATATTTTGTGATTCGTATCTTTTAAACCAAATAACTTTTTCTGAGTAAATAACTTTTAAAAAGTGTTTTTTCATTGACTACCTACCTAAAGACACCAATGTCCCGTTTTGAATAAAAAATAAATGGTCACGTTAGGTATATAACACTTATTGGATCCCGAACAATTATTGGACTTTGCTGGATCCCGTACGTGCCTACTGTTGAAATAGCAGACAATCTAATAAACCGGTTGGCTAGATACTACTTATCACTAATTAGAGAAATTGAATTAGCATTGTAGAACGGTAGAATGACTTGATTTACGTCAGCGGTAATTTTTACTTGATATTTATTGTTTTTCGTACATGACTTTTTTTTCCTATGGAAAAATGCTAATAAATGGTTCTATTTAAATAAAATTTGTTACCTTAAAAATATTCAGAAAGAAATTTAATGGTTCACTATATCTATTTAATTTTATGTTGCTTCTTTTAAGCATTTCACTTGTACTACTACATCTGTTTTCAGTTTCAAATATTTGGACTGAAGCCAAACGGTAAAGTTATGAAGAAGAGATAATATTCAAGCTAAATAAATTGTGTCTTTTGGTTAAACCAACTTAAATTTATAACAATTTAATATAGGTTAAAGTGCATACAATTAAAATAAATGTTTTCAAGTTCCATATGTTAGAGACTAAGGTTAAAATATAAATTGATATCTTTGCAACTTTAATCGTTAAATAAATCACTGAATATTTTAAAGGTTATAAGAATAATTAAATAAGGATTTTAACAGGACAATCTTCAAAAGAGGATTTGGTTTAATGTTTGATTTTAAAGAAAATATGTAGTGATATTTATCTACAGTGATATTAACTTTTTTAAAAAAATTCAGGGTTCATTTTAAAGGCTAGATCAGATGAGATCGGCTTTAAGGGTGCAAGGGACGTTGAATCTTATTTTTTTTTAATTTTTAATGATATTTTGATAATGGGAATATATAATGTTACCCCATGAACATATGAGAAACAAAAATCTGTAGAAAACAATATTTGATTAAAATGCTTGACTATAATATTCTTCCAACACTATTACTTAAATATTCTTTGTATACGGCATACAAACCAACTGCTTTAACTTTCTCATTTTGCGTTTCGAATTTATATAGCAAGAAAGATGTTTATTTTCTCTTGCTTTTTTAAAATACTATGTAAAGAGCAAAATTATTTCTAGTTATACAGCTTTTAAACTACTGTTTTTGCCATTTCATGTAGTCGAATTCTCTTTAACGTGAGCAAATACTTTGCTATTTTCAAAATTATTTTCAAGCCCATATAGAGGGATTTAATGCAACGTCATGAACGGCTTTAATGCCCTTCCCGCCCATTTTCAACTCCTCTTCTTAGCCCACTCTCCTGTTTCTAATCATGGATCTTGTTGGTGCTTCAACCACATTTGGCGAAATTGGTGTGCTTGCAGCTTGCGTGGGTGGCGTGCTTGCAGCGTGGCGTTTGAAATCTGGCGAGGGGATCGTAACTCAACAAATTGATACATAAACAAAAACAACATTTTGAGGAAAAATTTTACAAAAATTGAATATTTAAAATCTAATTAAATTAACAAAGAAAACACAAAGGAAACATAACATTCATACTAAATAGACTGAAACATTCACTTAATCACAAATTAAATAAACTGAGTGTGATTTTCATCACAAATTTGTGATTTAGTGTAAATTGTAAAATTAAAAAAAAAAACTGTATTCTGAGTGGAGGTTGAAGAGGAGTTGTAAAATTGAAATTTCAAATCTCTTATTCATGTTTACGATAGCCAATGAACAACCAAAAAGCTGCCCTTCCATTTGAAATTAAAGCCAGAATCGTCATAAGTTGAGATGTGGACTGTTGCGTGAAATCGCTCTATTTTAAGAAATACATATACGTAAAATGAATAAGAAATACAAAAATGTACTGCACCTGAAACCTGTAGAGATGGTAAATGTTAACTCACAAATATTACTGTGCTCATGTGAAAATATAAAATTATAAAAATAGATATGTACAATTTTATTTTATAAAAATAAAGCATCTGAATAATAAAAAAAAATGCTTATATTTTAAAATCCATCAAGCATTAGTAGTTCACGGCAAAGTTAAGCGTTACTCCTACCTGCAGATAACTATGTAAGAAGATTCCAGGTCGATGAATCCGCTTCAAAATTCGCGAAGCATCAAAGATCTTCAACGTAGCGTCGTTCGCCAGTGTTACCCGAGAAGGCATTTTCTTGGTAAAATGGAGATTTTTTATCAGAAAATTTTTTTGTCACTTACTTTATTGGCATGGATTCAGGTACTGCCGATTAGAAATCCTACTTCTTATTTTATAGCAGCCAATCTCAGAGCATGCAAATTTTTGATCGCTGGCCATAAATTTTGTCTACACATTTGAAAATCGCAAAAATTAATTTATAACTATAATTGTAAAAATATGCATAGTATTATATTACTAATTCAATACAAAAGATGTCAATCTGAAAAATATTTGTTACAGATGTTTTAAAAAAGATTTTAGTGCAGTAAAATAATTATGTTACTTGAAAAATGCCTGTTGTTGATGAAGCGCATTCGTAACTAGAATTTTTATAGCAAAAATAATTTCATATTTTTGGCCATAATCCGTTATTTAGAAGGTACCGTATTCCCTTAAAAGCCGATTCCAAGCATTTATTCCTACAAAAGGATTTAAACTGACGAATTACAGAATCAAAATCAAGTGCCCTACCATTTAGCAACTAGTAGACTTATGTTGGAAAAATTTGAATTATAAATAAATAATGTATGTTCTTATCGAAAATAACAAACAGATATAGTGTTGTTCCCTCGCCACTTCGCGCTTCATGTTTTGCGGCTTCAGCGCTTCGCGGGTTTTTTTTTCAAAATATTGACCAAAAAATAAAAATGAAAAAGTACAACCATGTCAGCAGACACATTTCGTGGTAACAATGTCCTTGAGGTTACAATCTATAACTCCGGTGGTGGCAGGACAAGCCTGTATGTCTTCTTGGTCTCTGCTTTAAAATTCGAGGACCACTCGAGCAAAAGTCGTACTTTTATCCTAGCGGTGATCGTTAAAACAGAAGGCACAACCCTTTGCCTTAGTACGAGGAGTATGCCTTAATTGTGCTTGGTTTTACCAAATGGCATTAAAAGCAACAATAACATATTTTAAAAATCCTAGAGAATATTTTATTTTATCTTATATCATTTCCGAAATGTTTGGCACATTATTTATGAAAAGCGAAGAACTGCATTTGTCCGACAGGAAAAAAAAAATTACCGAAGCACTAAAGACATAGATGGAAGAAGACCAAGTTGTGTTATGGTACTTTAAATGCTATATGAATATCATGAATTCAAAACCTTTAACTTTTATAAATCCTCTTCATAACAGCCACTTTTTGATTCATTATAAATTTAAATTTTCTCCTTTTTGAATGAACTTTTTATGAGTTATTTAATAATATAGCTTGAAAAAACTATTTAATGCCGTTATTTCAAGTAAAATAATTTTTAAAATAATGTAGAAATTATCCAATGAAATTATTAATGTAGAAATTATCTAAATGAAAAAAAAAATAAAAATTCTTTAACTACATCATAACTCTTGAAATACTTATGTTAAAATCCAAAATTGGTTATTCAATTGATGTAAAACATTTTTTTTTCTTTTCTTTAACTCAAAATGTAATAGGTATTTGACAAATTAACAAAGAAATTAAAAACTGCTAACATATTGAAAATTTTAAAAATAGCTTTATGATGCGATAAAATAAATTATAGTGCTCCTATTAAATATGTTTAATGCCCAGAGAATAAAAACGACATTTAGCTTTTATTTCGTGTAAAAAAATTATTTTCTTGCAACTTCCAAAAATTATTTTGAGGGTAAATGAACGTCTACTTTTTTTTAAACTTAAAGTACATAAAGTGTGCTGTTTTAATGAAGATTTTCGTCTTGAAAGGTTTTATATCTTCTTAAGAAATGAACAAATATAAATTACACAAACTGCAAGTTCTTTAAAATTTGTTTCCTAGGGTTGGATAAGATTTCCAGTTTACACCACTCAACGTAGAAAGCGATACGAGCTAGTTCTCTTTCCATTCGATATTCTACAAAGTTCAAAGATACTCTTAAAATTTTTTTCGAGTTCAAGTATGCATAAATTATCAAGCTCTCGGGAAGAAAAGTAAAAAAAAAAATTCTTTGAAAATTTCTCTATTTTCCACGAAATGTGTTTTTGCATCCATAATTTATTAATGAATGAGCCATAGACCTGAATTCAATTCAACATTTTCTAAACATAGGATAAATTTTAAGCACTAAACGATATTTTTCTGATAAAAAACCCACCTGTTAATAATTACAAGGTTTTTCGTAATTTTTCAATCGCATAAAACGGTCTCAAATGGGTGAAGATAGCAAGCTGATAAGTTAAAATGAATTTTATTTTAAACAGAACTGAAAGTAGTTTTTAGGTAAAAGAAAACCGTCCTTTTTTAACTTTATTGGGTGGAAGGAAAAGGTCACGTGCAATAAAATGCAACTAGCAGAAGTAATTTTTAAAATATGATCACCCTCAAGCTCCTTCCAGTAGAAAGATTCCTATCAGAATAAAGAGAAGGAAATTGATTCTAGCTTCATTTAACTCAAGAGAGTGATTTTAAATTTCTTTCTAAATTTAGCCTTGAAGGTAAAAGAAGCTGAAATAACGTTGGATCAGAAATAAAAACTTACGAATTGGCTTTAACGCCTTACTGCAACTGAAAACCTTAAATGGATTTTAACTCTTAAGAATATTATCCGTAAGAAAGTAAATGAGATTTAAAACCGGTACATTTTATGATATTTCTTTGATAACTGAACTTTTCAACATATGTCTTATTATAAGGTGTATCTGACAAATAACAAGCAGTAAACTATTACGCTAAATCCTTGTTTTGAAATTTCAACCAAGAAAATTTTATAAATTACCCTTCAAAATGCTTTTCGTGCTGTACTTTGAAATGGAAAAATCAAAAAAGGAATAACGAGGAGTAGTGCAATTTTTTACAGCAGAAGGATGCAGAGAAATTTCACAGCAAACACCGTCAAAGATCAGGTGCTGAAATTGCAAGCGGAGTTTCCCAACCTTTCCTTCTACAGTCTTGACCTGTCTTCTTGAGATTTTGATGGTTTGAGGGCATTCAAAAATCAGAAAGAAGATTTCAAACACTATGAAGTGAAGAGTTATGTTCAAAATTGGTTTCTGTATCAACCGGGGATTTATTATAAATTAAAATGTCCTCTTTTGTAAATGAACTTGTTGAGGTAAATTTCATGGATGTTTATTCATCCAGATCGAAGGATAAAAAAATATATACAAGGCATTAAAATCAAATTTAAGAAAGCATTTTCAAACATAATACGTCAATTTTTCTTACCAACATATTAACATCAGAATAAGAGACAAGGCAAAAGCAGGGCAATCTCCGGAGCCTACCGGGAAAGTCAATTTATATCATGGCTGACTCAATATATTTACATAAAATGAAATGAGGTTACGACCGAAATAATTTGTATCGATATTTTCTTATCGATGAACCTTTGCAACAAGCGACCCCATCGGTCGTAAATGCATTTTCCCCTTTTCATTCAATTCAAAAACTTTACTTATAGCACTTTGAAATTTTAGATACAAAAGAGGTTTGGTTAGAAAATCTGCTGTATTATTTTTCGAATTTACATACTTTAATACAAAAATATTTTCATTAACCCCTTCCGGTATTATTTAATAATGAAAATCTGCATGAAATAACCATTTAATTTTATTTAAAAAAAAAAATGTTTCATTTTACAATTCTTACGTATTCTTAATTAAAATCCACTTTTTATATAGTGTTAAATAATATCAGAAACAGTAAAATTAAGAAAATATCAAAGCAAAACATTAATAAGGTATACAGATAATGGTCTTCAAGCTAGTGGTACTTTTCAAAACAAAGTGCAAAGGAATTCTTAATTGTTTACACCGCCAAGTAGTCTCACTTTTAATTTGATTCTTGTAACACGCACGGTATTTCTTAGGTTCTTTTATTCTGACTCATAATTTTTTGGCAATGACTTGTACCAAGAAATTCTAAGTAAACAATATGCAATAGTGACTTGTGATTTTCACAATGATAAACGTGTTGCCAAATTCAGTACACTAGAAATTTTAAACTAAATTATCATATTTAACAGTAACTTTAATCGCATGACGAGTGTAGCTCTTCATTGTGCGGTATGGAATAAAAAACTAATGACGAGCTAGACTAGTCATTTTACCGGAAGGGGTTAACCAATTGCCGAATAAGTTTGTATTTTATATCAATGTGCTTTGTTTTAAGAATTTCTCTGGCTATTTTTCGAAAAATATATAGCAGATACACTATCACAATATTGAACTGGTTGTATTCTATCACATAAATTAATTTCATTTAACACTCGTGAATACCAAATAAGTTCTTTTACACTTTCAATTAAAGAAATAAATTCTGATTCCATAGAACTTAATGCTACGCATTTTTGCTTTGCCGATTTCCATGCAAATGGTACATTGCCAAAGTAAATTATATAACCACTACTTGAGTGTCTTTTGGTCAGATGAGATCCACAATTGGCATCTGAATAAGCACACAGATTCATAGAAGCTACATTAGAAATATTCATTTTATAGTTTTTAATAGAAAAAACATAGTTCGTAATATCCTACTACTATTAACCAACATTTGTATGTGTAGCCGTTACAAAATTGAGGCAATGTTTACAGCAAGACTAATTTTAAGTCTTGATCTAGATGACAAAAATGAAAAATATCCGATTAACGATCTGTATGAAAATTATTGCATTACTTCATTTTCTACAAAACTTTTCATCAATTTTGTCAGGCAAAACATAACCAGGTTTAAAAGGTAGTTTAACATAACTTTTTAGCAAATCCTTAAATTTAAATTCTAATTTTTCAATGCACGACTTTTGATGAATGTTGACCATCAATCTCTTTAAAGTTAACGCCCAACAAATACTTTATTACTCCTACTTCAGCAATTTCTAAATTAGCTTTTAACATATTGGTTACAGATAACAATACACTTTTATTTTTAGCAAATAGTACTAAGTCATCAACATAAACAACTAAAACTGCATTAGTCTGCATTTTATACAAACAATTACACCATTTTAACTTGCAAAATCCTATATTATGTAATATAGTATCTAATTCAGAATTCCATTCACGTTCGCTTTGCTTTAAACCATATATTGATTTATTTTTTTTAAGCACACTTTATTTTCTAATCCTTTCTCTGTATAACCTGGAGGTTGTTTCATATATACAATCTCCTTCAAATTTCCATATAAATAAGCCGATTTAACATCTAATTGAACATTATACCAGCTTAACATACAAACTAAAAAATAAATATTAGTTTTACAATTGAAAAATGTACAACAGGTGAAAATATCTGTATAATCAATACCAAGTTTTTGCTTAAGTCCCTGTGCTACCAAACGAGCTTTATACTTTTTACCATTATTTTCAGTATTTTTTATGTTATATATCCATTTACTTCCAATTATTGAAGCGTTTTCAGGAGGATCAACTAATTGCCAAACTTTTCGCTTTTTCATCATTTTAATTTCTTCCCCCATCGCTCCATTCCTTTCTGGACATTTACGTACCTCCTAAAACGATTTAGGTATTTCAACATTATAAATTTCGTCTTGAAACATCTCAGCTAAATCCC
The DNA here is from genome assembly GCA_032207245.1 of Pardosa pseudoannulata. NCBI lineage: Eukaryota > Metazoa > Arthropoda > Arachnida > Araneae > Lycosidae > Pardosa > Pardosa pseudoannulata. The sequence goes on from CM063508.1 coordinate 143,762,838, forward strand.
AGTTATCTAAATCACTAATTGGGGATTGATCAGAGCTATTAGATACACTTGCTACCTTAGGATATTTAGTTTTAGGTTTAAAATCAAATTCATCAGGTTCATGAGAATTTTTTTCCTCACAATATCTCTTAGAATCGTTTAAAGATCTAAGTATCTTATTTGTGATAGGAGTATAATATACATCAACTCTCGTACTTTTATTTCTAGGAATTTCAACTCTTTTCCACTCTGAAATGTGTATAGAACTTAAGTCTAACATTTTTTCCTTTACCTTCCCATCTACAGTTTCGTTCAAATTGTTTCCGGGTAATTCATGATTCAAGTCTAGTGTCGCGTATTTAAAGTTGTTTTTCTCAACTTGCGATTCATTTAAACTAGATTTTATTTATTACAATTATTTTCTCCAAACAATTCCTTAACACCATTTCTAGTTTCATCTATACGAACATGTATACTTTCTACGATGAGTCTTTCTTTCGGAATGTAAATTCTATATCCTTTAGTTTTAATTGCATACCCAACAAAAATTCCTAATAAAGCTTTAGGTTGTAGTTTATTTCGTTTAACTTTAGGAACATGTACAAATGTTAAAGAGCCAAAAATTCGTAAATGTCTTACCGAAGGTTTGAATTCCTGTCCATAATTCTTGAGGAGTGATACCTTCAGTTAGGCTGTGTTCGGTTCTATTTTTCGTATGAACAAATGTTAATAAAGCTTCCCCCCAAAATGTTGGTTTTAGTCCACTATCCTCTAACATGGATCTGACTGCATTCATGGCTACTTTATTAAAATTTTCTGCTAAACCTAATTGTTCTCGTGTAGCAAATGAGGATCGTTCCATTTTTATCCCTAAATCAGTTGGAAGTTTCTCGAATTCTTTATGACAAAACTCTAATCCATTATCTGTTCTAACACATTTCAATTTTTTCCCTGTCTGTCTTTCTGACTTTGCCAAATATTTTTTAAAAAATTTGGAAACTTCGGTTTTGTCTTTAATTATATAGACTGTAGTTAATCTAGAATAATCGTCAATGATAGACAAAAAATATCTCCCCTTCCTAATGAGTTAAAAAGAGAAGGTCCCCATAAATCCATATAAATTCTATTTAATACCTATTTGGTAATGCGTTTATACGAGTATCCTCTTTTAAATGATTTTCTATTAAATTTTGCTACTATACAAGTTTTGCATAACTTATGTTTATCTTTACAATTTATATTTTCAATTCCTTTAACACAATTAGTTTTACTCATTTTTTCAAGTAAAGACAAATTAGTATGACAAAATCTACGATGCATAATTTCCGAACTTAAACTAGTAGAAAAAGCAAAATTTTTACATTTTGATGCATAACCTTTAACTACATACAATTTACCAATTAAGGGTACAGTAAAACAATACCTATTAAATTTATCATATATAATCATTTTATTATTCTCCCATTGAATTTTGTTACCAGTAATGTCTATATTAGCCCTACCAATTAAATTTCGCCTCATTAGGAGCATGTAACACATTTTTTAAAGTTATTTCTACATTACTTTTTACGTCTAGTATAGTGAAATCAATATCTCCAACTCCTAGTACATCAGATGATTTGTCTATCACCAATAAGCACTTGTTGAGGGGGTAGTTCACGGTACGTTGTAAACAGTTCTTTATTGTTCGTAAAATGTGACATTGCTGCTGAATCTATCAGAAATTCCACATATTCGTTGTCTGAAGACGTTAGAGCAAGCACATTCGGGATTAATCCTGTCACTACGAAGAATAGTAGTTTCGCTGTAGACTTGCTTTCTCCCCCCTTCTCTCTTCCTTTTGAAACACCTTGTATCTTTGTGACCATACTTCCTGCAGTAGCTGCAAATTATATTCCGCCCCATACGAACAGGCGGTGATATATTCGAGATTCTACTGGGTTCCAGGTCGCTTCCACTGCTTGTACACGATGATTCTCCTCTGCTTTCTTCAAGTTTTAAGATTTATCTGTAGTTGGTTTAAATTTCGTTGCATAGGCATTTGCAATGGGTACTATATCCTTGCTTTCATCTTTAAGCTGATTCTACCATACTCACTGATAAGTTGTTTCGACACATTTTCTAACGAAAAATCTTTATCTTCTAAACGATATAATATTTGAACTAGGTTATCATATTCCTTAAGTAATCGTCGGATTAATTGGAAACGAACTAATAGTTCTGGCATGTCAAATCCTGCATCCTTAATTTGATGCTTCTTTTCTTCAATTTTCTTACAAAACAAGTGAACAGTTTCTTCTTGCGAGTTCAGTTTCATTTCGTAGAATTCATCTATTAATCCAGCTAACCATGCTCGGGATATTTGTTCCAAATTTAGTTTCAAAATATCCGAGGCTTCCTTTCCAATCTGTTTGTGCTATGAGAATTTGAAATTTTCTTTCAAACGACTGATAAATACTAGTGAAGGCTCTGCGTTTACGCCACTCAAAGTCTCTTTTCTCACTATCACTTGCATCCTTTTTACATTCGAGCTTTGGATTAGAAATGAACTCCCAACAGTTTCCATCAATAAGAACACATTTAATATCAAGTTTCCAAGTAGGATAATTATAATCTGAGAGATTTAGGAAATTATAGATTAGTTCTTGAACTTGCGTCATCTTAAATCAATAAAGTAGAATATTTAAGAAACTGCTCATTTGAATACCACAAATTCATGTATTTTTAATCCACATCAAAATTCTTAACCACATCAGCATAACATGGGCATAACAGGCCCATAAGAGTGTTGAGGTAAATTTCATGGATGTTTATTCGTCCAGATCGAACGACAAAAAGAAAAAAATATATATAAGGCATTAAAATCAAATTTAAGAAAGCATTTTTAAACATAATACGTCGATTTTGCTTACCAACATATTTATTAACATCAGAATCAGAGACAAGGCAAAAGCAGGGCAAGCTCCGTAGCCTACCGGGAAAGTCAATTTATATCATGACTGACTCAATATATTTACATAAAATGAAATGCGGTTACGACCGAAATAATTTGTATCGATATTTTCTTTTTGTAGATGAACCTTTCCAACAGAACTTTTTATGAGTTATATAATAATAAGCTTTAAAAACTATGTAGTTACTATATTTCAAATAAAATAGTTTTAAAACTACCGTAGAAGTTATACACTAAATGAGAAAAAAGAAATCAGTTAACCACATCATAACTTCAGAAATACCTATATTAAAAACTGAATTTGTTTATTCAAGAGAAGTAAAACATCTTTTTGTCTTTAACTCAAAATTTAATAAGTATTTGACAATTTAACATAAAAATATTAAAAACTGGCAACATATTGAAAGTTTTAAAAATAACCTTTATGAGGCTATTATTGCTCATATTATATATGTTTAATGTCCAGAGAATAAAAAGGACAGATTTTATTTGGTGTAAAAAATATTTTCTAACTTATACCTTCCAAAAATTATTTTGCTGGTAAATAAATGTTTACTTTTTATTTTGCTTACTTGGAGTACAGAAAATATGCTGCTCTAATGAAGATTTTTTTGGCTTGAAAGGTTCTAAATCTTATTAAGAAAGGAACAAATATAAATTACCCAAACTGCGAGTTCTTTAAAATTTGCTTCATATGGTTGTATATGCCATCCAGTTTATTTTGAGGGTAAATGAATGTTTACTTTTTTTTTACTCGGAGTACAGAAAATATGTTGTTTTAATGAAGATTTTACTGCTTAAAAGGTTCTATATCTTGTTAAGAAAATAAACAAATAAAAATTACACAAACTACGAGTTCTTTAAAATTTGTTTCGTATGGTCGGATAAGCCATCTAGTTTACACCACTCAACGTAGAAAGCGATACGAACTAGTTCTCTTTCCATTCGATACTCTACAAAGTTCAAAGATACTCTTAAAATTTTTTTTCGGGTTCAAGTATGCATAAATTATCAAGCTCTCGGGAAGAAAAGTAAAAAAAGAAATGCTTTGAAAATTTCTGTATTTCCCACGAAATGTGTTTTTGCATCCATAATTTATTAATGAATGAGCCAAAGACCTGAATTGAATTCCACATTTTCTAAACGTAGGATAAATTTTAAGCACTAAACGATATTTTTTTGATAAAAAAAACCCACCTGTTAATAATTACAAGATGTTCGTAATTTTTCAATCGCATAAAACGGTCTCAAATGGGTGAAGACAGCAAGCTGATAAGTTTAAATGAATTTTATTTTAAACAGAACTGAAAGTAGTTTTTAGGTAAAAGAGAAAACCTTTCTTTTTAACTTTATTGGGTGGAAGGAAAAGGTCACGTGCAATAAAATGCAACGAGCAGAAGTAATTTTTAAAATATGATACCTCAAGCTCCTTCCAGTAGAAAGATTCCTATCAGAATAAAGAGAAGGAAATTGATTCTAGCTTCATTTAACTCAAGAGGATGATTTTATATTTCTTTCTATATTTAGCCTTGAAGGTAAAATAAGCTGAAATAACGTTGGATAATAAATAAAAACTTACGAATTGACTTTACGCCTTACTGCAATTGAAAACTTTAAATGGATTTTAACCCATAAGAATATTATCCGTAAGAAAGTAAATGAGATTTAAAACCGGTACATTTTATGATGTTTCTTGATACTGAACTTTTCAACAGATGTTTATTATAAGGTGGATCTAAACAACAAATACCGTAGACTCTACGCTAAAATGGACTTTTAAAATTCAACCCAGAAAATTGTATAAATTGCTCTCCAAAATGATTTTCATGCTCCTACTTTAAATGGTCGCATCAAAAAAGAAAGTAAGTAGTCCAATTTCTTACAGCAGAAGGAATGTAGAGAAATTTCACAGCAAATATCATCAAAGATCAGGTGCTAAAATTTGAATTGGAGGTTCCAACCATACCCTCTATGTCTTAACATGTCTCCATGAGATTTTTAATGGTTTGAGCATTAAAAAATAAGGAAGTAGATTTCAAAACACTCTGAAGTGAAGAATTTTTTCAAAATTCGTTCCTGTATCAACCAAGGACTTACTATAAGAAGCGAATATCCTGCATAGAGAGATAAAATGTTTGCAACTTCAGGCTTAGCATCTTTAAAAAGAAATTTTGTTGTCACAGTGAACATGGGTCGTTGTTCATTGAAAGTAGCGTTTTCAGTAGAAAAATGAATAAATTCCATTGACCCAAATCGACGCATAAAATTGCTTCTATCAATTCGCTAAATCCTGCAGTTTGTAAAACGTGAGTTTCGATTCTTACGCATTTTCTGAAACTATATGAAGATCATCTTGATTTCCACAAATCTCATTATCTCTCCAAGAAAATGATATGTTCACAGCTTTACGATGAATCCCTCTGAAAAATTTCTGTTGGTACATACATCTCCAATAAGTTTCTATGTTTCTTTTTAAAGTAAACGTAATTAGCTTTATAATTGCACGTGCATAAAATCTAGGACGTATTAATTTATGCCATCTAAAGTACCGATTCGTGTCAGTATGTAGCAATGGCCAGAAATGTAAACTATTCCTTTTCCAGCCGCCTGCAATGTCGGTGATCTTGAATGCAAAAAAGCATTCACCAATTGAAATTCATCGTCAGGTGTATGAGTCGAAACTGAAGAAACACAAAATTCAACGCTTATGCAGCACTGATATTTCTGCTACGGTATCACGATGACGGTGGCAAGGATCCTCGGCAATCGTCAATGGCAATGAGACTAGACTTCGCACTTTACGAAACCAAGAGAGATAATTTGCATCCAGGTTGGCATCTTTAAAAAGAAATATTGTCGGTACAAGGGGAGACAGTGTTCTGAAGGAATGGTTATTCACAGGCTACAGAGTTCTACGACAGAATAAAAGTTGATCACAACACGACAAGTGTCTCAATTCTGGTGGACTATGTTGAAAAATAGCTGAAACATGTACTTTTCCAATAAAATCATAAAGTGTGCTTTTTTTTTCTTTTAATGGAAACTTGCTTTTCTGGATGCATACATGCTCCAATAAT
>CM063508.1:143773846-143780241 GCA_032207245.1 Pardosa pseudoannulata
TTTTTACTCAATAATCAAATTCACAAGAATAAAAACAAATAAATAAATAAATAAAATTCAACTCAAAGTAGTGTTTACAAACACTTCTTTGGGGAACGGTGAAAGTGATAATAGTTAAATCTAATTAACTTAGCTTAGATTTGTAAATTAATTAAAGAAAAACTGTTTGTGAACATAAAACCTTTGAACTTTTTTTTTGTAAAGGAATGTAACACTTACAAAATTTTATTAAATTGCTTGTAAAGCTTCACGCAAAGTAGAGACAGAAAAAAAGGGTTTTAAGCTGATTAAATTGTTGACTATGTTTATTAGTGTACAGCAACAAAAGAAATATCAGAAAATTTAGCTCTTTTTTGTATCTAAAAATATTACTCGAAAGTAATGAAAAATAATAAGTTGCTAAGCTAGACAATTAGAGTGATTTTTTACTTCGGGATATTTGGGTGGAAACAAAAGATTTTGCCTTAAGCTGATTATATTTCTGTATAAAAAGTTTAGCTATTGGGAGAATTTGCTCTTTTATAAAGCTGTTTTTTGCTGGAAGTTATTAGAAGCGGAATTTATTTAGTTAATATTGCTGAAAGTTGAAAATTAATACTTTTTAGTCTAAGTCAATTAGAAAATCCCTTTTCCACTTTCAAAATATGCAACTACTTGACTCGTATATGGTTAACTTTAATAAAATATAACGTTTAAAGTTGTTACATGTTCTATTATTTCTTACTGTTCTGCTGTGGTGTACTACATTGCTGTTGTTATTTCAAAGCATTTTATAACCCAAGTTTATTTTATATCGACTTTAATTATAGTAAAATGCCACTGATCTATATTACAACATTCAAATATAGAACAAAAGACAAGGAAATATGCTAAAAAAAATATTTTTAAAAAATTAAAAATTAAAGGAAGCACTCCAAGTGCAACGCCTAAAAAAATGTCCAAGAGAACGCTGCATTCTTTTCCTTCCTTCTTTCTACTCGGGCAACCCTATACTTTTTCCATTATCCTGTGCTGATGCGTTCGTTGTTCCATTGTCCTTTGCACAATGCGTCCTTTCCCGGCTCTGCCCAGAAGGACCGGGACTCCAAGGATGGTCCTGAATCGCCTCCTGGAAAACTTGGCGAAGTTTAAGTGCAATCGTTTTCACTGACCACACCACACGCTTCCTGGAGTCGCGAAAAACACTTGGGCATTCAACCCACAACGTGTGAGTGCGGCGAGCAAATCAGTTTCGCAAACCTTATGTCAAACATAGCTGTACTCTCACATGTTCAATGTATGAGCAATTGTTTTACGTTGACCCAGCACATGTAGCTATACAGTACCAAGATGCTACTAATTCTAGTCATCACAACAGCGACCCCTAACGGCTACTTGTCATGTAGCTCTCATTAAATTTAGGTATTTTACCTGTGATCAACTATAATGGTTAATATTTGGTTAGTTTAAGACTAAAATTTATATGTATTGCGTTGTGTAGATTATTTAATTTTTAAATTCAACCACAGGTTCTGAAACTACAGACTAATTTTTAAAAACTAATAAGCTCATTAAAAGTTGCTAAAATAAATATTACAAACTTAAATAAACACATAACAAAGTTGATAGTTTTAAATAAAAATACGAACATTTATTGTTATACTATTTATATGTCTATATACAGAAAATAGATTCAAATTTAAAAAAAATTGCCTTTCCAAATTTTTTATTATCTGCTACCTAATACAAAATTCAAAATTAATCCTATAATAAACATTTACGTAAAAAAGAAGAGAGAGGACCTAATTCCAAATTCAAATTTTTATAAAAAGTACCTTTGTGGATCTGCAGAGGGATGTGCAACTGCAGGGCTGTGCAAAGTTGGTACTCTGGTCGGGGGCTCTTCAGACTTGGAGTTGGTCAAAGAATATAGACCTCTTTGCGTGTACTCTTGATTGGTGGGTGGCAATGCTGACTTTACTTCCACCACTGGTCTGGGGCCTTATAAAAAATCCTGGAAGTCTGTGAGGCTGCGACTTGGTCCCCGAACTCTGCTCTCCAACTATCTTCTTAACTCAGCTCTCTTTTTCTCATTTTTTAATATCCTTTTCATCTTCTGCCTTTCTCCCGACTTTTGCTCTAATCAGCAGAGCTGTACATAGTCATTGGTCTCCCTTTCCCCGACTTTAAATCACAAATATGGGGAAAAACTTACCCCTTCAATTTGGGCACTGTCCCTTAGGGGCTCATAAATAACTCCACAAAGGTACTTTCTTATTTAGTGTCGAGAACAGAGACATGATTCTAATCTGGAACTGGGATCAGAACCCCGTCCGAGAATTCTGCGCAAGACGAATCCATTCAATTAATTGATATAGGTCCTCTCTCCTTTACAAAAGATGTGAAGAGGTCAGATTTAGATCTCAAGCATTTCACTTCCCTTTTTATTTATATTAATTACATTAACTAAAATGATCTAAATCGCCTCACCTACTACCAAGACCTGCTGACCTGCGAGAGGTTCGTCATGGTTCGAAGATTAATGTGGTCCAAACGAGTAAGGAGCAAACTCTGCAAAGGTAGGCCCTAGAGTACCAGGAAGAACTCAAAAGATCACTCAAGTACTCTCGGTGATTGAAACACGTACAGACCTAAAGGAGATGTGCCACTGGAGGGTAACAATATAGTAAACGTTTCAAATTAAAACAGTGTACTACTACATTACCGTCAAGATATGTCACTGGCAACATCCACATCATAATGATTCCAGCAGTAACCAGAGAGGGAATTTGTGGCATCAAGTTTCCAGCTCTTGTGACTTCTGACGTTATTATGATGTGGAAGTCGCCTATGACATATCTCAACCATAATATAGTAACGCACAGATATATACAATACGTTTTTCGAACAAAACCGACATAACCAAAGCTTTTAGGAAGTTTAATTCCACGTTGTGTGAAGCAAATTTCAAAGTTCTTTGTACCATTTACCTTAGAAAACTTAGGAACAGAACCACGTAGTTCAGCATTTTCACTATCTCTTAACCCTCTGAGTGGAACACACAGGGGGAAAAAGTCTCTAAAACTTCGCTAAAGTTTTATTGTGTCAGTGACCAAAGTGTTCTATGATTTTTTTACTTCACCATTTGCCCCATCCTCGTTATTGTGCCTCTACTTCCGCTTATAAATAGATATATAATTAGACATTATTGATTGTTTATTTTTAATACACTTAAAGCTCCTGAAGTCTCGAAGATCATCACATAAGAAATAATGTATTCTAAAAGTACGAATAAAAATATTTTTTAAGAGAATTATTTATATTTTTTTACTAAAGTCATCCAAGATATTTCAGTGGTACAATTAGAGATATATCTGTTACCGCAAATGAAAAACTTCGAAATAGAGATTTCCAAAGCAATTTGAAGTTATAAGCGTCTTTGTTCCTCAGAGAGTAGGGGTTCATCCCTCAATAAATGTCAGTCAAAGAGAGGTGCAGTTAATAAACAATCGACCTGACCCTCTTACCTCAAACCTCCATGGGGGAAAGTACTGTCAGAAATGTACAATACATCTATTTTCGGAACGTTTTTGGAGGTCGAAAATTGTCTGTGACAGCCCGCGGAATTGTACGTGCAAACCGCTTAGAGGGTTAAAATGGCCTCAGTCTTTGGCGGTTTTATGTTATATATTTTATTAACGTTCTTAACAAAAACGCAGTTGTAATTAACAATAAAAAGGTTTCATTTCAGAACAGAGTTATAAACACAATTATACAGTTTTATAGAACAAAGATGACTTCACATTCAAAAGGAACTGGAGGTAAAAGACTGATCTCGGTGAAATTTACAATAGGAGAAACGCCAGGTATTGATTTCTGGAAATATGTCTATTTCAACGTACTTACATAAAATAATAAAATTTGGCATCAAAGTTTACTCTATTAATAAAACTGGCTTTTAGATAACTATACATGTTCTGTAAAATTACACTATTTTTTGGCAGGACAGTATTTTAAAATTTAGTGAGCCTTCGGCAAACTCAGGTATTTCTAAAATATTTCAATTTATAAGGATGAAAAAAAGAATATTAAATGGTTCATATATGTAGATTATTTACAGTCTGTTCCATAAGAGCGTGTCGTCTATTTCTCTAAAAATACAAACGGATTAGGTAAAAATGCATTTGTACCGTGTAGTATACATATTAAACTGAAATGCATTTTACCTAATAAGTTGTCCAGTCCCGGTTATTATCGATTAAGCAAGAATCACTTTATCATTCGATTTTGACGTTGAGCGGCGTTTACCCCTTTCCGGTAGGTCGCCACCATTTTGTACCGCTTTTTAACGTGCTATCTACTTCTTGACAGACGACTCCGACTTTCTCATGCACCGGGCTGCAGCTGCACAAGACATTTTTGGTCCTTTTGGATGATTACACAGAAACACTGCCTCAAAATGGCTCGCATACGCGGCACTCATTTTGGAATTGTTGATTTAAACACAGCAAAACAAATCGAATAAAGAATATAACCATAAATCATGCTTCTCTAATGTTTGAAGAACACATGCAATAAGGCCGGTATCTGAGAGCTATCTATTGACAAGTTATGTGCGACACGCTCTTATGGAACAGTCTGTATATAAGTAAACATTTGCGAAAATGAAATAACAAAATCACGTTTAAAGTAATTTTTAGGATTCTTTAAAAAAAAAAAAAAAAGAATGTTTCAAAACACAAAGTGCACATTCAATAAAGATGTACTTTACAAAAAATAGTTATATTCATTCTAGAATAGAGACCTAAACACTAAAAATGTTCTGTGTGTCAAAGTGATTAAACAACAAGACAACAATTTTAGACCATCGAAAATAGTATTAGTTTTAAGTAGAATTTCTAACCTTTCGAAGGAAAATGAGGTTTTTTCTAAAAGCGTACTAAGTGCACTTTTAGTAAACATGTCCTTTAACTCCTTCCGGTATGATTTAATAATGAAAAACTGTGCATGAAATAACCATTTAATTTTTATTTAAAAACTTGTTTCATTTTACAATTCTTACATATTCTTAATTAAAATCCACTTTTTACATAGTGTTAAATAATATCAGAAACAGTAAAATTAAGAAAATATCAAAGCAAAACATTAAGAAGGTATACAGATAATAGTCTTCAAGCTAGTGGTACTTTTCAAAACAAAGTGCAAAGGAATTCTTAATTGTTTACACCGCCAAGTAGTCTCACTTATAATTTGATTCTTGTAACACACGCGTCACTTCTTAGTAGGTTTTCTTTTATTCTGACTCATTAATTTGGCAATGACTTGTACCAAGAAATTCTAAGTAAACAATATGCAATAGTGACTTGTGATTTTCACAAGTGATAAAAGTGTTGCTAAATTCAGTACACTAGAAATTTTAAACTAAATTAATTATCATATTTAACAGTAACTTTAATCGCATGACGAGTATAGATCGTCATTGTGCGGTATGGAATGAAAAACTAATGACTAGCTAGACTCGTGATTTTACCGGAAGGGGTTAATAAAAGTAGCTTTATTCTTTTCTAGTATAGAAACCTGAACACTTAAAATGTTCTGCATGTATTATTTATAATCTCTTTTGTTATTCTCAAGAAATGCATAAACAACATAAAAAAAAATTTAGACCACATAAAAAAAGTACTGGCTTTAACATAATTTTCAAGCTTTTCAAGAAAAGTTTTATTTCATATAAATAATTTTAGCACAAAAAACTTTTATTTTCTTTTTCAATTTTTAAGACGGAGTTCAGAAACTTAACCCCATTTTCGTTCATTTTCCAATTTCTGCCTATATTAGGCACTTAACCAATTACGAGAAATATTTGCTTGAGTAAAATAACAAACCCACGCATGCAAAATATATTGGATTGGGCATTAAAAATTCATCGTTTAATAGGGGAACGTCCCAGTTCAGATAATTTACCTATGCTTGCTACCTATTTGTTTTCTGTCATAATACATTGCTATTTATTGACATGTTTATCTCTTTTTATACGTCTTTATGCGAAATATATTCTATAGGAGACAACAATATATGAAATCTTTGAAATATTACATTTGAATTATAAATGAGCTAGAAAGTTCTCTTACAGTTTCATTATAAAGTGAAATAATATTGTGTATTGTTTGAGTGGAATGTCTCTTATTATTGAATATATCCAAGTAATTTGCTCTGAAATAAAGACGGGATATGCATTCAGTTGGATTTATTTCTTTAACACTGGAAGTTTTAAGCAGAAGAGAATGAAAATAAAGCTAGCGTATATTAAAAATGATATTCTTTTTATAAAAATACTTTTTTGAGATTTTTTTATTGTCTAGAGTGGATAATTAAACAATTAAGAATTCACTTCAATACAAATAGTAGAATTACAC
>CM063508.1:143780341-143790341 GCA_032207245.1 Pardosa pseudoannulata
CATTTCCCCAGCCCCGCAATAATAAATTGCAATAATTTTAAATTCGGTACTAACGAATGGCACCTTTGAAATTACTGGATCGTGTAGGTACGGGTCTGGGGAAATGCTTTACACCAGCAATATATTATTGCATTAAATTTAATTTGAAATTCGGTACTAACGAAATTTTTTGCGGTTTTTACCAATACTAACGAATGACATCTTTGAATTGGGCAATATAAGCAAAATTATGCTGTTTCGGGGCTTACCTTTCTAGAGTCCCGAGCAGAAAAATGGCTATAATTTTTCAAATTCGGTACTAACGACAATTTTTGCGGTTCTAACCAAGCACTAACGAATAGCACCTTTGAATTTACTGGATCGTGTAGGTTCAGAGCTGGGGAAATGCTTTTCACCGCAATAAAAAATTGCAATAATTTTATTTGAAATTCGGTAATAACGAAATTTTTTGCGGTATTTACCAGTATTAATGAAGTACTAACGATGACATCTTTGAATTGGGAAATAGAAGCAAAATTATACTGTTCCGGGGCTTACTTTTCTAGAGCTCCGAAAAGAGAAATGGCTATAACTTTTTTTCAAATTCGGTACTAACGAAGTGTTATGGAATGACATCTTTGAAACGGGGAATTCCATAGATGAGCTCGCATTTCCCCAGCCCCGCAACAAAAAATTGCAATAATTTTATTTTAAATTTGGTACAAACGAAGTACTAACCAATGGCACCTTTTAAATTACTGGATTATTGGGACTGGGGTAATGTACGTAGGGAATAAACCTTTCTCTTTCTAAAACGTGAAACCGAAACTTATAGTAACGACTAAAAAAATTCCAACAGAAGATTTAAAACTAAACACTCGGAAACTTCCGATTTCCCATATAGGAAATCAGCTTCAGGATATAAAAATTTTAATTCTATACCAAAAGCATCAGCTTTTAAATTAACAGTTAGTAAATGTATTTTTTGTGTAGATGAAGTAAACGGTCATGATAGTAAAGCGTGTAGATTGAATATAGAAGATAATAAAAATTGGCTTTACGGAAACGGGGAATCTTACTTGTTTTTTTAAAAGGGGGGGAAACTATTTAGCAAAAAATTGCATGTCGGGTCTCAAATGCGAACTGTGCTTAGGTAGACATAATACACTTTCTTATAAGCAAAATTCGGAATCACCAACGTCAGATGACATTACCAATAAAAATCAAATCTAAAAACACGAGTTAAAAAATTCATACGAAAGTGACACTTCTGGAAGTGATAATTCCATAATATATAAATGTTCAGTTAAACCACCCCTTGAAAATAACGAAATATTCCTACAAGCTTGCTTTTCGAGGCATAACACAAATAAATTTAAATTCCCTAAAATGTGTCGTCATGTTTGATTCAGCATCACAACGTAATTTTATCAATGTATCTCTCGCACAAGAATTAAAATTTCTGGTAATTAGAAAAGAAAACATTGATTAATCTCATGTGATCAATCTAAAAAAAAGGAATATTCAGTCATTGCATTTGAATTATCAAATTTAAAAAACAAAGGGCAAAGGTACATCGTGGAGGCTTTGGTTGTAAACCAAATTTCGTATATGAAGCTTTAAAATTTGTTATGAGATAACCGTTCAGAGTATTTTCTCTATCACTGAAAGGGAAAAGAAATTTTTTCTGAAATGAAATCAAAAACTCCCAGACGTTCTGATAGGCGCCAATTTGTATTGGCAATTACATAAAAAAATAAGAAAATTGCATTCTTTTTTTTTTTTTTTTTGCAGTTGAAACTACATTGGGTTGGAATGCTTTCGGAAATGTTGCTGACGTGGAGTCTAGTCAAATATATGTTTCCAATCATGAAAGTTGAATATAAAAATTAATGAACAATTAGGAATAATCGAAGTCTGTGGCCAATGAGAGAACGAGAATTTTGCGCCCCATCGAGAGGTTTAAAGAAAGGATAAGAACACTACTAAGATACGAATTGTATTTAGTAGTTCTAATAAAATTTCAGGCTGCGAATCTGTAAATCATCGGTCGGGGAACTTTTTTAATCATTACCCCAAAATATATCCTTCACATTTTCTGCTAATATAGAAATTCGTTCTTTCACAATTTTTGCAGACAAGGGCACTGAATTCAGTTTCTTCGCTTCTTTTTGACCACACATAATCTCTGCCATTTTTACAGCAGCTGGTTTAACCAAATCTTCACCAATAGTGTATGGTTTCTTATTTCGAGCAATCAACCAGGCTACTTCAAAGCTAGCCCTTGATGCTGAACGCTGATCGAATGTACCAAACAAGTTGCTATTCAATCTTTGTCTTTTAACAGATATTTCTAAATTTGCAAAGTATTCTCGCGGTTTGGAAGACAGGTGTGAATGCAAATTATCTAAATGTTTCTTCAATTGACTTTTTTTGAAAGATTCGGAAGTCAGTACCTTCATACATACAACACACTGTGGTTTTATTGTACCACTGTCTTCTATTTGTGTAAAACCGTAATTAAGGAATTCTTCTTGGTATGTTCTTTTTCTATTTGCTGCCGTCTGGAGGGAGACAGAACATAATATTTGTAAAATATTCAAATTAAATTTTTAAATTGCGGTTTACCTTTATCGATATATCAATGATTAATGATAAAATCAGCAACTAACTAATAAAAACTCGCTCTCTGACTTGTCACTTTATTTGTACTCAATTTAAAGTAAAATAAAATGTGCTTTATTGCGCAAAGAGAACACTTTAGTGGTAGGTAGGGAGATGGCGAGAACACTTTAGTGTGGTAGGTAGTGAGATGGCGTGGCCTGCATATGTCGCTAAATTGTTTAAGTTGAAAAAAATTACTAACAAGTTTATAAAATAGCAAATTAAAAATATATACTTTTTACTCAAAAAAGTTTCATTTTTACCCCCCCAAAATTTCATTTTTACCCCATTTGGGGTAATTTACTCCGGTTTCCCCGACCGCTGCTTTAAATGATTGTTTCATTCAGGGTCCAAGTTTTGCACCACCTATTCTAAATGTAATCACGCGATTTCGAATGTTTAAAATTGCTTTTTTGCGCAGACATTGAGAAAGCATTTTTAATGATAGGAATCGCAGAATCTGATAGAAGTTTTCTTAAATTTTTATGGTTTGACGATACCACTAAAAATTAAACTCATGAGGATGACAAGAGTAACATTTGGTTTTACGACATTTTTACTGCTACTGTTAAGAATCACATTAAAGATTATAGGGAAAAATATCCTGAAAACTTATGAAATGTTGAATTCAGCTGTTTGTCGATGATTTAATTTACGTATCCTCCACCTTAAATGAAGCATATGAATTGACTTCGTCTTCTGTATGTATCTTGGTAAATGCGGGGATGAAATTAAGAAAATTTAATACGAATTCAGAAGAATTAAAGAACATGTGGTATAAAAATGATTGTTTTTCGGAGGTAATGAATGACAGTAATACATATTCTTGGAATGGTGTGGGATAAAGATAGTGACAAATTGGGATTAGATATACAAAGTATAGTTCAAAACTTGGATATATCTTTAAGATATATCTTATGTACTTATTATGTACCGCTTCATAACTTCGAGGACTGACGGACAGATAAGTCTTATTATATAGGGCAGGGGTG
This sequence comes from Pardosa pseudoannulata, assembly GCA_032207245.1. Taxonomy (NCBI): domain Eukaryota; kingdom Metazoa; phylum Arthropoda; class Arachnida; order Araneae; family Lycosidae; genus Pardosa; species Pardosa pseudoannulata. The sequence goes on from CM063508.1 coordinate 143,783,977, forward strand.
GACGAACTTTTGGGATCCGTGGTCTACTCCACATTTAAAAAAAATCGAAGGCGGTCTACCCATGGCCAGAGCTAACTTAACGTACATGTTTATATAGTTTCGGTAACAACATAAAATGGTAAATTATCTAATTTTTCTAAAAAAAAAAGATATTAATATTTACAAAATTAAAAATTTACTGACGAAAATAATCAAATATATGTCAAAAATGGACCATCCTATTCACTTCGTTTAGTTGAAATTTGGCACTGCATATCTGCGACAAGTTTATCATTGTGACTGGCACGAGCTTATTGCAATGCGTAAACACGAAATTAAATGTTCATCTGTTAACGAACCATTACGAACCAGGGTTGCCACTTCAAAGCTACAAAAAGCTTGGTTAGCTTAAAGTCTCCAGCGACGTCAGACATCGCCCAAAAAGTTGCCAAGTCAAAAACCGCTGGGTATAGTGTATCGAATCAGTACCATATAATGATTATATGGTACTGATTCGATTATATTATAATCTAAGCCTCCCACTTTCGTCAAGTTGTTTATTTAATTCTCAACTGTAAAACTGCAAATTCATTGTATTATTTTGCACAGTTTGTTTTAGGTCTTAAATCTTAAAAGTGAAGTAAATTTTTATCTTAAATAATTCATTAATTCTATGTCAAGTCATAAATTGTTAATATCCGAGTTCATTATCGTTATGGTCTCGCGGACTACCTAAAAAAGTCTTCGGTCGACCAGTCAACCGCGGTCGATGTCTTGGCCACACCTGATATAGGGGATAAGTACATCACTGAGTGACAAAGCGCTGAAATTTTCAACAAGCTATTTGTGCGAAAAAAAACCTCTTCATCTGTCACAGTAATTAACACTCGATATCCCTCTGTCCACATACGATAAGCATGAACATGCAGCGCAGTAAAAAAAGGTAATGCATAAATTACTTTTCAAATATAACTTTACTTTCCATGTGTGCAATTTTTATTCAACAGCCTTTCACAAGGTTTAGGCTTGAGATATTTACCACGAAACAGTTCACTGAGCGACAGTATAAATAAAAAAAAAATCACGAGTCATTCCTCAAAAACGTCCAATGTTTAAAATAGTTTAGAACAAAATTCTCGGAAAAGGTATTATGCTAACAGTTATTAGTGTAAAAAGAAACGAAAAAGGTTAAAGCTAGCGAAAAAAGATTTTGAAAGCTCACCAAAACTAAAACGAAACCCTATATATGGTGAAGTTAATTGGGATCCAAAATATTAAGAACATGTGTGCTATTTGAATTAATGAAATAAAAGTGTGTATTGCTCTATAAAATAATTGAAGCCATTTTTATTTTAAATTTATATAATGGTGTTCGCCAAATAAGAATTATATATGCAGTAATCTTTAAAGTTCTAAAGTTTGCTGAGTTCTGTTCTAAAGGCTTTATTACACTTCTACATACGTTGAAAACGGGTTACTCCATGTGGTTGGTTTGGTTTAGAGCGCTACGGTCTACTGTTTTGCACACGAGAGCTAGTGAGACCGGGACCTACTGCTTAAAGCTGATTCGTAAGAACATCCATGCCATAGCGGGATTCGAACCTACGAACTCCTATTCCGACGATCAGCGCCCTAAACAATCGGTCAGCGTTCGGCAGGTTATTCCATCTGAAAGTTTAGAACAAATTCTACATGCCCACCTCCAATTTTGATTAAATTTGGTATAGTAAGTAGCTTCATGGATATAAAGAAAATCCCCAAATCTTATGTTCAAAGAATAACTGTTTTAGGAGTTGCAAGGCATTAAAGTTGCCAGATTTGTCTAAAATACACTATCAGCACACCTTTAAATTACACTTGCTACTCACCTAATTAAGCTAAAGGTATATGCAAGGTGTTATTTTAATCCTTTTTAGCGATTTTTACCTTTTTAGGCTTTCGTATGATATACAACACATGACTTGAAAATTTTCAAAAAAGTTAATTTAAATTTCTCAAAAAGCCAATTTTTTAAAATTGCGAAAAAAATCTCAAGAATTGCTCTTATTGTTTATTAATCCTCTAAGTTCCATGTTGAGATCATAATGGGATCACAAGCTACGAAAGTTTTTTTTGTTTGATACATTTACTATTACAATAAAGAAAATGGGAACATGCTTTCATTACTATTAATCTAACTCAGCTGTTTAGGATGGTATTAATGTTTACACAATACCTTATCGACATATACTCTAGTAAATAGGACATTTAACATTTGTAGAGATGTTAGAATAAAGAAAATCATTAAAGTGCATTACTTTTGATGGATGGTACTACTTAGTTAGAACTGGTAAAAAGCTTCATGTGATTTGAGAATTACTACTTCAGAAAGATTATGCATTCGTCCTGTTGGAGTTAAGACTCGCCTTACACAAAACATCTGAAATTGGAATCCATAGTACATCTGGCTTCATACATTGGGACATAGTACATTGGGATAATAGGATCACAAGCTGCAAAATTTTTTTTGTTCGGTATATTATTACAATAATGAAAATGTGAAATATTTATTCCTCGCTTTCAAACTAAATACTTTTGAAGTTGTATACGGTGGAAGTAATACAATACTTTATTATTATATACTCCAGTAAATATTGAAATTAGCACACTTTATTTAAATGTAATTTGTAAGAATTTTATAATTAGGAAAAATTACTGTTTAGAAAAGTTACTTTGGATGAATCTTGACTTGCAGACTTAAAATTAGTGGACAGCATAACCTAAATCTTTAAAGGTTTTTCTGATCAAATTTACATTTAAAATTTAAATTTCACAAAAAGCCAAGTTTAAAATAAAAAAGAAATCTTAAAGTTACTCATACTGTTTAGCACTAAAAGTTTCACCTTGGATTAATAATATGGCCGCTGGTTATAAAGAGGTTCGAATTTTGAATGATGAAATAACATCAGGAAACAACATGTTCGAACTTGCAATGACATGATGTTGAGTCATGCCCAAACATGCGTCAAGCACATGCTCTCCTCATACGCTGCTCGTCTTGTCTTATTGCCCATGTAGTTTGCGTTTACATTGTGGGGATATTTCAATTTAAGTTATAGAGCCTTATATTTTGAGCTTTAATTAACTAGAAATGAAGAAAAGTGACAGATCTTTAACATTTAAATTGTTGGAGCCCATTTTAAAAAAGGCAAATCACACCTATACTAGAATAAGAACTGTTTCAGAGTGAATGTGTGAATTCTTTTCTGAAATGCCAAAAGTTGCTGAAGTATGCGACAGCTGCAGGAAACAGCATAGGATAATTGAAAAAGGAGCAAGATGATCAATGTTCAGTTTTTGAAGATGCTGACACTATGGCATATTGCGATCCTGACTTTACTTAACCGTCTGGAATTGTCAACTCAACAAATTCCTGAAAGAATTTGTAGAATCCCTATAGACATAAAAAAGGTAAAATACAAGAAGTATTCTACAAAAAAGAATGAAAAAATTAGTTAAGCAATAAAACGCAAATCGTTGCTAATGTAGAAACTTCTGAGAATGATGACAATACTTTATGAATCAGTTTTAAATAACCTCAAAACAAAATTTAGGTTAACTAGCAGGAAAACAAAACTTATGATTTTAACATGCATACATGAATCGTGGAATATTAGATAATAAATGAGTTTAATGCTCCTGAATATATAGTCCGTCATGCAAAAAAGCTGTTAAAGGATAAAGGAATTTTAGCAAGTCCTGATCCAAAACTAGGAAAAAATCTTCAGAAGAAATTACAACTGTTCGGTTATTTTATGAGCATGAATATATTAGCAGAGCTATGTCAGGTAAGGACTATATATCAATAAGAGACAGCAATGGTAAAAAAAATTGTGTAATTTAAAGGAGGTATATAAATTTTTTAAAGATAAATACCCTAACATACAAATTGGCTTTTCAAAATTTGCCGAACTTCGACCCAGAAACTGTTTTATCAGGACAAAAACGAACCCACACAGTCTGTATGTACCATACATCAAAATGTGAAACTTGTTAAAAGTACCAAATTAGCTTCAATAACAAATGGAAGAAATAAAACGTACAAAGAATGTATGATGAATTGTAATCCAGCATCAGATAGCTGCCACATGGGAGAGTGACCATCAAGTTCTGGGACTACAGAATTAAAAACCATACTTGATGAAGCATTCGATGAAAAATAAGGTGGAAAAGGTCATTTTCAAATCAATGGATTTCTGTTGGTAGGTGCTCTTTATAAACAATACAAAAGTCAGCATCAGAATTTATTGACTTATTTGGGGAAAATGTATTAGTTTATCATGACTTTGTGGTGAAATAACAAAGTTAAATCTGTAATTTATTTTGGAGGAGCCGGGGTAGCTAAGTTGGCAAAGGCAACTACCTCATAATTGAAAGATTGATGTTCGGAGACCGGGTTGGACTAAGATCCACCGTGTTTGTGTTACCAAATACACGGATACCATTTCTTTGTAATGCGCTAAACTTTTAATCATAATTTAATCTTTGGCACTAAGCACGTGTTTAAATTAAGTGGGTTAAGTTGGTTTCTATTAAATTTCAATCTGATAAAGGTTAAAATAAATCAAGGGAATTTAACTATTTTTAATCTTGGTTACTTGATCTCTTTATTTTTCAGGTCTGAAGCCCATGTGAGAGCAGTTTAGTAATTTGGAAATAGTTTTTGTATGCTCCGTGGTCTTATTTCTTCAGAATATGAATAATTGTAAAGTTTACAAAATCAAGGAGTAAAAGGGGGGGGGGGTCAACGTTCAGCTTTTGCCTGTGATGCCTGTTGCTCGTCGCGTTTAAGCCTCGTCGATAGTTTTTTTTGCATCGGTAAATTACATAAATTAGTCACTTGCCAGAATGTTTAATTTTCAACTTAGTTTTGTATTATCGGCCAACTGTTTTGGATGTTCTGTTTAACTGTTTTTTATTTACGTTGTTTTGAGAAAAAAAAAATAAACTGATGTTTTTATATTTTTGTGTAATTTCTTTAAAGAAACCCAGTCTTCATTCAGTTAGGCCATGCTATTGTGCTAAACATCAGTGGAAACTTGCTGATCGTTACTGGCCAAACAGTTGAAGTGAGGTACGTAAAAATAGGTCCATGGTCCAAGACATCAATCAGTACCTCTGGGGTTGGCAGGCCTGAGGTCTTCTGCTCGGTTCCTGCTTCTAAATTACGAGGACCCAGTGGGGAGGTAATGTTACTTGCATCCGTACCATTCCTTAAGCTACATGTGCTCCTCGGGTGATGCAGAATGAGATTCGCAGTCAAGTGTTGCTTAAAAGTGTATGTATCTGTATTGCTAGCTGCGCTGGAGGAAAAAACTGTTAACGAAAGGGTTAAAAAATCTTAATGCATACATTAAAAACATTTCGGGAAGGACCGAACATCCAGTAACCAAGGGACGTACTCCAGTCTCGAAAAATAGCGCTGTACCCATTTGGCGATCGTTCGCCTTGATTGCCCACATAATAAAGTGATAGAGTACTAAACCATATGACATGTTTGGTGTAGACAAAGACATTGTACAATTTCATCTGACATATGCTACTTTACCTTGCATGCCCTGATCACTATATTTATTGAACGGTTTTTTTGAGAGCTAAAGTCTACATTTTGCTACTCAAGCATGAGACTAAGACCTATTTCCTAAAACCGATTCCAAGCAACTACGAACTATCATGTCAAAAGTGGGATTCGAACCCACGGCATCGAAAAACAATGGAAATCATTCGACTTGAATGTCTACAGAATAAAGTGACACAGCACTCCAATCCAGCGGTCGGCAAACTATAGATCTTCCATGACAACTAGGGCTTTACGATATTAGAAATTTAATATCGCGATATATCCCCACATTTATGTTATTGATATATCACAAGGTTCAGACTCTTTCCACAGAAAAAAAATTAAGCACTTTTTAAGCACCTAGATTTTCATTGTACTATGATCAACCTACAGCTAAAGCTTAAAAATTGAAGATTTTCATGAGCCTTATGACTTGCAAAATGACATTAAACAATATATATAGACAATTTAATAATTTTATTAAACACAGTTGTTAATATCTCATCTTTATGTTAACACGTCTTTTTTCGCAAACATAAATTTTAGAACAGCAATAGTCCTTATTGATCAAATGCCCCCCCCCCACACTTCTCTAAACAAATCTGAAATATTTGTAAAGTTAAAGTACTATCTATGGTGGAAGATCAACAAGTTTCACATCGTAGCAACAGTATTTTTAAGCAACATAGATGTAAAATAAGATAATAAAAAAGTACTTCTGTATTATAAACAACTAACTAACTAACTAACACAGAGAGCGAGAGATATAGAGAGATATAGATAGAGA
>CM063508.1:143792841-143870341 GCA_032207245.1 Pardosa pseudoannulata
TATCAGATACCGTGGGTTCGAATTTCGCTTCCGGCAAGGATGTTCGTAGCCGTTTGGAATCAGCTTTAAGCAGTAAGTGGGAGTGAATAACGGCCGTAGACCAAAAACAGTAAACCGTAATGATCCAAACCAAAATGGTTTCATTGGTCCAATATCCGGCAGGTAGAGCCGTAATCATTTATAATTATGACTCGGGTATTCTAAAAATTAGTCATACGCATTAATGAATAGATCACTTAACTTTTCTGATCATCATGCTTTAAATACTTTTTAATATTTACTGTACTCTTACACAGAAAACACCGCAAACGAAACTATTCAGCAACACTTCGTTACTTTACATTTAAATTATTTTTTTTGGGTAATTCTATGCATATTCCGGCTGAAAAATTTATTTTCTTAAATTGGATGCAGATTTTTTTTTAAATTCCCAAGAATAAAATTTCGACCATCTATTGAAATTCAGTAAAACAAAATTTTAAATTACGCGGTGAGTTATTAAAAATAAAGACACTTAGATACATGTTAATTTATAAAATTAAAACCGTCTGTATTTGCAATTTAGATACCGATATTGCAGATCACGATGATATTTCAAATAGTTCCATAAATTAAACAAAACCTTCGTAAAAACTTCAGAGATCTAAATTGCAAATCATATATTTTCACTTAATTTGCCATTTTCATCCCCGGTACACCAAAACTGCTACACATTGCTTTTTATTACATTTTTTTATATAATTTTTTTATACAACCAACACGATTCCAAGTATTCAGTTTTCATCCCGATATTCAACCAAAACACCATACGCCTAATATATTAGAAGATATGAACAAGCAAGAAGCAAGTTGCCGAAACATGCCAACACGTGCGCGTATCACTAACTATTGCAAGGTCAAACAATCGTAAATATATCCGGATATGGAACAATATCCGGATATATTAACGATTGTTTTAAAAAGCTTTATAAAAGTTTTATAAAACATTGCGCAGGTGCGGCAACAATCAAGTTATCTCTGCCCATTGCGAGCTGTGGAATTTCCGGTCTTGACACCCGTGCTTCGTTATCCAGTTATTGGAATATATTACAGAAGACCTTAGCATAGACGTGATAATCTACAACAAGTTTTCTGTCTTGTGTTTGTATAAGTACACAGGTAAATACGGGAACTGAACGTCAAACGAATGCAATAGATTGAAAAATGTAGTTTACGCGGAATATTCAGGATGTCTTTTGGAGATTTACGTCATCACGAACGAGAGAAAAACCGTATCGCGGACGGAGATATATCGGCAGAACAGAATTTTAATATTGTCCTCGCGATACTTAAAGTATAAAAATATTTCGCAATATATAATAAACGTTCCAGACCTAACCACTACATATATAATTTTTATTTTGCCGGCCACCAATTATATGAATTTAAAATAAAAAGCTGTAAATATACAGAATAACCAGAAACATGGGCGTAATTTGGGTGGGTGGGGGGCAATTCCCCCCCCCAGAAATTTTAGAGAAGGGGCAAACTTAGTTTGGCCCCTCCAGATTTTTAAGGTTTTATTCATATATCAAAATGTTGATTAGACTTTTTAAATGGATGTTGAAGCTTAATTTTATTAATGTGCTTAAGACTTATTCCAATTACGCTTACCGTCCTTTACTTGAACATTTTTAAAGCAAGTATAAATATTCGAACATGTACTTTTGCCCCTCCAAATATCTTGGGTTTTATTCATACATTAAATTTTTGACATTTTAATTAATGAAGTTATTCTGTTTTTATTAGTGTACTTAAGACTTATTCTAATTATAGTTATTGCCCTTTCCTGGAACACTTTTTAAAGCGAGTATGGTTATTCGACCTTGTAATTTTGCCCCTCCAGATTTTTAGTGTTTGTTCATATATTAAATTGCTGATTCGACATTGTGATGAATATGGAAATTAATCTGTTTTCATTAGAGTACTGAAGACATATTGTAATTACTGTTATCGTCCTTTACTGAGACATTTTTAAAGCAAGTATAGCTAATCGAATTTGTATTTTTGCTCCTCCAAATGTTTTGGGTTTTATTCATACATTAAAGTTTTGACATTTTAATGAATGTTATTTTTTTATTAGTGTGCTTAAGATTTATTCTAATTATGGTTATCCTCCTTTCCAGGGACATTTTTAAAGCAAGTATAAAAATTGAAACGTGTAGTTTTGCCCCTGCCGATTTTTAGGGTTTTACTAATTTAAAACAGGAAGTCTACGTACTCGAATACTGTATGTTTCTCGATTTTTTTCAAGACCTTTTTTGAGGAATAAATATATGCTACCAAAAAAGGAATCGAGAAGAAACCAACAGATTTCTTGTTTCAAAGCCGTAGTCAAGATGACCGGTGCCTCCCCTCCCCACGAAATTTTAAAATTCTATAAGACCATGTCTTGGAAAGTTAATGGACCATCCCTCTGCTTGGTTATAGGCAACAGTTTTCTTAGAAAAAGACCGTTTTAATAAAAATTGTCTTGCAGGGCTACAAGCGTTCTACACTTCGTGTGGTCAAGCTACGGGGTGTGTTAATTTCCGTAATCTTTGGCATTTATTTTGACATTGGCCGATGAGCAATTGAAGGGTCTAAATGGGTTCTAGAAATGCCTTATATTTGTGGAGGGTATTCACTGAAACACTACGGGGAAACTAAACACTTCGGGTGTTGAAAATGACCATGAAGTCCGGTAGGAAGATAAATGGACACAATATGGGGTGTGTATGGGATTCAGTCAGTTTCAAAACTGATTAAAGAGCACTTTCCCCGAAAAAATTTTGTCTTCAATCGAACTTTTTCTCCTTGGAGAAGGAATTGCACATCTGGTCGACATAAGCTTAGTGTAACCCAAGGCTCTACTATTCCTGGAATCGTTTGAAAGACTGGGCTATGTATGCTACTAATCCATTAAATAAACGTCATGGTAAAACTTAAATCATGCCTTTTCTGTTTAAGTATAGACAATTCATACAAATATTCCATCCTAATTGGTAGTGTGGATATTCCTCTTTTAGCTGTACTTCGTTATTGGTCTAAAGAACGATTTATACAATAAAATTTTAAGGGACAGACTTAACAAGAGAACTAGGTCAAGGGAGTCTGTTCATTTGTTTAGGTGATAGAGTAGTTGCGCTTTGAAAAAAGATATTGGCAGCCTTCGACAGTTTCAGATTTTCAAATTAGACACGTGTGATATTAGATATGTTTGATCAAATCATAGACTTCTGCTGAAATGGCAAATATCAAGCGAACTGGTATGTATTTAATATATTTTTCTATTAGTTCTAATGTTTGTATCTAAATAGAGTTACAAGTACTATACATTTTGGGGAAAAAAAACAGGAATTAAAAAGTCAAAAATTTTTAAAAACTACTTCAATCAGCGAGATCCTTAAAAATTGGGTTCTTGAAATCTGTAATTTTAAACTAGGCCCCATAAAAAAAGCCTTTAAAAATTTATGGATTGCTTAAATTTTCATACCAAAAAGGGACGCATTTTGTTTAAGATTCCATTCTTTATATTATTTAATCTCTATTATTTCATTTAACCGCATAAGTAATGATCAACTTCTATAGTTTTTGTGCTAAAAATGATTTTTACCCGTGAAAGAAAAAAAAAATGTATTGAAATAGTCTGTACTTTGTGGATAATATTTATTATAAATTTCGATTAACCAAATTCTTATCATTGAATTAATATCAAGGAGACATATTTAAATATGTATATAAAAAAATTTGAAAGTTTTTGCTAGAAATGATTTTGTTCAGTGAAAAAAGTTTGAGCATGTTGAAATAGTAGCTTCTGATTAATAATTATTTGGTTAACGAAAAATTTTCCAAATATACACTCATAATGAAGTTTTGTTTCTTATTTTATAAAAAATAAAATTTTAGTGAAAAATACCTCTTTGGTTTGGAGTGCTACGGTCTACTTTTTGCAACAGGAGGGCTAATGAGACCGAAAATACCTCTTTGGAGTTTAATGTTTTAAATACTAAAATGCGGTTAATACTTTAACAGTTTTAGCATTTTAACTGAAAGCATTTTCATGGTATATGTAACATTTTTGCGTACCTATTTTTATTGATATCTTAAATTTTGCCTATTAATTTTTTCATATATGTCTTTATATTTATGCTATGTGGATGCCATTAAAATTGTATTATAATGGTGGATATTACGAATATTTATATTTAAATACCAACTATGTGTTGTGAAACTTTGTAAACGTATAAATTGAAGTATTAGTAAATTAATCACAGATTTTTCTTAATTTAAAATCCGATGTGTCTGAAAATCAGTTTTTTTACGAATATATTTAATATTTTAAATGCTCCTCGTCCTAGCGACTTTGTTAAAGATTTTTTAAAAAAATGTTTAGCAAATACTTCTATTTTGTTTAAAAAAAATCTGAATTAGCCACTTTAAATTTTGAATTTATTAGAGTTATTAAAACTAAATTTTAATTTAGATATACGTCATGAAAATTCAACTTGCAATTAAAAAACATTCCCCTTAAATTAACTATCCAGTTTAACTGCAAAATAATACCTCCTAGGTGTTCAAAAACATTAAAAAGTTAAAATTAGAAGAAAAAATAAACAAGGGACATTTTAAAAATTCACAAAATATTTCGAAATATTGATTTAAAAAACACCTAATTTAAGAAATTTTTAAAATGTAATTTTTATAGGTTTGGCATTAATGTCAAATATTTAAATGCAACTAAAAATAAACCATGATAAAGTTAGTACCCCCCCCCATCCCATGACGAAAATAACATTTCAAAGTAAGTCATTTTTTTTATCATTGTTTGATCAGATTTGATCAACATTTCATCGTTTGATCAATTAAAAATATTTAAAAAATCTGTAAGGGGCGGGAGAATAACCTTATGTATTGTTTTAAAAATGATCTTATAAACATGAACGATATATCATTCGAATAAACGTCATTAGATCAGATTAGATCAACCATTTTTGGGATTTAATCAACACCGAAAATTCCCCAAATAACTCCCAAAGGTGTCCCAAAATCAAAAATTTTCACCCCCACATGCTGGAATTTTGGGACAATTTTAGTCATTCGAAATAACATTAGATCGGATTAAAACAACCATTTTTGTCGTTTGATCTGTACCATAAGAGGCTCAAAACAATAAATTTATTCTCTCCCAAATAGGGGCAATTATTCCGACAATTTTGGGGGGAGGGGGAGATCTTATGTCAGAATTTAGGGACAAATTTACTGTCATTCGAATGAGCAACGTTAGATCAGATACGTTAAATACCAGATTACTTCAGATGACCCACCGTTTCACAAATGTGCAGACGAAAGATGGACCAATACTGCTTTTCGGTGCCGGAGTTCGTGGACTCTAATCCCGCTGAGGCATGGATGTTCGTAGCCGTTCAGAATCGGCTTTAAGCAGTAGGTTCCGGTTTCATTAGCCCTCATGAGCAAAACAGTAGACCGTAGCACTTTAAGTTTAAACCAAACCCCAAATGTTCACCGAAATTTTAAAGTTTAATCCATGTTATAATTTCGAATAATAATTATTAGTTTTAGAATACGTAAGAACTTCAGAATAAACTGAAATCTTAATATTAGTGCTTCATTGGTGAACGAAGCAGTGATATTATAACTCATTTGAAAAGTAAAACAATATTTGCATTTTAATGATAACGCGCGTTTTATTGAAGAGGAGAAAGATAAACACAAACTACACTGTCTACCAATAAGTATTTGGACACCTATGCAAATGACGATATTTGCGGTCCTGAGGTACGTCACGGCCTCCGCCGGTATATATCGTGTAGGAAACAGTATCGGCATTATTCGCATGAAAAGATGTCGCGCAGTTCTGAGCTCTCCGACTTCGAGAAAGTCGTAATTATCGGGTATCCTAAATGTGGTCGATCCTTAAAGGACTTATCTAGGGACCTGAAGCACCCAAAATTGACAACGGCCTATGTGATTAAGAAGTGGAAGGTTAGCGGTGATTGTCGGAATTTCCCCAGTCGGTAGACCAACGGAACTGGGAGATAGAGACCGACGAGTGATGTCTAGAGAAATTCGGAAGAACCGCACCCAACCGATGGCCCTCATCCGCGAGGACTTTCGACAGGCATCCAGAGTATTATTGCAATGAATACCATCCGTAAGGAAGCACATTTGCTGGGTTTTCATGGTAGTGCTGCTGCCCATAAGCCTTTGACCACAAAATCCAACCGCGCTGCTAGGTTAATATGGTGCAAAGCACATCGAAATTGGACCGTAGATCAGTGGAAACTGGTTCTTTGGAGCGACGAATCAAGGTTCACCCTTTACAGTTCGGATGGCAGGATCTGGCGTTTACCTTGAGAACGTCTCCTGCCAGAATGCATTGTGCCAACAGTCAAGTTCGGCGGAGGTGGAATTATGGTCTGGGGGTGTTTCTCCTGGTATATACTGGTGCCGTTGGTCCCCATTCATGGTAAGCTCAACGCTGATGCCTACTGCACTATTTTGGATGACAATTTGCTTCTTAAGTTGTGGCAGTGTTACGGGTTGGACCCCTGTTACTTTCAGGAGGACAATGCCCAGACACAGAAGTCAAAATTTTCGGAAGAAAAAAAGGAGATAAATTCAAAAAAGAGGAAAAAAGGAGGAAGTTAAATAACTAATAAAAATTTATGTTCTGATTTACTTAATGCAAAAACAAGTGCCTAAATATGAAAGTATCTAAATAACTTTTTATCAATATAAACAAGTACTCAAGTTTCCTAGTAAAAAAATATTCAAAATATATTCAAATCAGATGCTTCTATGTGCCTAATTAAAAAAAATAAATTCACCAATACAGTAGAATTTTATTATATTGAACTTTGAGGAACCATATTGCTTGTTGTGCTTGAACCTTTAAGAAAAATGCTAGATCTCAGAAAATTATAACTTGTATATAAGATTTACTTAAGATTACATATTATCTTAAGATTTATAAAAATTTATCTTTAATGATTTTAATTGACTAAAACCAAAAAACTGAACGATTGAATATTAGAATGACCAAAAATGTAGACAAATGCAAAACTAGTTTTGTCTTTAGTTATTGCTTACTATTTTAATACTGAATTTATAATTTTCTACAGTGATCCCAGTATCAAGATAGTTCAAGGAATTTCTTTGTCCAATACAACAAAAAACATTTTCTTCCCTTGAGTGGCTGGACAAGATTAATTTCATGCACTTTCTCAAACATATTTAAATTGTTTTTATAACTGTTAAAAAAGGTATTATAAAAATAAGGAAAAAAACTTAGCAAATGAAAGAAAGGATCCTTCTACCTCATTCCTAAGGTTCACTATAAATGTATAAAATTGAGATTTACCATTTATGGATAAATTAGCATTGTAAACAAAAGGAAAATCATGAGATCAAATGTATTACTTGTTATAAGCAGGTTTGTTAAAATAGGAATTTCAACAGTACATGAATAATTTAAAAGCCGTTTCAAATGGCAAAACTTAAAAAATGCACTTCTAAACAGAACTTTAAAACTTTGTAACCGTAAAATTTGTTATTAACTAGTTTGTAAAATTCTATTAATTTTCAATTTTTTTACATTGATTTATAATTAATGTTTAAAAAATACAGTATAAGTCTAATTTTTTTAAATTGATAATTTCAATAATTTAATAAAAGTAGCAGACCCAGAAGTTAAAGAGGAAAATGAAGGAAAAACAGAAAGTAAAGAACAATTTAAATTATTTGATTTACATAAATGCTAAAACAAGTACTTAAGTATGAAATATACGAGAAGCTAAATAATTTTTATTAATATAAACAATTATTCGAATCTTCTAATAAAAAAAATGTTTAAAACAGATTCAAATCAGAAGTTTCTCAAATATCCTAAATTTTAAAAAAATTAATATAAATGCGCATTTTAGATATCAAATTTTTAGAAGGCATTTCTATTAACAAATTTTTAATTTTGTGATTGTAGAATTTCTTAAATAGAAGTAAAATCTATACCTTATAGTTTGTAAAGATGCAATAATTATAATTAGATTTAATTTTAATCAATGCCTAAAAACTCATGATTTAAATAACATACACAGTAAAGCTATTTTTTTAAGTGGACAATTAAAAAAAAATTTTTTAAATAGTAAAATTTCAGGACTATGAATAGTACGGGCTTTCTTTCAGTATCTGAGCCAGTGTGTTCGAATTTTACTCTAGACTAACAGATTTGTAATCATTTAGTTTGGTCTGAGGGCGCTAGAATTTACTTTTATGTTACCAGACGGCTAAAGACATCGGAATTTACTACTTAATTACTACGATTATGAATGGCTGTGAACAAAGCTGCGGGATTACTACCGATTCAGTTGTAGGGCTGATTTTTATCGGGATTGCCGTTAAAAGTTACGATTTTTCATTAGAAAATTTTTTCATCAGCTTCACTACACATACGAAACAAAAAAAGGTGCGGATTTTTCAACAATAATTAACTTCCGTGCATATCCAAAATTCCGTAAGTTATTTGCAAGTGTCATTTTCTCACACACTGCCCATAGCAGAAAAATTCAGTCATTAAGATGAAGTATCGTTAGAAATAACT
The DNA here is from genome assembly GCA_032207245.1 of Pardosa pseudoannulata. Lineage (NCBI taxonomy): Eukaryota > Metazoa > Arthropoda > Arachnida > Araneae > Lycosidae > Pardosa > Pardosa pseudoannulata. Next base: position 143,801,480 of record CM063508.1, read on the forward strand.
ATAGGAGGGATTAAAATCTTAATATTTTTACCGCGATATTAAAAATATATCGATATATATGAAAGTATTACGATCGGTCTACATGCACGTGCGTTCGGGGTTATAAAGAAAGTACGTAGGTTGTTAAAATCTGCTTCTACCGTATGAGAGCCCCATATTATGATCGCAGTATTAACTATAATGGTCCATTAAAAAATGCGCATTTTCTGGAGCCGAAATCCAGAAAACGGCTGTTCTAAAACATACAATTACGGCTTAGCTGTACTAGTACTAGAACCACACAAGTTCTATATGTTTCATTTATACCACGTCACATGGCTTTTTGACCTTTAAGCACGTGTTGCGAGAATGAACTGATAAAGCTTCTCTCCTGCTTTGTCCGAAAAAAAAAATGTGGACGCGGCAAAGAGAAAAAAAATGAGGAAAGGGAAGAAATCTTTCAGATTATCGTCTAAATTTAAATATAGTTGAGATAAAAATAGCTTTATTTTTAATTTCCAAAACAAATTGTGTTATTTGAACAAATCCACAAAAAATTTCGGATCAATCATCCCTGAATTCAAAATCCGATGCTGCAGACCATTTTTAAGCGACCAGCCTCAGAGTAACGTTTCTTTTCCCCCCCCTCTTGGTTGCAGAAACGGGTTAAAGAAACAGATTTCTCGACACTACATTCGACAAAATTCGGGTCTCCCTTCAGTTTTGACACTTTGATCGTTATTCGCTAACTTTCAAACACCTGCACTGCCAATAAATAGACTAAAACCTTTTTTTTTGGGGGGGGGGGGAAGTAGAATAGTAAATATCTCACAGAAAGAAAATATTAGAAAAACAAAGATGTTATCAAAACATGGAGAAGGTGTGTGCTATCCGTTCCGCCGTTACATAACTCCGTAAATGTCGAGAAAAAAAATTAAAAGGATTGAATGGCCCAAAGAAAAAAAAAGGAATAGAAGGCGGGAATAGGCGAAAAAAAAGGGGGGGATGCTGTGAAATAAGGAAAAAGAGGAAAAAAAGGAGCGCTGCGATGTCTGCAATGCCAGTTGTCATGCTTCGAAATTAACCAAGGCTTGATATGATGCCAATGGATTTCATCGAATGGACTGGCCTGCCCAGAGCCCAGACCTGCACCCTATCGAGAACCCCTGGGACGAGTTGGATCGCCGAATTAAGGTGTGTGCTCTACCCGTCTAAAATTGGTGAAGAAACTTGTATGTCTACTACAAGTCGAGTGGAAGACAATACCACTAGCTGTAATACAAAGACTTGTGGAAAGAATACCCCGGAGCGTTCACGCTGTAATTCTCTCGTGGAGGCTCTACCAACTATTGATTTTGAATACAGTTAATTTTTTCTTTTCTATCACAGGTGTCCGAATACTTATTGGTAGACAGTGTATTTGAGATAAATATGTAGTATTATGCATTCAAGAAAATAAATTATATCTCTATCTTTGGAAAATATCAATTTGTGTTTTAATAGAAAAACCAGCTAAATTCAATTTTACTTAGTTGAATTAATGTTTACTTAGTTGATTTATTAGGTATTTACCGCTTAATATGACCTTCCTTCGATCGCGACAGATATTTGCAAGCTTGGTGAGAACTTTTTTCAGAAGAATAAACGAAAGGAACCATCATGTTTTGTAATTTATATCGATTTTATAGATTTGTTAAGATTTTGCCATTATAACTAAATAAACAATAAAAATGGTAGTTAAAGGATTACCATTTTAGGATTATAGAATATTCATTTCTGAAAACTTTTGCTTCCCCCCCCCAGTTCAAACTGCCAAGTTACGGCTCTGACTAGAAACCTAAATCAAATATGCACTAATTACAAGTAAAAAGTTATTCGTAATTTCAGAAAATACTTATGCATTACCTATTTTTTCGTGTGATACATGCTCTTGCTCATCGTATGTGGAGTTTTGGCTTCAACAACATGACTGCAACACAGAGCGATAGTGTTTTCATTCCTGTGACAGATGGGAGTGTTTTCTCGCAAAAATAGGTTTCTGAAAAGAGAATTAAAATATTTAGTGATCTCTCACTCAGTAATGGTATATTTTTTTTATATGGACAAAGATGACCAAAATATTACTTTGAGATCTAAGTCGCAAGAGATATCGACGAGGAATTCAAGCTTAAATACTATTTCAATAAATAGTATCAAAGAAAAAATAATTCATCATAAGTTCTGTTATTTTCTTTTAATATGAATGTTAATGAAAAATTGTTAATTGCGTTGCAGCCTACAGTAAGTAATCCGTTATTTTTGAGGACCATCAAACATTAATCTTTCGGGATGTATTATTTTATGTTCCTTTTGTTTGTATATTTTACTATAGTTTATAAAACTTGGTTGGCGCAGTATGTTCCCGGACGATATTGCGCCAATAAACGTAAATCCAATAAATACAAATCAAACATTCACAGACCACTAGTGTTTCGTGGACCACCATTTGGCGAATGCTGCTCTAAACTGCTCGAAAGTTTGGTGTATATGTCGGAGTGAAATGGTGGAAAAGGAGATTTGATCAAATCTTGAAGACAGATGGTCAATTGACTTAATATGTTAAAATAACTGTGGGGTAATTTCTCAGAAGAAAGTAAGTGATTTGATCAAGCCCTTTAACTATTGTACAGAAAAGATTAAATAAAAAAGTCATCACTCGTACGGCTCTGTTTCCCTTGTTACCAGTCCCCTTTCCTACTTTTTATGTTGTGTTGTACGTGGTATGCCTGGACTCATTAGGCCGAGTAAGCGATTGCCTACGGGCCTCACGTTTTTAGGAGCCCTGCAACATTTAAACTGCATACACACCATACATACATAATTACAACAAAGAAACGTTTGATTGCAGTATTAACAAATCTTACTGAATGCAAGAACTTAATCCTACAAATAACTAACCAACATCAGGGTCAATTTACAATAAATCAAATATTTACACATGTATTACATTCGTTAATTTCAATACAGCATTTCCCAACGTGTCCTCGTGTACCATTGGTGTTTCACGAGTAGCTGGTTGGTGGCACACGAAAATTAATGGAGACAAACATTAAAAAAAAAAATAACATACTTATAGCCAGAACTTTACAATTAGAATTCAAACAACAAATTCAAATTAACTTTTGGTTAAGCATTGATATAGAATATGAAGAACTCTGAGAAAGCTTTTAAATCATTATTACCGTTTACTAATACACAATTAGAAAAGATTTCTTCCTACATTTTTATGAAACTTTGAAGAAACACATACACGTATAAGGAAATTAGATCGGGAAACTAATGTAGGTATTTTTTGTATAAAACTCCAAAGACGATTCGAGAAGATTTGAAAACTTTAAATAAAGGAAAAAATGGCATCCTTTTGCTTTCCCCCTTTTAACACCCAACGTAACCTCTGGGTCTACAGTTTACGCCCTGAGAAAAGGGTTTTTTACCAATTATGACTATTGTCCTAGCGGCCATTTTAGGGAATTCTCATACAAAAAGGAGATTTATGCTATCGGAGGCAGATTTTCCCCCAAGAGATTTTGACAGATGTTGACCAAGGACTTTTAATTATGACATCCTGTTAACCCCTTCCGGTAAAATGACGAGTCTAGCTCGTCATTGGTTTTTCATTCCATACCTCACAATGACGAGCTACACTTGTCATGCGACTAAAGTTACTGATAAATATGATAATTTAGTTTAAAATTTCTAGTGTACTGAATTTAACAACACTTTTGTTACTTGTGGAAATCCCAGGTCACTATTACATATTGTTTATTTAAAGTTTCTTGGTACAAGTTACTGCTAAATTGATGAGTCAGAATAAAAGAAAACCTACTAAGAAATGCCGTGAGTGTTACAAGAATCAAATTAGAAGCGAGACTCCCTGGCGATGTAAACAATTCAGAATTCCTTTGCACTTTGTTTTGAAAAGTACCACTAGCTTGAAGACTATTATCTTAATTTTACTGCTTCTGATACTTAACACTATGTAAAAAGTGGATTTTAATTAAGAATATGTAAGAATTGTAAAATAAAACAAGTTTTTTAAATAAAAAATAAATAGTTACTTCAAGCACAGTTTTTCATTATTAAATCGTACCGGAAGAGGCTGACCCCACAGTTTGTCCGGTCCCTTTAATAAATTGGAAACCCGTCCACCACAGTTCTGCTAACAAAGGTCCGACTAAAACGGTGTCATGTTTATGACCGTAACTGCAACTACCCATTGTGAAGTCCATCTTAGCACATTAATATAAATATAAAGTTATATTGATTTTATAATTTCCGAGAGATAATTCGGTATGACGTTTAGGTACAATTTGTCTCATTATGTGATGTAAATACAAGGTCACCCTATAAGAAATGTATAATGGCAATATATAAACACACTCGCAATGACAAATAGCACGAAATACAATCATTCTTACAAAGTGGTACAATGAGGAATTTGCAAATGTGGGTTATTCGAACTTAGAATTTTTCTGATAATTCCAGACCCGTACATTTCAAAAATGTCCTCAAAAATGTAAAAAACTGGGTCCATCATTTTAAAAATTAATTTTAAAGTTAAGAAAAAATCACGTGATATCAAAACGCTCCGGGATTGTAACGTCATCCTTCAAAATATTCAATATTTTCTGATTTTGAAAGTTCTTGTAATATTCTATCTATACAAAATTTATTTTTATTTAAACCTGAATGTTTACTATCTCGATAGCTTAATTATCTCAATTTGTTAAAAATGTCTCTTCTACCTGGGTTTACCATAGGACAGTAGGACAACCTCCAAAAATTGACATGTCAATGTTTTCGTTCTTGGGGAAAAAACCCGGATTTTATGGGAGCAGAAATACGGGGAATTAAAACCCAAAGGTATGTAAAATCATTTATCCAATTTTACTTAACATGCATTAATATTTTATTCATGCTAATCACACCTCTTCTGTTTGTAGACAAGTCAAATAAATATACATATACAGGGTATCTGCCAAAATAAAATTTTTCAAAGCCATGACTATTCATGACTATCCCTGATTTAGCAGATCATTTCCCATGACTTTAAAAAGCTTTCGTTGAAGTATATATGAATAAAACTTCTGATGTACATACAAATAAAATATGCTTTTAGAGAAATTACAGGAATTTTATCATAAAAAAACTATAAACTTACTTTATAAGTGTTAATAAACTCACATACATAAAAATAAATTGTATCTACATACCTAAGTTTAATCATATAGTAATTTTTCATTCAAAATGTTTCCAATTTGAATTCAGGGTACTTTGGTATTATCCAGGTGACTATGAATAATAGCCAAATATAACCCTATAATGTTTATATACAATATCCCTAGAGATAAACTTTATTTTGTGCAAAAATCTTAAATTGGTATTAAAAAATAATTATTCTATTAATAAAATTTTAATCTACAATTTAAGAAAAAACCAGAATAATATACATTTACCCACCCATTAAGCTTTCTTGCTTTGAGGTTCCTTGGTGAACAAATTTTACTTGGTAATAAGGTCAATAAGATAATACATAAATACCAAACTCAGTAACTTCAGCCAAATGACAAGTAAAAATAGAATTAAACAATTCAATGCATTTTTATTTAATCGGTAGTTTAGTGGATCCATGACTTTCCATGACTTACTCATTTTACTTGAAAAATTCAGACATTCCATGACAAAATTAATCCATGATTTTTCCCGACTTTCCAGGTGCACGGAAACCATTCATATTATATACATCCACATTTATAGTAGCATCGCTTGTTATAAACAGATATGGATGTAATATATTTAAATAAAAATTAGAGGAGATATATATTGGGAGACAGGACCTTTTCGTTCTCGTATTGCAAGACGTAGACCGTAGCGCTCCAAAACCAAACCAATTCTTAAGTATTATAAATTTGATAAAAAGAAATTTAAAATCTTTAAAAGGATTTACTTATACTTTTTTAAATAGCAATGCAGTTTCATTGCCTTTAATATTAATGTTAAATTTAAAAAAATGTATAAAGTTTAAAAATTAAATTTAATTTCAGAAAGTAATATTAAGTATTTTAAAAATATGCTATTTTCAAATTTGTCACCAATTTAATCGAAAAAATATTGCTGTGAATTGATACACTTAAGTACGCATATCTGAAGAAAATATTTATAATAAATTTGAAAATACATAACCTTCCCCTCCCCCGAGTGTATTAATTATATGCTTTATCAAGCATTTATTGTACTTTAACTCTGATAATACTCGAAAATTAGCAGCTTTAAAAGTTAAATAGCACTGGATAATCAAGAGTCCTTTTAACGGTATAGATGTATTTTTATATACTTTAATTGTTCTAAATTATAAATATTTAAACAAAAGCAAGCATTTACTTGCCGAAAAATGGTCTACACAAACCCATAGAGATGATTTATATGATAATTTGGGGTTTAATTTCTCATCCCTTTTCATCGCATTTGTCCAGATTTTACGTGTATGTGGATCTTTGGGAATGCTGAAAAATATCTTCTCATTGCAATTAAGTGTATTTTTACAGAGTGACTCAATACAATATTTATAATTTTTTAAATGTCAGGCGTAATAAAAAGATTTATATTATATGCGATACCTTACACAGAAACAAATTTAAAAGTCGCCTTATAACATGTAAACAGCATAGGCGACCGCCTATGCTGTTTACATGTTATAAGGCGACACGACCGATGTTCACGACATGTGGTTTCGTGAACAATGACGTCACAAACTCGGCGGAGGAAAAGTATCGTTTTTGAGAGACGTTAAAGGATCCGCAATAAAATCCATTAGAAATCACTGATTAGGCCCCCCAAATAAAAAAAAATAGGTACTGTTCTGCTTACTTTTCTTGTCTTCTATTGTTTAAAATTAAAATTAGAAAACGTGAAAATTGGGCACAATGCACAACGAAGTGGTACGGGAGCCAAAGAAAAAAGGTTGGGAAACGCTGGTAGTAATATAGGCTAGTTTTTTCTACTTTAACATAATTATAAAAATACGAGTATTTATCAATTTAATTCTAAATAGGATCCCTAATTTATCCCTAATCCTAATAATTATCTTATAAATATTAATACGAAATGTGAATTAATATTTATAATTTTTCATCTTTTGTGAATTAAAATTACATTTAAAAACTTGTAATAAAATTATATTCGTAAATTAATTAGAAAACCTCGAAATTTCGACTGCCTGTGTCCATTTTGTTTAACCCGCTTTATCCCAAATTATTTATTATGTTCAAATTTGAGAATAATCGTACTTTTTGAAGTATATTAAACCTAAATAGGCTAAACATAACATAATTTGAAATATTTGAATTTTTGTATATTGGAAATTTAACCTGTCCTCCACGTAGGACATTGGTATGAAGGGGATAAAATTTGCTCTTACGATTTCAGAGTTCTCTTCATTAGTGAATATTAATTCCAACCAACAAACTTTCACAATGTATTATAATACTTCATTATTCACTCCAAGAGTTCTATTTTTAGTCGAGTATAACACTAAACTTGGTTAAAAGTTCTAAAGCAAGCCTGACAAAGTATTTTACCGCATTTCCTGCAGTATGATATTAGTTATAAAGCTAGAAATAGTGTATCAATTGCATGTGTATCGTCCCACTAAAAATAATGCGCTGCCACTTACCTATTACTATTAAAACTTTAACAACTAGGATGATAAAGTACTCTTACGTACAAAAGACTCAGCTAACTGTCTGAAGCAAACTGAAGAGGAATTTTGCAACCGCAAAAAAATAACTATGCTCACTAAAGCGGGAAATAAGAGTTTCTAGACCAGGCATGCACAACCCGCGGCCCATTTAAAAACTTGAGGCCCAATAGAAGTTTTCAACTGTCTATATAGTTTTAATCATTTTGACTATATAAAGTTGAAGCATATAATTTTAGTTGTTAATGTTTGCTATAATAAATCACATATTATGTACGTTAAGACTTGATAGTAACCAATGTAAACCTGGGCTTTGAGTAGGGTTGACAGGTTAAGTAGAAATTTGAGTGTTCTAGAATATTCTGTCAATTGGCCATTACTTGTACAACCAGCTGACCCCGTTAAGTGCACGTGCTCTGTCCGACCAGTCAGTGAAAGTTGTATAGAAAGAAATTAATAAATTATATTTATGGCTATTGTGAAGTTATCATTAACTGTAAAGGAATAATTAAGGTATTGTTTATTTAGAAAAGGCAAGCTAACGATGCGTTTAAAATTCTAACCACAAAAATGTTTTTGGTGTATAAAACAGTTCAGTAGTGATATAAGTGAACTTTCGGATGATCGATGGCTTCTAGATTTATGTTTTTTAACAGATATAACAATGAAACTGAATTAACTAAATCATAAGTTACAAGGTGAAAATTAATGAAAACAAATGAAAAAGTGCATATTTTGAATATTGTACGATAATAAAATATTTTGAATAGTTTGTTTTATTTTTATATGTGCGGCCCACCTCAGTTCAGTAAATTGTTTTTTGGCCCACCAACCGATTTGTGTTGGACATCCCTGTTCTAGACTGCTGTGGTGGACAGGAGGTATATAACTGTTTTTAAAACGTACCTCTACATATTCCAGCTGATAAAATATTCGCAACAAGTACTGATTTCCACTTGCTATTTTTCAGCTGTCCTCTGGATAAGACAGTGCGTTAAAGTGGGTTAATCCGCCACTGTATGTAAGACAACGAAACAGGACATGTGAGTGAGGAAATAGCATCATATATATTACAGAGAAAAGATGAAAATGTAGATTTTAACAAACCTACAAAGATGATCAATTCAAGGAAGATGTTAAAATAACTGTGGGGTTTGGCTTGGTTTGAAGAGCTACGGTTTACTGTCTTGTTACACGAGGACCAAAGAGACCGAGATATACTGCGTAAAGGTTATTCAGAACGGCTACAAACATCCATGTCACAGTGGGATTCGTATCCACGAACTGCAGTACCGAAGATCAGGGACCTAACCATTCGGCCTTCGTTCGGCGCAATGTACATGCAATGACGCTAATTATATGGCTGACGTGAAATTAGAAAATAATAAGTTAGGTACAATAACAAAATGACTGAAGATATATCGAACCGAAACAAACCGATATTGTCCGTTCGGCCCTGCCTTAATGGACTGCACAGATTAAAAATAAATTTGAAGTCTAAACAACTGTGAAGACTACAGCACTTACAGTACGGGGATAGGATAAACAGCAGAGGTTTTAATATTGACATTTCTTATTTCGCGGTATGTATTGATGCCCAAAATTTTGCGAATCGATTGCAAACCATGTGGTTATGTATAAAAACAAACACACAAACTTCTTAATTTTCAAAGATATATAACTTAAACGATATATATTTATTAGTCAGTGAAATATACTTCTATATTTTTATGAAAATAATTTATTGTTAATACCGGTTTTAAAATTTTCATTGTTACAAAAATAATCGATTAAATTTAAAATTATCACATACGTACCTAATCTATTATTTAAGCCAAAAACAGTAGAAAATTATTTACGTAATATCTAAGTTCAGTGATAAAACGTATGAAAATAATGAGATTCTTAATAAGATATTTAAATAAGTTAAGATAATTAAAATAAGTTGATTAAATGAGAGGAATGACGTCATACTTGAAAAAAAAATTTTTTTTACCTATTTACGTGATAAATTTAATCATCTGCTTTTCACCGGGGAAAATAGGGCTTCAAATAATGGCATTAAAAGCTCGAAATATTTATACCAATTTATTTTAAAATCGAATGGATAGTTTAGGAGGAGATAAACTTTACTCGCTTTGAATTTTGCTAACCCTAACTCAAGAATCTGATATAGATGCTTCTATCCATTACAGGTCCAACTGCTTCATAAATGTGATTTATCATTTACCGAATATCAATATATTAATATGTTCTAATATACATCACCTTATTATAGAGTTGTAAATATAAGTGTGTTCTGTATAAAACAGTATAAACACATATCAGTGTGTTTTGGTTATCTAGAAAACAAAAATTCAATTTCTTAATCTGAACACATAAATTTGAATTTTAACATATTTCTTTAAAAAAAAAATCTCAGAACATTACTGTTCTTCGGTAGAAAAAAGATTTGTGCCGCGGCAGGGAAGAAAAAAGTGTGAGAAAAGGTACAACTTTCTGATTATCTTCCAAATTCATTTATATATTTTCCCTCTGAAGCGGAAGATGTTTAAGAATAAATTTACTTTAATTTTCAAAACATGAAAAATATTTTTATAATTTTCAGAACAAGCTCACACAAATACTCGGAAAATTCTGATCAAAATCACCCCTGAACGAGTACCACAAGGATGAAAGTATGACTTGGCGACGACCACAACTTGTAAATTTTCTTAAAATTCTGTTTTAAGGTTTTATTGCCTAATTGTTTTTTGTTATATTTTATGGGGAAGTACGGTTTTCTGTACCTTTTGGCTATTTTTATATTAATTTTTCTTTTTCCGATATTTTGGGTATCATATCATTCCGCTACTTTTCTTTCGTATATTTTTTTTACTTTGCGTAATGTTTTGTCTTGTTTTATGTTTATAAAATTAAACTGAAATAATGCTTAATAAAAGTTTTAAAATTTTATAAAAACCAAAAATATATTTTTTTGTTAGTGTTGTCACTTTTTGTTTTTTATTTGCTGTACTAAGTTGCAACTTTTTATTGTCCCTATTTTTTATTATTGTATTACTTTATTATAATTTCTGAGCTTCATGTTGTTGAATCCATGCATTGCTGTTAACCATACCGAATGGTCATTGTCAAGGTTACAGTCTAATTATCCCCTAATTAGACAACGCGTTGTTTACTCATGATTTTTTTATGAGAACGTCCTCACCTTCTCGCTTCCTTGTGAGCTGGAGTGTATTAAGTTTTTGTTTGGATCCCTTTTTGCCTAGAGGCCTAAATTTGTGTTTTGATCTGCTTACGTTCGGAGGCTAAAGTGAAGACTTACACTTCGTACTCCGTTAAACCCAATTACCTTGACCTTGAAAGTATGACTTATCCTCAAGTGGGTCCTAGTCATTTAGAAAAAGAGACCAAGCAGAAGACTCATTGGCTTGGCCTACCACTGTCAGAGGTATTGAGTACTTTGAGGATATTGTGACCACGAACTTACGTGCCCTAGTCACCTTTAACTGACACGGCGGATCTTAGACCCACAACCCTCCAGGGTTGCCTTTGCCGACTGGGCTACCACGGCTCGCGATCTACTGTTAAATGTAATCAAGACGCAATGATCAGTCGTACTTCTAACGGGATAAAATCCTTGGTGAAAAGTCCAATCTCTGAAAATAGTATGAACATTATTTTGCGTAAATTCTAGGCAATAGAAACCGTTTTTAATATAATTGTTCAGTAATTATTAATGTTTTTTATTTTATTTAAATTATGGTATCCGTCTACGTTAAAAACGTCATTTTTTGCCAAATTTTTTTAAAATTTCTCTGCTGTAAAATTTCAACTTTTAGGCTTCTAAAAGTTTTTGTTTTGTCTCTATAGCATTTTATAGAAAAGTTATAGCTGTTTAAAATATCAGTGACACCTGTCAAAACAAAGCGGAAGTAGAGACCTCGGAACCGGAAGTTGTAAATTTAAAGAGCATTTTTTGGAAAAACTTTCCAATTTTCATGAAGATTAGTTTAAATATTTTTCTAGTATTTTTAATAATGAACAACTTGGCAATTAGAAAGTTTTGAAGCAAGAACGTGTGGTGAATTTTAAACATTTTAATTTCTTTAATAGTTAAAGTTGCTTTCATAAACTTCAAATGCGGTTTTCTCAGAACGGTATTTTTAATAAAATGTTGAAATGCGATTTCTCAAAAAGTTAAAATATTTTGTTGAAAATTAGTATGAGTGTTTTTGATAGTATTTACTACTGAATGAAGTAAAAGCTTTTAATTTGGATAATTTTTAATGTTACACTCGTAGTTCGATATAAAGGTAATGAAAATTCGTTAAAAATTCAACGTGTATGATTTTGAAAGACCAAAATTTTTTACCAAATGTAAATTAAGTAAAGATTTTAGATGATTCACTAATCCAGTATATAAGAAATGTGTTGGAACAAGAAATATTTAAATAATTTAATTTATTAAAAAATTAGACCTTTCGAAAAAAACCCGATTTTACTAAACTTTTTTCATTTATTAGAAATTTTATAAAAACTTCTCCAGAAATAAATTTTTTAAGTGCGATTCTCTACGATAACATAAAAAGTAAATCTAAAAATGTAAAAACATGAACTAGTTTCTACGTCCAATGAAAAAAGTTCTCCGAACGTAGACGAATACCTTAAGTAAAGAGTTACAAAGATAGCCCTGATCAAAAATCTGTCAATTTGACGGTTGCGGTAAAACTAGGTATATATTTAACATCGGTAATGTTTTTCGTTACGCGGTGGCTTTGAACAACTATATCACCACATACCGTAACTCCTGACCTGATGGAAGTGCAATACACGGTTGCGCGATACGAGCTTGACTGGACTCACGGTGCGGCAATCGTCACTGACTTTCACTCGCCAATGAATCACCCCGCTTTGTAACGGTGATCTAGTGTATCGCATGCAATTCTATCTCTAGCACGATCCTTCGCGCAAGCTTATCTTTATTTCTGATTAAATATTTAAGTTTATAATTTATAGTGTCGTCCTTCTTCCCTAATGACCACACGTATCTAGTTGTCGGAGATGGTGTATAATATCGTATTGATCGTACACCCAAATTCCGCAGTTACAATTCTTTTGATCTTATTTTGTTCAAATTACAATTTTTTATTAATTACGTTATCTAAAATTGATTACAAAAACCTTTATAAAAAATTTTATCCTCCCAAGTACGTACGTCTTTTGTTAATTCGTTTCGGACATGCAATTTGTGTTTCATTGACTTAGGTTTTATTACCCACTCTACATTTAATAATGCATAGTTTACTAAATACTTTTAATGTCTAAACAATTTTGCTTCATTTTACTATAAAACAGTTGAGAGATTTGATAAATCTTTAGGGACTAAAGAAACTAAACAAATAACTGGGGTAATTTCCCTAAACTTTTGAGACACCAGAACCACAGAGTTATTTTAACATCTTCCGCAAATTAATGATCTACCTTAGGGATTTGATCAAATCTACATTTTCATCATTTTCTTTTAACATACAACCTGAAGAGCTATGGCATTATGACCTCCCTCCATTCTTTTCCTTGGACTCTCCCAGGAACAAAACCACTGAGCTCGCGCACCTGATGTTGGAGTATATAAAGGCAACATCAAAACAGGAAATCGAGAATCTTATGTTTATCATTATATAGGGCCTTTTTGGATTTTTAGTGCAATTTATTTTTAAAACATCTTTATTTTTTCAAAATTTTTAACTTTATCGTTTCTGATCATTATTATTCAATAGACAAAAATTTATAAAACTTAATCTAAATTAATAAAAATTATTTTTATGTTTAGATATTATTTAGGCTCTTTTCGGATTTTTAATGCAATATATTTATTTTTAAAACATTTTTTTTCCAAAATTTTAATTTTTTCGATTTTGATCACTATTATTCTATATTTTCGGCTTTTTTCGTACGGATGTCACTGGCCACAAAAATATTTTGTTTTTCTATCCCTAAACTACTCTAGTTTTGTGCTATGAACTCACGAATCCACCCTTCTATCTCTTTGCTCTTTTATGTGTTTATTTTTCGCTGGTTGTCGTTTTTGTGCTTATTGACATAAGCCTCTGGATTGAAGGGCTCGGCCCATATGGTCCAGTTGCCACATCACCTTTGAAGCCTTTGAAATCGAGAATCAATGGACATGTAGTTTGGTTTGCACCGCTACTGTCTTTACAACGAGGGCTAATGAGACCGACCCTTACTGCTTAAACCCGATTCCTAACAACTCCAAACATCCATGTCACAGTAAGATAAGAGTCCACAAACTCCGGTACTGAATATCAGCGCCCTATCCACTCTGCCATCGTTAGGCATAATGTACATGCTTTGATGATAATTATAGGGTTGGCGTTAAATTAGAAAATATTGATAAGTTGGTTACTTTAACAAAATGACTGATGATATATCTGACCGAAATTAACCGAAATTTTTTTAGTTGGTTCAGTTCCTGTGAAAGTAACTTTTTTTCCTGTTTTCAGTAACGTTCCGGTTCGAAGCCCTGCTTAAAACTAATTTGAAAAATAATTTTATCGGAAAGTAAGTCTTCATAAAAAGAAAAAAATATTTTTAAAAATATTCAGTAAAAAACTATGAATACTCACCTTGAGAAAGACTCCAACTTCGTTAACTTCAACTTTAGTGCAGTTCCACAGTAACCAAACAATGGATGTTCCCGATTTTTGCTCTTGTGAAGAACTCCAAAATAAGATTAAACATGGAAAACAAAAAGATTATAGTGTCAAATATAAGTTATATACATTGCATAAATATAAAATCAAATACAACAATGTAAATTAAAAACGTAAATCTTACTTTCTAATGCCACTTAGTCAAACTAAGCACGATTTGAGATATACGCTGCTCGTATTAAGGAAAAAGGATGAGCCTTTTGTATTAATGAAAACCACTAGGGTGAAAGACTTCGCTCAAATGGGTTCTCGTACTGTAGAATCAGGGAGCAGGCAACCTATAGGCTTGGCCTGCACCCCAAGAGGCATTGTAATTCCTCTAGGAAGATTGGAACACATTTTACGTGTCTCAGTCACCTTTATTGAACAAGTCGAATGTTAGGCCGGCTGGAGGTCCGAAACCGCAACCTACCAGGTAAGAAATCGTTGCCTTTGCCTACTGAGCTGCCGCGGCTCTAAAACACATTTATCTTCACCTTGCTAATAAAATTAAGTGCTTTGAACCATGCGTACAGAAAGGTTAAAGATTGTACACAGTTAGGGATAGTTATGAAGCTGTTAACATGCTTGAACATCATAAAAACGTTAAGTATTTTAGCAGTTTTGGTTTACAGACAGTGGTGCACCCTGTTTTGGTTTGGAGAGCAACAGCCTGTTTTGTTCACAAAAGACATTCACATTTGAAGACTTCACTTCCGGATAGGTAAAAAATTTGAAAGTACTAGAAATAAAGTTCCAGCCAGTTTTGAGAGACCGTTAGTATAAATTTTAACATTCGTATTGTTTTTCATTGAGAAATTGCAGGCAATTTCCGTTTTTGGAGTATTATATTTTTGTGTATTCATTGTCTTTCTAATGAATCTAATCGTTTCATTCTTATAAGCACAGAATTATCTTTAATACACCGGAAAATAAACACCGAAATTCAGAGAATAACCATATCATTTGTTTCTTACGTTGGTTTGTAAATTTAGATTCAACTTTCAAAAGATTAAAAAACATGCTTTGGGTATTTTAAAATGAATAACTTCGTATTTAGTATACCATATGCTTCATGTAGACAAAACTTATAAAACTGAGATATTCTTGTTTAAAATTTTTAATGCAGCACTCTTGACAGGGCGTAGCAACCTCCTATAGGAAATTTCGAAATTTCAACTATAGATCTTGCTTTATTTTGCCGGGAAGATCAGTTGCTTCGCAGAAATGTCAGTAAGACAACTCTTAACATTTAATATGGGTGCACTGAATATGAGTACACATACTTTTGAATAATCTGGCGTTGCAACTGTCTTGTTACAAAGGTAGAAATAAATATGAAACATGACAAATACTGCAGTGTAAAAAATATTGAATACAACCGGCAATACTGCAATTGGAAATTCTGACATTTCAATATAGGTTTGCTTCTTGCCGGAAAGATCAGTTGCTCAGCACAAATGTCAATATGACTGCCCTAACGTTTAATATGCGTGTACTAAATATGAGTACACGTAGTTTTGGAATAATCTAGCTTTGCAACTGTCTTCTAATAATACAGGTAGACATAAATGAAACATGAAAAATACTGTAGTGTAATATTGAATACAACCGGAAATACTGCTATTGGAAATTCTGACATTTCAAACTATAGGTTTGCTACTTGCCAGGAAGATCAGTTGCTCAGCACATATGTCAATAAGACATCCCTAACATTTAATATGGATGCACTGAATATGAGTACACGTAGTTTTGGAATAATCTAGCTTTGCAACTGTCTTCTAGTAATACAGGTAGACATAAATGAAACATGAAAAATACTGTAATGTTGAATACAACCGGAAATACTGCAACTGTCTTCGAGTAATAGAGGTAGACATAAGTATAAAATATGACAAATACTGCAGTGTAATAAATAAATTCAACCGGCAAAATTACTGTAGGAAATAATGATATTTCCATCTATAAATTTTCTTTTACTAATTTTTTTTATTTAAAAATTTTTTATTTTTTATTTTTTTATTTTTATTATTTTTTTTTTTGCCGGGAAGATCAGTTGCTCAGCACATATGTCAATAAGACAGTCCTAACATTTAATATGGGTGCACTGAATATGAGTACACATACTTTTGAATAATCTGGCTTTGCAACTGTCTTCGAGTAATACAGGTAGACATAAGTATAAAATATCACATACTGCAGTGTAATAAATTCAACCGGCAAAATTACTGTAGGGAATAATGATATTTCCATCTATAGAGTTTTTTTTTATTTTTTTTACTAATTTTTAAAATTAGTTTTTTTTTATTTTTTTTAAAAAAGTTTATTTTATTTTTTTTTTTGCCGGGAAGATCAGTTGCTCAGCACATATGTCAATAAGACAGTCCTAACATTTAATATGGGTGCACTGAATATGAGTACACATACTTTTTGAATAATCTGGCTTTGCAACTGTCTTCTAGTAATACAGGCAGACATAAGTATAAAATAAACAAATACTGCAGTGTAATAAATAAATTCAACCGGCAAAATTACTGTAGGAAATAATGATATTTCCATCTATAGAATTTTTTTTTATTTTTTTTTACTAATTTAAAAAAAAAATTTTATTTAAAAAAAAATTTTTTTTCCGGGAAGATCAGTTGCTCAGCACATATGTCAATAAGACAGCCCTAACATTTAATATGGGTGCACTGAATATGAGTACACATACTTTTTGAATAATCTGGCTTTGCAACTGTCTTCTAGTAATACAGGTAGACATAAGTATAAAATATGACAAATACTGCAGTGTAATAAATTATGAATTTAACCGGCAAAATTACTGTAGGAAATGATATTTCCATCTATAGATTTTTTTATTTTATTTATTTACTTTTATTTATTTTTTTTTTGCCGGAAAGATCAGTTGCTTAGCACATATGTCAATAACACAGCCCTAACATTTAATATGAGTGCAGTGAATATGAGTACACATACTTTTTGAATAATCTGGCGTTGCAACTGTCTTGTCGTTACAAAGGTGGAAATAAATATGAAACATGACAAATACTGCAGTGTAAAAAATATTGAATACAACCGGCAATACTGCAATTGGAAATTCTGACATTTCAATATAGGTTTGCTTCTTGCCGGAAAGATCAGTTGCTCAGCACAAATGTCAATATGACTGCCCTAACGTTTAATATGCGTGTACAAAATATGAGCACATGTAGTTTTGGAATAATCTAGCTTTGCAACTGTCTTCTAGTAATACAGGTAGACATAAATGAAACATGAAAAATACTGTAGTTTAATATAGAATACAACCGGAAATACTACTATTGGAAATTCTGACATTTCAAACTATAGGTTTGCTACTTGCCAGAAAGATCAGTTGCTCAGCACATATGCCAATAAGACATCCCTAACATTTAATATGGATGCACTGAATATGAGTACACGTAGTTTTGGAATAATCTAGCTTTGCAACTGTCTTCGAGTAATACAGGTAGACATAAGTATAAAATATGACAAATACTGCAGTGTAATAAATTACAACCGGCAAAATTACTGTAGGAAATAATGATATTTCCATCTATAGAATTTTTTTATTTTTTTTTTACTAATTTTTATTTTTTTTTAAATTTATTTTTTTTGCCGGGAAGATCAGTTGCTCAGCACATATGTCAATAAGACAGTCCTAACATTTAGCATGGGTGCACTGAATATGAGTACAGTTTTTGAATAATCTGGCTTTGCAACTGTCTTCTAGTAATAGTGGTAGACATAAATATAAAAAATGGCATACTGCAGTGTAACAAATATTACATTCAACCGGCAAAATTACTATAGGAAATTATGATATTTCACGCTATAGATTAACTTTATTTTGCCGGGAAGAACAGTTGCTCAGCACAAATGTCAATATGACTGCCCTAACGTTTAATAAGGGTGCACTAAATATGAGTACACAGTTTTTGAATAATCTGGCTTTGCAACTGTCTTCTAGTAATACGGGTAGACAAATATAAAAAATGACATACTGCAGTGTAACAAATATTACATTCAACAAGCAAAATTACTATAGGAAATTAAGATATTTCAAGCTATAGATTAACTTTATTTTGCCGGGAAGATCAGTTGCTCAGCACGAATGTCAATATGACAGCCCTAACGTTTAATATGGGTGCACTAAATATAAGTACACATAGTTTTTGAATAAACTGGCTTAGCAACTGTCTTCTAGTAATACAGGTAAACATAACTATAAAAAATGAGAAATACTGCAGTGTAATAAATATTAAATTATGACATTGCAAAATATAGATTTACTTTATTTTGCAGGGATAATTGCTCAGCAGAAATGTAAATACGACTGCTTTAACATTTAAAGCGGAGAACGCTAAACATGAATGGACATGTTTTAGAATCTAATAATACAATATAATAATATGATGAAAAAACTCAGTTACAAGTAAACAAATTGGGAAATATGTATAATTCTAAAATAGTCAGTTTTGCACTTTTTGCGTTATAAAAGAAACAATGTGAAGAATTATTAAAATGATACAGTTCTGTGATTATGCAGATTTATAAAAGTACAGAAATTTATATATCGAATACTTCAATACAGTTTACTATAACTATCATCTTGCCATGTATATAAAAGTATAATTATAATTTGTAAATTAGAGATTTTTAAATTAAATTTCCTAGAAACAAAACAAATTTCAATAGGGAATGAAACTTAAAAGCCGTAAATTGAATTCTATTGTTTTATAGGTGTCTTTGCATGAATAAACGATAGCATATATTGCAAAATTAATGTGTTTTACCAAATTTGGTCATTAATTTTTGTCACATTTCAATATAGTGAAACTGGGTGGTGTTTTAAAATAAATTATGAACTCTAAATTAGCGACTAAGAATGATAAACAGAATTTGCAGCAGATGTTTCACATTTTTATTTTTCTTGAACCATGGGGAACGATAATATGCTTAACTTCGCATTTCCGGTTATTTTGCATAGAACCTTTATAAAAACAGTCTAAGTTCTAATAAGTTTTGTTTGCTGAATACGTATGCTATACAAAATAGGAAGCTATTCCATTTAATAGCCACCACATCTTTTTCTGAATTTTTCAGAGTTAAAACTAAATTTACGAATCAATGTTTGAAACACAGAAGAAATGAGTTTGGATGTTCTCTGAATTCCGTGTTTATTTTTTGTTATTAAACATAATTAAATGCTTATAAGAATGAAGCGAATGAAATTTTAATTATTAAAAATAAGACCAAAAGTCCCTTAAAACTGGCTGAAACTTAACTTTATTCCTGGCACTTTCAAATTACTTCCCTATCCAGAAATTCATTAGTCTCCAAATGCGAATGTATTCGGTTCGATTTGGTTCGTTTGGAGAACTATGTTTTTCTTTTTCAACATGAGGCTAATTATACCAGGACTAATTAAAGTCAAATAGCCATTTACATCCACACCAGTAGCGGGGTTCGAATCTATGACTCTTGAATTAATCATGGGATTGTAATAAGAATAAACTTTTACCAATATGACGGAACTTGTCTTGATTCAGCATTCGCCCATTGATTATTTTAGTACGAGAACAGCATATAAGCTATCGGTATTACTCGTCACGAGGGCACGATACAGACCCATTTCAACCATTCTTTGGAATCGGGCCCAAGTCTACTGGTTATGGCTTGGAGCACTACGACCTACTGCGTTGCTACACGACGACTAATGAGTTCTGGACCTACTGTTTAAAGACGATTCCGAACGGCTATGATCATCCATGGCATTACCGGGATTCGATCCCGCGAACTCCGGAACCGAAGAGCAGCGCTCTACCATTCGGCCAAGCCCACTGGGCGAAAATTCGATAAAACCACAACATACAGGCGGCATCAGTTCCAGACGACTACCCTCAGTTCTCTGCGAAATAGTGATTATAAGGCTGAGCATGAATGTGCATTTACAAATCTCAACAACAAAGTTCTGATTTATTTCGAATTTTAAATTTCGACAACTAAGATGAATAAAAGAAGTATTCTCTCACCTTAAACTTCTAAAAGAAATGCACTGGAACAAAATGAAGAGCATTTTCCTAAAAAAGAAAAAGATAAGTTTTACAACGGTAAAAGTTTTTTTATTCTCTTAGAACCTTTACATTTCAAGGACCTTTAGAAAACATTCCTTTTTTGTGCCTCAATGAGTTGAAAAGTCGACCTTCGATTAGATTTGATTTGATATACATTCGAAAATATTAACATTTTATGCTAAGATCAGTCCGGTATCGAAGAGCAGCACCCTATCATAGGGTCCCCCATCGACCGACTCAAGGAAAAGTTGCGAACCTCTGGTTTAGATCATATAATAGTGAGTTAGAAACATTTTCAAAAAAACCCATTAGAAATTTATTTAACAATATTTGTAATAGTACATAAGAGGGCATACAATAACTTTCGATATTTTAAAGTAGCTTTAGAAAAGCCTATATTCAATAGTGTTAAAAATAAGTTCTGTTTAGAATAAGATTTTTTCTAAAGTGTTTAATAAGTTCTAAATATATAAAAAATTTAACTTTAAATGAAATGATAAATATTTTAGAAATTTAAACAAAGATAAAATTACCCGCAACAAAACAAAATTTGAAAATTCGAAATTAGATCAGAATCTAGTTTATATTTTTAATTCCGTGAACCTCAAACATGATTTCAAGCAAGGCTGATTTTATTGAAATTTTAAATTTCCTAACCAGTTTTATTTTTGTTACGCTTGTAATTGAGAAACAATACAAATGCAATGAAAAGTGTAAACCATGAGTATTAAAATAGCAAAAAAACACTATGGATAAAATTTATACATAGATTGAACAAAATTTATATATTTGCAAACACACGGAGGACAATTTTTAAAATTTTCTAAAAGATACTGAAGTTTCTGAGAAAATATTGTACATGCTTTATAAAGCAATGAATATGAAACAAAAAACAATCTATCAGCAATCGAATACTTAAAACTGTATACATATATTTTATACACAATTTAAGTCGGAAAACCATATGTGACAAAACTATCAATTATCAAAATTCAAGAGCACCCTAAACTGAAGTGAAACCTTTACACCTTTACCCACGTGTTATCTTACAATTTTTGGAATTTTTTTTTTCTCGGATGAATTTGTAGCATATATGTTGTTACTGGATACACGTACTTTGAGTGTATTTCATTTTAACCCCTTCCATGTTTTGCCCGTAAGCCTTACAGGCACAGTTTTGGGCCTTTACTGATTTGCCCGTACGGTGATCTGATTTTTGTTTCGCTTGCACTGTTTTGGCCGTATTTTTTCCAATATTAGTAACAAATTATTCGTATAGATGTCCAGTAAATGATAGTTTGCAGTTTATTGTATTTTCTACTGATTGGTTCAAAAGCGCAGGTTTTTTCGCATGTTTTGCATCAGAAGACGAATTGTTATCTTTCAGTGCATAGCTTTCTGGTTATAGTTTACTAACCACCTGATAATTTTATTGATGTAAGAGTTGAATAATATATTTTAACTTTTAAATAATGGACAATTCAGAGCGTATGGAGCTGATTTCTTGTGATTCGAACTGTGACTCTGAATCAAACTGAATCATCTGTAAATGATAGTAGCGAAAGTTTACTAGATGCGCTGGATAGTAGTGACTGATAGTAGTACAGATGGAATCAGTCAAGCAAAACAATTTTTTAAAATTGTGATAATCCTTCGGATCATCCTCCAAGATATGCTTTCACTGAAATTCCAAAAATTAACTTGGATATCGATAAGACTAAAGGTAAGTTTCAGTTCTATGATGCTTTCATAGAAAGAAAAAAAAAGTTGTAATAAATGCTTAAAAATATTAGAAATGTTAATTTTAATAACATCTTTACTTAAAAATGCAAAATGAACAAAAAAATGCAGTAAAAAATGTGACTATTTTTGACCGAATTCTGGAAAAAAATGAAACTGTCAAAAGGGTTAATTAAATTATTCTATTAAATAAACGACAACAAGTCAAATGGTCTTATACTCTGCATTAGACAGAATAAATGCTCACAAGAGCAGCTGAAAACAAAACCAGCTGAGAAAGCACCGCGTAAAGTACCAAGCCAGGCAGAATTAAAATATTCATGGATAACAGTCTAAATATAGGCATTTACAAGTCATATGTAATTGATAAATTATGTACATGTTATTTAAGACAGTTTTACAACTTTTAAATGCTCAAAATCTATAAAATTAAATTACTTAATATAAAATGTATACTAATATTTTTATAAAGTAAACTGTGCAACTAAAAAAGCATATGTTAAAAAATTTAAACTACATCGTATAAAATAGGAATGAAAATGTTACGTAAAATACATTGTAAAAAAAGTAAATATGATGCAAATGCTTATAATGCGACATAAGAGTACAAAATTGGGTAATGGATTAAAATTAAGACTGCATAAAATGTAAATAAAAAAAATTGAAACTAAGTTGATTTAAGAGAATATATCTTACATATCAGTTAACAGAATAGTCAACTTTTGACAAGAAAAATAAATTTTTACTGTAACGCAAAACGAACCAAGAATATACATTCGTTATAAAATTTCGTACTGAATTACATATTAGCAAATTATTTTCATTCCCCCCACATTGTGTTTAGCATTGATACAGATACAAAACTACGTACAAATTTTCACTTCAGTTTACAGTTTATACAGAACAGCTACATCAAACTACAGCAATTTTAGATGTTACGTGTTATTGAGCCTCTACCTTGACAAAATACTTTTACATTTAAAGCTCAACTAGTTTTATCAAAAACACATAAAAGACACTGCAAAATATCAAACTAAGAACTAGGTTATTAAATAGATATACGGCAGAAATTTCATCAAATTAAAATAATCATTTATCCACTATTTTCTAGGCATATGCCATTTTGCTTTTTTCAGGACCACAAAACAAAATATTTAATTAAATTCAATTAATTCGAAGACTCTTCGTCCATGAAAACTAGTTCATGTAAGTTTAAGAGCTTTCAGACAACAAAACAAGCTTACTGTTCTTAAAATGTGATGCAGATTATACTAGGCCTACTTGCAGGTTGTTTGTTGCATTCTTATAGTATTTTAAAATACACAACATTATGTTTATAAAAATTTATATATTAATGTTAAACCGAAATAAACAGGGTTATCTACAATTTCACAAAGCAATAAAAACGAAAATACTAATGATTAAAATATATTACAAATACATATAAAGCAGAACAATAGCCTGTGACTTATAACGGTTTTTTGATTCTAAAGCAGAAATACAATACTATTCTTTAAACGAATATTTTTTTCTATCAACGTGGTATAGTAGTATATTATACAAACTACTATATACTACTGTACTACACATATACCCATTAAATAATGCATGCTTACCTTTAAAAGTTCGAATACGGTAAAATTCCATTACAGGCAGCTGACTCCACAAGCAAGCACATTCCGCTCGTCGTGAACGCGCGACACCTGGAAACCTAATTAACTATTCAAACAAAAGAAGGTGACGTCGTAAGTTACAACCAATCGCATCCATGCTCTTCATGTTTCCATTAAAATTATAAACATCAGCTTCAAAAAAATGCGCAGTTATTTTTAGAAAAAAATGAGAATACCGTTGTTATATCAAATGCAAATATATGTTTAACTACACTTTTAAAACTTTATTTCTGCAATATTTAAATTAAATTTTACAGACGGCCATATGCTTTTATATATTAATTGTTTGTAACACACATACATCTCTCTCTTTATTTATATACAATAAAATTAAAACTCGGACATTTCCCTCGGGGGAAAATTTTTACTTAAACTGTTTTATTAACATGATATTTATAACCACACTAACATGGATAATTAATATGCGAAATAAAATTCATGGTTACATTTAGCATTTAATTAGATGGCATAGATTTAGAATCTGTACCTATTAATTATGCTATTACTTAGAAAACTCTGTCAGATTGGATTCTGATGTTAAATTCTAACATAAAATAAATTATCTGCAGTGAATGGTAGAAAGTAATGTAAATTTATACTAGGGCCACGTCAAATCATCACTGATTAGTGATAACCAACGATTATCTACGATTTAATGGTTGTGCTTAATCTGGAATTAGCTTACAGTTTAGAGGTCGGTCTCTCCAAAGCCGTTTAACGGCTAACTGCGATTAACCCATGGCACCAACCAATGGTGGAAAGCAATTCTCCGTTTAAACAGTGATTAATCGCGGTTAGGTGTTAAGCGATTTTGGTGAGACTGGTTCTAAGTCACCATTGTGGTACATACCACACTATATGGTACCTCCATGTACTGTTTGAACATACCTTATGTGTAATTGATAATATATTATATAAATGTTACATAAAATACATTTTTACAACTTTTAAATGCGTAAAATGTGTAAAATAAAAAATACTTTATTATATTACACTCTAAATTTTATATTAAGTAAACTCTACAAGTAAAAAATCATATGTTAATTTTTAAAAAAGAGTAAGCTATTGAAAGGAAAAATATGTAATAAATACATAATATAATATAAAATAATAAGAATGAAATATGCTTATAATATAAATGCCTATGCTTATGGGGATACTTATATTGTAAAATAATAAGAGAGAAACGTTGGATAATGTATTAAAATGAAGACTGCATAAAATATAAATAAATAAATAAAATTCAAACTTTAAACTGAAAACTTTTTAAGTCAATAATAAAATATGTAAAACATTTTAATGATGTCAAAAAGTGCTACAATAATTATGGAAAATGTATAAAAATTAAAAAATATTGAAATACTAGCATACAGCCCGTCATATGACGGGATCAGTAAAATTTTTAATTTTCCAAAATTGTAAAGTACCTTATGAGGCAGGTAAAAAAATGGTTTGTTTTTTGGCTGAGAATTATCTTGCAACAAAAAATAATCGATGATTTAATTTAAAATCATCCCATATGTACCTACTCTATTATTTAAGCCAAATATAAAAGAAAATTATTTACGTAATAGCTAAGTTCAATGATAAAACGTATGAAAATAAGGCATAATTTAAATAATTTAAAATAAGAAATGATTCAAAGAGATGGTTAAAGGAATGACGTCATAATGCTAGAAAAATGTTATTTTTACCTATTTGCTGTGTGATAAATTTAATCACCTGATCTTAACCTGGGAAAATAGGAGTTGAAATAATGATATTAAAAGCTCGAAAAGAGGGGAAGGGGGGATTTCGAACGTTTTAAAGACGACAGTATTTTTTGCTGTGATATGAAGCCTATTTATATCAATTTATTTTAGAATCGGATCGATAGTTTAGGAGAAGATAAACATTACTCTCTTTGAATTTTGCTAACTATGGATGCCTCTATCCATTCCAGGTCCAACCGCTTCATAAAATCGAGGACAGACGTACAGATAACTTAGGCTATTATTATACAGGAGATATGAAACAAAAAAATCAAACATATCAAAACAAACGGGAAGTATCGACTTCGGAACCGGAAGTAGCCTTTTAAAAAGCATTTTTTTCTACAAAACTTTTTATATTTTCATTAAAAGATTAGTTTAAACATTTCTCTAGAATTTTTAATAATTAGCAACTTGGCAATTAGAAAGTTTTAAAGCAAGAAAGTGTGGGGAATTTTAAACATATATTTTAATTTTTTAATAGTTAAAATTGCTTTCATAAACTACAAATGCGTTTTTCTCATAACGGTATTTTTAATAAAATCTTGAAACTTGAAATGTGATTTCTCAAAAAGTTCTTAAAATATTTTGTTGAAAATTATTATGAATGCATTTGATAGTATTTACTAGTAAATGACCTAAAACCTTTAAATTTGGATAATTTTTAATGGTTACACCCATAGTTATCTATATATAATGAAAATTCATTAAAAATTCAATGTGTATGATTTTGAAAGACCAAAAGTTTTTACCAAATGTAAATCAAGCAAAGATTTTAGGTGATTCACTAGCCAAGCGTATAAGAAATGTGTTGCATTAAAAAATATTGAAATAATTTAAATCATTAAAAAATTAGACCTTTTGAAAAACCCCGATTTTTTTTACTAAATTTTCTTTATTTATTAGAAATTTTATAAAAACTTCTCCAGGAATAAATTTTTTAAGTGCAATTCTCTATGATAATATAAAAAGTAAATCTAAAAATGTATAAAGATAAACTAGTTTCTTCTTTTAAAGAAAAAAGATCTCCAAACGTAGACGGATACCTTAAAAATAGAAATATTTAACTGAACAGATGATTTATCTGAACAATGTAAACAAAATATCCATAGAATACTAAGACTTAAATTTCATAGTTTATTAGATGAGTCTCCGAACATGGAAAATATAAGTATATTACATATGTTATTCTTTCTCAGTAATATTGCATTACTATTTATTGACATGCTCATCTCATTTTCCCCGTCATGATTCATCACTATTTATTGCCATGTTTACCCTTTTTTATATTTCTGTTTGCGAGAGATATTCTGGATCTGACATCGAGCTCTGTACGAAGTGTGATATTTGAATTGCAAACGAGACAAAAAGTTCTTTCTACATTCATTATGAAGTGAAATAAAACTGAGTTTTTTAGATTCGAATAAATTTCAAGTTGAATGTTTTCCACGTATATGCAATGAATAAATAACGACTATTTTTTGTGTTGATGGGATTTGTTACTCTTTCCAGGGAAATTTTCTGAAGAGATAAAGAAGTTTCGTTGAAAATAACATAAATGTACATTAGGAAGATTATTGTTTATTACATATGTAACGAGAATATATTTCCTATATTTCCATTGTAAAATTTAGGAAGAAAATAAAATCAAATTATATTATATAATACGACAAAAAGAATTACTTTAATAAGAAATATGGTATATTAATATTTAGAAATATGGTTCAACTTTGTGATTTCCGATATCTCTTAATTTCTCATAATATAGAAAAGTTTTTAAAATTAATGTGTTGACAAGAATTAAGACAATTCCAGAGGTTATAAGAGGTCTTTAAATGACTTTTGTCGGTAAACGCGAGCATATTAGATACTCTTTCTGGAGTTATAATGTACTACTATTATTTATTGGTACTATTATTTCTTGTACTACTATTATTTATTATTTATTGGTATGCTGATCTGTTTTTATATTTCTTTATGTAATAAATATCTTACATGTGACAGCAAACTTACTATCAAGTGCTACATATAATTTGCTAAGGAGTTAAAATGTCCTATATGTCAATTATGTTTAAAATAAAATCCTTATTTGTTAGATATGAAACATATCTCAGTTGACTTTTTAAAATATTTGCATTAGATATATACCGACATATGCACTTAGATTGATACAAAATATCATTTTTTTCTTTTTTAGGGCAAACTATTAACGATAAAACTTGTGCGAATCTACATTTGAAGTGACATTATATTCTGTATACGAAAGAAAATCCATTCTGTGTTTTTTACAGACAGCATATTTTATTATTTTTCTGTGCCTCGAATTGCAGCTAAGCCTTTAAGGTATCCGTCTACGTTAAAAACGTAATTTTATTTTTGTCAAAAATCATAATTTTTTTTATTTCTCTATTGTAAAATTTCACCTTTTAAGTTTCTAAATTTGTTTTTGTTTTGTCTTTACGGCATTTTAAAGACAAGTTACAGCTGTTTAAACATCAGTGCCAGCTGTCAAAACAAACGGGAAGTATCGATTTCAGAACCGGAAGTAGCCTTTTTAAAGAGCTTTTTTTTGTACAAAACTTTTTATATTTTCATGAAGATTAGTTTAAACATTTTTCTAGTATTTTTAATAATTAGCAATTTGCAAATTAGAAAGTTTTAAAACAAGAAAGTGTGCGGAATTTTAAACATGTATTTTAATTTTTTAATAGTTAAAATTGCTTTCATAAACTTCAAATGCGTTTTTCTCAGAACGGTATTTTTAATAAAATGTTGAAACTTGAAATGTGATTTCTCAAAAAGTTCTTAAAATATTTTGTTGAAAATTATTATGAATTGTTTTGATAGTATTTACTATTGAATGACCTAAAAGCTTTAAATATGGATAATTTTTAATGATGTTACACTCATAGTTAGCTATAAAGGTAATGAAAATTCGTTAAAAATTCAATGTGTATGATTTTGAAGGACCATATTCTTTACCAAATGTAAATTAAGCAAAGATTTTAGGTGATTCACTAGCCAAGCGTATAAGAAATGTGTTTCATCAAAAAATATGGAAATAATTTAATTCATTAAAAAATTTAAACCTTTTGAAAAAAAAAACGATTTTTTTACTAAATTTTTTTCATTTATTAGAAATTTTATAAAAACTTCTCCAGGAATAAATTTTTTAAGTGCAATTCTCTATGATAATATAAAAAGTAAATCTAAAAATGTAAAAACATGAACTAGTTTCTACGTTTAATGAAAAAAGATCTCCGAACTAAGACGGATACCTTAAAGAATAGAAATATTTAACTGAACAGATGATTTATCTGAACAATGTAAACAAAATATCCATAGAATTCTAAGACTTAAATTTCATAGTTTATTAGACGAGTTTCCGAACATGGAAAATATAAGTATATTAAATACGCTATTCTTTCTCAGTAATAATAAATTACTATATATTGACATACATGCTCATCTCATTTTTCCCCGTCATGATTCATCACTATTTATTGCCATGTTTACCCGTTTTTATATTTGTGTGTGCGAGAGATATTCTGGATCTGGCATCTAGCTCTCTGCGAAGTGTGATATTTGAATTGCAAACGAGACAAAAAGTTCTCTCTACATTCATTATGAAGTGAAATAAGACTGAGTTTTATAGATTCGAATAAATTTCAAGTTGAATGTTTTCTACATATATGCAATGAATAAATAACGACTATTTTTGGTTTTGATGGGATTTGTTACTCTTTCAGGAGAAATTTTATGAAGAGATAAACAAGATTCGTTGAAAATAACATAAGTGTACATTAGGAAGAGTATTGTTTATTACATATGAAACGAGAATATATATCATACATTTCCATTGTAAAATTTAGAAAGGAAATAAAATCAAATTATATTACATAATACGGCAAAAAGATTTACTTTATTAAGAAATATGGTATATTAATATTAAGAAATAAGGTTTAAATTAGTGATTTCCTATATCTCTTAATTTCTCATAATATAGAAGAGTTTATAAAATTAATATGTTGACAAGATTTGTTGCTCTGTTAGTGAAAACTTTTAAATAGATGGATATCGGTGTAAACCCTGTAAGTGTACATAAGAAAAATTATGTTAGAAAGTACATAAGAAAGATTACTACATGTACTACATTATTACATGTTTCATACATTTTTTTTTCAAATGTAAAATTTAGAAAAAAAAAATTGAATTAAATTTCATAATACGAATCTTTAAAATATTCGTAATAAGTTAAGAAATATCCCATTTTATACTGTTTTGATCTTAGATATCTCTTGATTTCTCATAATATAGAACAGTGTATAAAATTATAGTATTAATATGATTTGTTGTTTCATGAGGGGAAAACTTTTAGACATAGAGATATTGGTGAAAAACCTGCAAGTGTATGTTAGAAAGATTATATTTTACAACATTAAAAACGAAATTAAAATACTGTTTCCCCAATGTAAAATTGGAAATAAAATAAAATTGAAATTAATTTCACAACGCGAATCCTTAAAATATTCTTAATAAGTAAGATATATGCCATTTTATTCTATTGTCATTTTAGATATCTCTTGATTTCTCACAATATAGAAGAGTTTGTAAATTAAAGTGTTAACATGGTTTGTTGCTCTGTGAGTGAAAACTTTTAGACAGAGAGGTAGGTAGTGGGGGAAAACCGGCAAGTGTACATTAGAAAGATTATATTTTACAACATATGAAACGAGGCTATGTTTCAAATATTCTTTTTCCAATGTAAAATTTGGAAAGAAAATAAAATTGAATTAAATTTCACAATGCGAATCTTAAAAAAATATTCGTAATAATTTAAGACATATGACATTTTATACTGTTGTGATCTTAGATATCTCTTGATATCTCATATAGGAGAGTTTATAAAATTAATGTGTTGACACGATTTGTTCCCCTATCAATACAAATTTTCTGTTGAGACAAATGCTCGTAAAAACGAACAAAGAGTATTGTTTATCACATATGAAACGAAAGCATGTTTCATATATTCTTTTTCTAATGTAAAATTTGGGAAAAATTATATGATATTAAATTAAGCCTTATGAATTTTACAGGTGTGTGAAGGAATATAGCATTTTTCACATCTTTGATCTCAGATGATTTGAGAAAGCTGCTGATTTCTCATGATATAGAGTTTATAAAATTTAAAGAATGGTAACTCCTGAATTATTTTATTATTTTTAAATATTATTGAAACGTCGACAGAAAAAGCTTAATTTTATTTTCATATACTTTTCAAATGTAGCAATAGAGAAAAATAGAGCAATTTCCTTTCTAAAAATTTTAAATTTAGTAAAGAGTTTTGTATCATGATATGAGAAATCACGTGATTTCTAAAATGTCATGAAACCCAACAACAACCATATACCCAGAATTGAGATTCGATTATACATTTGTATGAATTATTAATGCATTGTTTTGTATGCCCGAATAATTTTTGCTGAATATATATAAATGAAAATATTATATATTTAAGTTATTATGGACACCTAAGAACTAAACAGTAAAACGGTGTTGTAATCACAAAAAAAAAAAAAAAAATCCAGTGTTCTTATTTTAATGAAAATACTCAGTTTCGTAATGCATGAATCATGTAATTAACCATCTCAAAGCATATTTTTGACAATTTTCGTTGTGACATTGGTATGTATCTCGGATAGCACAAATTGATAAGCCATAAAATTTTGAAATTTTGTATATAGGACAGTTGAGCGGACCTCCCTATTGGGTGCACGGCTTGCATGTTCTGCCCTGGGGAAGAGTCTATCCCGGACTCAAAGGCGAATAAGAATTTAAAATTAAAAATAAATAAATAAAATAAATAATAATGAAAAAATTAAATTAAAAATAAATAAATAAAATAAAATAAATAATAATGAAAAAATTAAATTAAAAATAAATAAATAAAATAAAATAAATAATAATGAAAATAAATTAAATTAAAAATCAATAAATAAAAATAAATAAAAAAGAAAAATATTAATAAAAATAAATAAATAAATAAAATAAATAACAAAGAAAAATATTAAATTAAAAATAAATAAATAAATAAAATAAATAACAAAGAAAAATATTAAATTAAAAATAAATAAATAAATAAAAATAAATAACAATAAAAAATTAAACTAAAAATAAATAAATAAAATAAATAATAATGAAAAATTAAAATTAAAAATAAATAAAATAAAATAAATAATAATTAAAAAAATTAAACTAAAAATGAATAAATAAATAAAATAAATAATAATAAAAAATTAAATAAAAAATAAATAAATAAATGAAATAAATAATAATGAAAAAATTAAATTAAAAATAAATAAATAAATAAAATAAATGATAAAGAAAAATATTAAGTTAAAAATAAATAAATAAATAATAATGAAAAAAATTAAACTAAAAACAAAGAAATAAATAAAACAAATAATAATAAAAAATTTAAATTAAAAATAAATAATTAAATAAAATAGAAATGAAATAAGATAAATAGAATTAATAGAAAATATGCTGATTTTACTTCAGAAGTTAATAGCAGGGGAAACGCTGATTCAGTATGGAATCTTCTGAGATACGTTCTATTTATGTGGTTTGCATAACAATGAGAGAACAAAGCTATAGTAGTAAAAGAGTAAGGAGAATATAGACCAGTTATAATAATAATAATAGAAAATAACAACAATTAATAATAACTAAAGTAAGTAGCAGGTAGGGTGCCATATGTATTTCCAATTAACACTAATGCCTGAGAATAATTCTAGTAACTGTGGGGTTGGTTAACTTAGACTAATCAACAATATTATATCAATACCATAAAGGTGGCTTAATACCTAACATGCTAAAACAAATATACATAAACAATACTCTTGAATAGACACTTGACAGTTAACTTAAAACTTATGAAACTTGGCAATATACAAAACTGTAATAAACATTAATAACACTATAAATTTGTATATAAAGAATATATAATACTAATATTATATCAATACCCAATAGGTGGCTTGATACATAACATGTAAAATCAGATACACATAAACAAAACTCTTTATTAGGCAATTGACAATTACTTTAAAAATCTAATGAATCTTGGCTGTAAACAAAGCTGTTAAAACGTTAATAAAAACACAATAAATAAGTAGCGAAAATATTCAATTTCAAATATCAATACCTATTCTCTGAAGCTGTATTGATTATCGTTTTGAATGGCGTTATGTTTTAAAAGCAGTATTGGCAATTTCGTTAATTATTGAATGTTTTTAACTAAGAAACCTGTGACACTGAGTTAGTACCCTGAACCTGCTTTGGAATCCAAAGGAGCATTGAAAGTTTATTATCTAGTACAACTCTCCTTTAGATTGCAATATTCTCTCTATATATATATCAAAAATGTCCATGTAACGATTAATAATACTGCCGGTGATTACTACAACAATACAATGTAGAGATGCCATAGACAAATTGTGTATAGAAGCATTCATATGCACTTTTAACAATCCTTTTTAAAAGTTAAAATAGTGCTTTTAGAGTCAGTTTCTGGTTCGGAATAAAGATAATAACATAATGTTGAAAAATTTTATGGAAAATTTTATGTAGCAAAAATTTCATTACATGATGTTTCATATTGAATGAGACAAAAAGAAAACATGATTGTGAACGTTGTAATTAATATATTTAGAAAATTCAAATTTACCTCAAAACTACATTTATTCAAGTTTCTACAGGTGTTCAATATGTTCCCCTCCGGTGACACGACAAATGCCTACACTGTAATCAAGCTCCTGCCACACTCGCGTTAGCATATCCCCTATGATAGAATTCTACACTGCAGTTATCTGCTACTTCAGTTCCTATAAATCCTGAGGAAGGGGATGCACAAACACCTTGTCTTTAACGAAACCCCAGAGAAAAAAAATCACAGGGCGTTAGATCTGGTGATCTTGTGAACGTGGTTTCATCGGTAAATACCAGTGTGTTCTCGAAACTATTCACGTCGAGTTTTTCTTGAAATTTCCCTCAGAAACTATTACGCAATGGTATGTCAGTAGGTTTTAAAGCCTGGACCATCTGATATCTGTAAGACAGGAATTGGAGACACTTCTGTAAAACACGGCACATTGTTGTGTGAGGGACAGCTAGTTCTGCACCTGCACATCGCGTTCATTTTGAGGGACTCCGTACAAACGAATCACGAATTCTTTCAACCACTTCGGGTTTTGTTTCTTTTCGTCCTGGGCTTTTGTTTTTGCATAAGCAGCCGGTATCCTGCAACTGCTTCCCCCATTTGCTTATGTTATGCCGATGCGGTGGTTCTTTACGAAATTTCGTGCTGAAATATCTTTGCACAACAGTTACGGAGTAGGTTTTGGCATATTCGAAAACGCAATACGCTTTCTCCTGCATGGAAGACATTTTGTTTAACAGCGCCTAAAGCTGCGAGTTCGACATTCGATAATTTTTCCTTGTTGCCAAATAAAACTTGTACAATTGTAGTTGCAGAATAAATTTGTTTCGGCTGAATAAATAAATTAAGGCAGTCACACTGCGGTATTCTTTTTGTCCCATTCAATATGAAACACCCCGTATAATGAATATTAATGCTACAGTTCATCGCCAAATACTACTATACGAACATTGCTGACACAACACAGTTA
Organism: Pardosa pseudoannulata; assembly: GCA_032207245.1. Classification (NCBI taxonomy): domain Eukaryota; kingdom Metazoa; phylum Arthropoda; class Arachnida; order Araneae; family Lycosidae; genus Pardosa; species Pardosa pseudoannulata. The sequence goes on from CM063508.1 coordinate 143,835,859, forward strand.
CCTTGAGAAACAAAAGTAAAAAGCAAATCATACTGATGAGACATCAAGCAGCCAAATTCAAATATTGCGTATAGTTTAATTGGCGTAAAAGTAAAAAGTGGGGTAACTATATATGATTTTTTTATATCATTTAAAACTTTTGGAAGAATGTTACAAAAATGCTCCTATAAATGATTAAAAAAAAATGAAAAATCAATTGCCCTTATTTTAGCGTAGAGAAGAAAGTCAGTGAAAGAGTATTCCCGACATTTTTGGTAATTAATAAAAAAAAGAAAAATGAATAATGTTTTAAAATGTTATCTTCAAACCATTTGAAAGAAAAGTCGATTTTGAGAAGTGATTACGCTCTCTTCACATTATTCTTTCGTCTAAAGAACACTAAACTACTATTTTCGAATGAAAATTTTTATTCTTCTCAACGTCCACGGAAATGTTATCTATGCTGCGAAACCATGACAGCTTCTATTCAAAGATCCATTACACATAACCTTTACAAATGGTAATTTCCCTGATATCGTAGGCGGATAAATAAAAAAAAACTTATTTAATTTGCATTTCAAAACAGGATTCGTGCTTCCTTCGAATAAAAGTTTGTGCTATGTTTTCGAAATAAGGAGAGAGTAAATCTCGTTTCAAAAGTTTGTAGATGTATTTCAAATGTTGAAGAAGACTGTTTTATTTAACCTTCCTTCGAAACTCTTCACAGAGAATTGTGCACACGCACACACACACACACACACACACACACACACACACACACACACACACACACACATATATATATATATATATATATATATATATATATATATATATATATATATATATATATGTGTGTGTGTAGGCATGGTATCCTTGGCAATGCTCAGCGAGGTGAATTTACTCCTAGCAATCGAAGTTCTTTTCTACAGTATGGCAACAACTCTTTCGAGTGGAACGCCGATATAGATGGATGCCTGACGTGAGATGGACGGCAACGAGTGCAGACGGCACTTCCCGCTGATGTTATGCCAGACGGACCCTGATGTCCAGTTTTATTTTAATTGTCCCTAAACACCACCATATAATTTGTAAATAATGTGTAAATAGTTTAATTAAATAAGTTCATTTTAGTTAAGCTTTTGTACATCTTTTCCACCGTGGGAATAAATCCCCCCCATATATATATATATATATATATATATATATATATATATATATATATATATATATATATATGTATGTATATATATGTATATATATACGTATATATATACATATATATATACATATATATATATATATATGTATATATATATATATATATATATATACATATACATATATATCTATATACATATATATGTATATGTATATATATGCATATATATATGTATGCATGTATGTATATATATATATATATATATATATATATATATATATATATATATATATATATATATATATATATATATATATATATATTTATGTATTTATATGTGCGTATATGTATCTGTACATAAGTAGTAAAACAATGGATTACTGTTTTACTACAGCTTTAATGTACCTTCAATAATAAGAAATTGCCTATTTCCTTTCCATAAAATTCGTTCACTATTATTATAAAATTGAAGGATATTAAAATAGAAAATTGTGCTTAACATGTCAAGAATATTATCTTACACCATGCAATTTTTATTTTTACTTTTGTCTGGGTGGAAAATTTTCAGCTATCAGAGTAGATTATCGAAAAATAATCTCTTAAGTATCAACTTATTTTTAGCGTGAACTTCTCTCAAAAACATAGTATTAAGAATTCTGACATGAAACTTTTTATTGACTATAAAATCGTTCTTATGGCTGAAATGGTTTTTCAGCTCTTCCAATAGGAGCGACGCAGTGAAACAGTTAAAAAGTTCTAGTGCCTTATACATTAAAGCTGTTATCGGGAAGCTTCTTAATGTTTACAATCACTTGGCCTACAAAAAAAAAAAAAAAAAAAAAAAAAAAAAATATTATCATCTATGACAGTTTATTCTGTGATCATAAAAATAGTTTTTGAGCGTGGAACCATAACATCTGTATGTGATTTGTTGACGGTGTAGAAATATCTTATTATTTTATTAGTTTTCGCAAGATTTCAAGTTTTTACCTACATTGTTAATACCAATAAATATACAGTAACTTATTCAATTTTTTATTTAAAATGCTTAGTAAATAATAAATATTTATATTATAATATGTTAAATTCAAAACACTTTCGAATGTCATTGGCTAACAAAGCGTCCTTTGGACTTCGTTCTTTTGTGAAAACCTGTTTACTCTCAAGAAAAAGAAGATCTCCAGAAAAAGAAAGCAGAGAAAGCTCCAGAAAAAGAAAGCATAGGTTTGATTTTGGTTGGGTTTGGAGGGCTATGGTCTACTTTTTTGCTACGAGAAGGCTAATGAGATCGGAATCGGCTGTTTAACCCTTTAACGGTCACCAAAATAAATTCAATTTAATGTAATTAGTTTATAAATGTTATCTATGAACCTTGTAAATGTAAAATATGAGTTTTCTTTAGAGTCCTAAGGACGGTTTGCGTTAGAGTATACCTAATCAGGGTTTGAGGAGTGATTTAACTGCCTAACCCTCCCCTTGTACAGCTTGAACGTTATGCTTTTTTAAAAGTTTAACTATATTGAAAGAACAATAAATAATAATCCTTAAAATGGTTTAATAAATAAATAGCTCAACAATTTATAAGTGCTGTTTGTATAGATACATTTATTTTGGGTCATAAGTAAGATAAATTGGATTACTCAGGTACAGCAAGTTTAAATGCATATATTTGAAAAGAAAAGTAAATTAGGTCTAGAGCTATCATCTGTTGTACATTTAAAATGTCAAAAAACATAAAAAAATCGAATATCATCCATGTCTCCAAAAAAGTTTTTTTTTATTTGCAGAAGATCTTGATTCTACATCATTGGCTTTTATACATCACAAATGCATGAGATTGGAGCCGTAAATAATTATAAAAAAATAAAGTAAAGTACTCGAAAAAGTAAAATAAAAAAAGATGTTTAATAGGTGGTTTTGCTACGAAACCACTGTCCGCTAAAGGGTTAAAGCAGATTCCGAACGGCTACGAACGTCCGTGACACTGGAATTCTAACTCATAAACTCTGGTACCGGAGATCAGCACTATCAGCGTTCGGCGATCATTCGGCATTAGTTATAAAACTCTTCTTAGGAAATTCCTAATGTATGGTTTGAATACTTGGTTTCTATCTAAAAATGAGGATACAAAAATAGCAGTTTTCGAGAGGAAGATCCTGGGAATCATCCTAGGTGGAGTAAAAGAAAATGGCATTTTGAAAATTACCTGTGAACTGGAAAATTTATAAAACCTGTAAAGAGTCCGGTATAATTAATTAATCTTTAAATTAAAAGAATAAACTGGGTTGCTTATTTTTCCAGGGTGGTCGGGGAAGATCTGATGCAAAAAATTTCATTGCCAAGCCTTTTAAATTCCGGAAAAGTTTTGGATTTTTAAACTTCGTTGGATTTGACGCAATGAGAGTAAAGAACTAGCAGACAAGGGTGAATATCAAGTTGTACTGTAAGTGTTTCAAGCAGAAGACCTATATTCAACTTGGGCTGTAAGGATGCAATGATGATCATCATCATACCGATACAAAACCCTTGGTGTGATGTTATGTATGCGTCAACATACACAATATAACCTGCTTGTATGCTATTTAGTAGAATGATTCTTCGTGGTACAGTAGAAAATTGCTCTGTTTTCGAAATTTGATTTAACGTATTTACTGGTATATAACTAGTATAAAACTTTTTTTTCAAAAAATAAGGTTTTAAACTCAAGGTGCGCGTTATACAAGGGATAATTTTTACTACTTACTGTAATTATCGGTTATACTTAAGAATAAATACAGGTATTTATAGAAGAAAATAAAGTAAAAATCTTGCTCAATAGCAGTATTATTATACGTATATTTCTTTATTAATGCGCTTCTTTTATACAACAATGCCAAAGACACTAATTGGTAATTTTGAGTGCTGATTTCCCAAATTGAAGAACGGTATCCCTTTTCTTTTGCATATTGCACTTTTGCAGTATTGTAATTTATATGCTGTTGTACAACTAGATCATTTGTACATCTTACTCTCTTGTTGTCATAAAACAATTGTTTCTTATAGGATGAAAAAGAATAAAGAAAATATGACGTCACACTAGAGGTTATCCATTTAAGGTACAACGATCATTTGATAGTAACCTACCCTCTGTCCCCTAGTGACTTATGACGGTTGATAACAAGCGGGAAGGACTTTGTGAAGTATGAAATCAACGTGAAAAGGACACTGAAAGATCACTAGAAATTTATTCTTTAAACCCGATAAGTAATTGGTTTAAAAAGAGTAAAGTCACTTGTATTCCAAATTTGAAGTGCGAATTAAGCAGGAGGTATAATGTTTCGCAATTATTTATTGTAAGAAAAAAATTTCTGCATGTATATTTTATATAACACTTCTTTCCTACAACAGTGCTAGTAATACTAATTATTATTTTTCAACTTCAAATTTCGTTTTACACAAGTAAATAAGATAGATATTTTTATTTCATGCTTAAGCAATTTGTCAAGTTTTATGGATATTTTTCACATATCTACCTCTGTAGTATTAAAGGAGTAATATTACTATTCCAAGGTCTTAAAACCTTTCTATCTCAAATCTCAGAAAATGATAACTTACAAAGCATATCGATAGTTTTTTGAAAATTTCTAAATAACATTATTAGTCATTGAATCTGGAAAATGAAAATTCCTTTTAAAATTGTGACATCTAAGTTCCAGTCCGTATTATAGTCTTAAAATTTATACCAGTGTTAAAGATTCATGTAGCCTCTCTGTCTTAAAAAAGAACCATTAAAATAACAATTACTAGATTTTTTTATTCATTTTTAACACTAAAAAGGGTATTCTTCCTTTTTCGCCTTGTATTCATTTCTCCGACTCTGGAACACTTTTTATTGATTGTATAAAAATGATCTTCCAATGCAGCTGTGACCGGAGATTACCGTAGAAAAAACCTTCCCTAAAATTTTCCCCTAATACTCTGGCTAGTTTATTAATCCACAGATAAAGTATACTGAATGTAACCTAATGAATGTTATTCTTATCAAATCGAATCGTAGAAAAAATCCCCATACATGATAAATTTACATAATACAGAGATATACAAGAACAATTTAGAAAACTGTATGAAATACTTCTTATTTAAAAATATTCTTAATTTAAAACAAAAACTTTGAGAACGAAATGACCATGGAAACTGGATATTTCCCGCACTTAATTTTGCATTTTAAATTAAAATGTTTATACACACACACACACACACACACACACACACATATATATATATATATATATATATGGGGGGCGTAATAAGGCTTTTTACCTCATTACAAAGTAGGGTTCCGGGTGGTTTTCATCACCCTGCAGTCGTGGAACCTTCTCTCAACCGGGGAAAATAGGGCTTGAAGTAACAGCATCAAATGCTCGAAAAGGGGGGAAGGGCTTCGAACGTTTTAAAGACAGTAGTATTTTTCGCTGTGATATGAAGCATATTTTTAGTAATTTTTTTAGAATCTCATCGATAGTTTAGGAGAAGAAAAGTTTAGAATTTTGCTAATCCCAACTCATCAAGAATCCAATATCGATGTCTCTATCCATTCCAGGTCCAAGCGCTTCATAAATTCGAGGACATACGGACAGATAACTTAGGCTATTTGTTACCGGTATTGAAGCGAACAACTCAATACCGGTACTTGAGCAGAGCAAGGTTCTGGTAGTTATAAAAAATGACAACTGTAGCAGCGCGCAACGGCCATCTGCGCGCGCACCCTTTTTGTTTTAGCCTAAAAGGACAGACTGTTAGAGAGTTCGTTGTGTGTGGTGTGTTAACGTGCGAGGGCCTCCTGCTCTCTGCATTCTCTACAATGTTAATTGTTAAGTAACTTGTAAATATGTGTAAATATATTAATAATTAAACGTAATTTGTTAAATGTAGACATTTTTGTTCCTGTGTTGGATTTATAGTGTTACAGATTGGCGCCCAACCCGTGGCTCGAAACACGAAGCCGAAGACATGACCACAGATAAGTGATTTCTTTTCTTTTTGACAAGCACTCAAGGAACTTTATTAATTTTGTCATCCTGACAAATGAAGAAGAGATTCTGATTTGAATTCACCCTGAATTCGTTTTGTTCTATTATGATCATCCAGATCAAATTTAAATACCGCATGCCAGTTCCTTTAGTGCCTGACGATTGAAATTTGAATAGTTTGTGGTTTCGGTCCAAGTTTTGAATTTTATTTTTCTTAACATTTTTATTATTAGGACTTATGGATATTGTTAATTTCAATTGTTTTGATTAAGAATTCATAAAGATAGTGAATATTTCAGTGTTGAATATTGGTGCAGGTTCAATTTAATTTGGATTTTTGTATTAATAACAAAAGATATTGCTCAGGTTAATGTTCTTTTTTGTGTTGCTTATTATTTAATTTTCCATCGATGATTCTTTTTAATAGAAATATTATGTATCTGAAATATTTGTATAATTAAGAAGTATTATTTTATTCCTTCAAATTTATTGATACTTCCGGTTTCAAATCGAAATAATATAGTTTAGTTGATTAATCAGATGTATGCATATTATGTCATTCTAATGAGCCATTCTCGCAGTAATTGAGTTTTACCATTAATTTTAAGTTTGGCCTGAAAAGAATAAAAATGGCATATCTTGCTAGAGGTAAAAAATGCGACCTTTTGGTTTTGGCCGCAGAATTAGGCATCGAGTTGGAACCCGACGCCACAGTAATAAAAATTAAAGATGTTATAACCGGATGTACTTCATATGACGAAGAATTCACAAAAACATTGTTGGATACAATCATTAGCACCAGAAAAGAATCCGAAGTAAAAGAAAAGGAAGCAGAAACCGAAAGACGGCAAATGGAATTTGAATTAGAGAAACTAAAGTTACAAAATTTAAATCATGCTTCTAAAACAGGAACCGTTCTTACCGATAGTGATACGGATGTATCTAAATTTGAAATTAAAGGGTTAATCCCTCAGTTTGACCCGAAGGTAGATGACATTAGTACGTTTTTAAACCTTTTCGAGAGACAACTGTCATTTTTGAAAATACCAGAATCAAAATGGGTGGTATATCTGATCGGGCTTTTACCTATTGAAATTTCAAAATTAATTGCTATAGAATCGGATTCTCCGGATAAACCACCGGAATATGGGGAAATAAAAAAAATTTTATTACGTCGATTCAAGATGAGTGCAGAGAAATTCCGACAATTTTTCGTCCAACACAGAAAAAATCCAGACTCCACGTGGAGAGATTATTTCTACGATTTGAGAAAATTTTTTGAAGGTTGGCTCAGTGAGCTTAATATCACTACATTTGATCAGTTAAAAGATTTAATAATTTCTGATCAAATCAAAAAGAAGTGTCCTCCGGATTACAAAGATCATTTTTTAGATCACTGGAGTGAATTGAGCGATCCAGTTGCTTTAGTTGATAAGCTAGAAGCTTATGAAGAAAGTAGAAACTTAAAAGGTAGAAACACGAACCATGAAAAACATAGAATGGAAAATTCTAAGCCGAGTAACAATTTAAGAAATTTTAAGAATAGTGTTAATTATAAATACTCAACGAATAGAACTGTTAATAAAATTAACGAAAGACCTATTAGCTGCTATGGCTGTGGGAAACCTGGTTTCATAAAGGCAAAATGCCCTACGTGTTCCCCAAACATTAAAGTTGATTCCGCCCAGGTTAGTTGCTTGAAATTTCAAACGTGTGCGATACAAGAACCCAAGGCAATGTTAATGAAGATTAAAATAAATGGTATGTGGGGTTTAGCATGTGCTGACACTGGAGCCAGCCACACTGTTGCTGGAGAAACCCTGTATAACCTCCTCCGAGAACAAGGGGTAATTTTTCGTAAAGTGAATTTAAATATAACACTCGCGGACGGAGTGCCGAAATTCTCTGAAGTTTATAATACCGAAATAGACATTGAATTGTTAGGGAAAAGAATTCCTACTACACTATTTGTGTTACCTACAGCTAAGGACAATCGAACTCTCCTTGGTACTGATTTTTTATCCAAAGCTGGTGTTAGCTTGGATACTCAGAACAGAAAATGGTATTTCAACAGTAATCCTAGGAAAAAATTCAATTTTGAGAAAGATACATTTATACCAGCTTGTGTGTCACATAAAAACTCTTTCGAATCCTCAGGTAATTCGCAAAACATTAGCACTATATCATCCGATAAAATTATTGTGTCTCCTGAGCTGAACATTTGCGTTTTGAAAGAAACTGAAGGCAGTCACTTATCTGCCGAGGAAAGGTTACAATTATGTAAACTGTTAGAAATGTTTACGGATATCTTTCAGCCAGGGGAAGAGCCTACACCTAGAATTAAACATTATATAGACACTGGTAATAATCTCCCTGTAGCTATGCCACCATATCGCATGTCTCCATTAAAGAAGGACATTCTTAAGAAAGAGTTAGAGAATCTTTTGGCCAATGGCACAATTGAAGAATGTGAGTCACCGTATGCCTCACCAGTGGTGCTAGTTCCAAAACCTAATGGTCAATTTCGCCTTTGTGTGGACTACAGAAAGTTGAATTCCACTATAAAAACTGATAAATACCCTTTGCCAAGAATGGATGATTTGCTCCATGAAGCTAAACACACTCCTTACATGTCAACGATAGATTTAAGATCCGGATATCACCAAATCGAGGTAAATCCCACTGATCGAGATAAAACAGCTTTCGTGTGCCCTTTTGGTACTTACAGATATTGCCGCATGCCTTTTGGGCTTAAAAATGCTCCGGCGACATTTCAAAGACTAATCGATAACTTCAGAAACTCCCTAAATGATGTTTTGGTTCTGTCGTACTTAGATGATATAATAATTTTATCTGAAACTTTCGAGAAGCATATTGATGATTTAGGAAAAGTATTATCAAAATTGCGTGAGTTTAAATTACATGCTAACAGAGAGAAGTGTAATTTCGCCTGTAACCGAGTGAAATACTTGGGACACTACATTACCAATTCTGGTCTTGAAGTTGACCCAGATAAGGTTGCCGCCATTCAAAATTTACCATCTCCCAGGAATTTAAAGCAAGTCCAATCCTTTTTGCAAACTTGCTCGTGGTATAGAAGATTTGTACCGAACTTTTCTGACATAGCAAGGCCCTTAAGTAATCTCACGAAGAAAAATAGCCCTTGGGAATGGGGAAAAGAGGAAAACGCATTTAAAACCCTAAAACATCATCTGATTAGTCCTCCTGTTCTACGACAAAATGACCCAAATAAGCCATACATCTTGCGAACCGATGCTAGCAACTACGCGCTTGGAGCAGTGCTGTTGCAAGGTGAGGGAGCTGAGGAGCACCCTATTGAATATGCGAGCAGACTCTTAAACGATGCAGAACGGAACTATACAACCACAGAACGAGAAGCGTTGGCAGTGGTTTGGGGCCTAAATAAATTTCGGGGATACATCGAGGGACAAGATATAACAGTGACATCAGATCATCAACCTCTTCGTTGGCTAATGAGTTTAAAATCTCCAACTGGAAGACTTGCTCGTTGGGCTTTGCAAGTCCAGTCGTTTGCCCCAAAGATGGAATACATACCTGGAAGAGCCAACGTTGTGGCAGATCTCTTGTCAAGACCTTTCTGCCAACACGCTGAAGAATATTGCCAATTCTGCAAAATTGCCATTGATATGCCAACACGAAGTCCCAGAGAATTACGAGAAGAACAACTTAAGGACGCAGACCTTAAAAAGATCATTGAATCATTTGAGAGTCCTGCTAAAGATGAAAATTTTACAAATTGGCTAAATCGGGGATATTTGTTGAATCAAGGAGTCTTATACCGATATTCACCAGAAGCAGAGACAGAAGAAGCCCAGTTAGTAGTGCCAAAGCATGAATGTGAAAGAATACTGAAAGAATATCATGATGCCCCAATGGCGGGACATTATGGTGTAGAAGGAACACTTAGTAAGATAGCGAAGCGGTACTACTGGACTGGCATGCGTAGATACATTACAGAGTACATAAAGAATTGTGAAGATTGTTGCCGATTTAAAGCTAGTAATCAGAAACCTTCAGGTTTGCTACAAACACCTGTATATAACCAACGTTTTGAATCAATTTCAATTGACTTATTTGGACCATTACCCAAGAGTCCTGATGGTAAAAAATGGATATTTATAGTAGAAGACTGTGCTACTAGATGGACTGAACTTTTCGCATTAGAACATGCTACAGCTAGGGAATGTGCTATCACCCTGATAGAAGAAGTTTATTTACGTTATGGATTCCCAAGAATAATAATAAGTGACAATGGAAGTCAGTTTGTTAGTTCAGTGATGCAGCAAGTTTGTTATCTTCTTAATATAGATCAGGTGTTAACCCCGGTATATCACCCACGGGCAAACCCGGTGGAGAGGAAGAACCGAGACTTAAAACCAAGATTGGCAATCCTTGTCAAAGGTAACCACACTATTTGGAGTGAGAAACTCCCAACCATACGTTTTGCCCTGAACACAGCAAGATGCGACACAACAGGTGAAACAGCAGCATTTCTTATGTTCGGAAGGGAGCTTCGAACAACAGACGATGTTACTCGCGACCTTCGCGCTATTATCTCAAATGACAACTTCGTGCCCGAGATAACGCCCTATTTGAAACGTTTGGCAAATTATATGAATCAGTTGAAGTCTGATATAGAACTGAAACAGGATAAAAATAAATGTTATGCTGATAAACATTTCAGAAAAACGCCTCAATTCAAAACAGGTGATAAAGTGTGGGTAACTCTCCACCCCAAAAGTCAAACCAAATCCGAAAGAACAGCTAAATTTATGCCACGACGCGATGGCCCATATGTTATTTTTAAAGTACAATCTCCTACATCTTATTTGATTGCTACCCAAAATAATCCTTTTACTCCCATAGGAAAATACCACTCATCATGCCTCCAACCTTATAGAGGGCAAGGAAAGAGCAACCCAATGTTGCCCCTGAAAAGAAGAGGTCGACCTACAAGGACCGATGCAGAAAGTGAGCAACAGCCAGACTCTACCCCAGTCAGAAAATCTCCTAGATTTCACCCATCGACATGAGGACATTAGTCGATGGTTGAGGGGAAGGATGTAGCAGCGCGCAACGGCCATCTGCGCGCGCACCCTTTTTGTTTTAGCCTAAAAGGACAGACTGTTAGAGAGTTCGTTGTGTGTGGTGTGTTAACGTGCGAGGGCCTCCTGCTCTCTGCATTCTCTACAATGTTAATTGTTAAGTAACTTGTAAATATGTGTAAATATATTAATAATTAAACGTAATTTGTTAAATGTAGACATTTTTGTTCCTGTGTTGGATTTATAGTGTTACACAACCTATTTATAAAACAAAAAGAATTTAAATTAATTTTTTATTTTAAATCTTAAAATAAAAACATATTATGCGATGTCCGCCTACGCGCTGGGAAAAGTGCACAAGCACAAAAAATAATCTAACAATCCTCTTATATATATCCAGCAGCAGACACCGCATACAATTTAACATATTCATGCAACTCCCTCTCCCACTCAGCCAATCACAAAATTACTCAGTTCGTAGCTGCCGAGTGATAGTTGAAGTCACAATCAAACATACAGCGAGATTCAGCTTTACAAATGGCGATTAAGATGCCTCGGTTAACTTAAACAAAACAAAAAGAAATGGCCGGGATTCACCGGAAGTTAGGGAAGGTGCCAATTCGGCTGCAACTTTTAACACTATTATAATATAGGGGATTAGCTAATAGCACTCAAATCAGTTCAGTGACGTCATATCTTTTATGATACTGTTTTTGGTATCATTTTCTTTCAACTTCAATACGTGTGAGGCTTTTAAATAAATATTAAAATTGTGATATTAGAAATAATTTGACTGGTAGATTTTTAAAATTTATACGAATTAACGATTCACGAAATCTTATTAGTTTTTCTCTTTTGTTAACTTTTCGCTATTGCACCGATATTTCAGCCATTTTTATAGGCTTTTTCAACTGGTTTGACATAAAACTCTCTTGCATATAAAACATATTAAAAAAAAGGAACTTTTTGTAAAACTATCTGTTACATATGGCGTATTTAAAATATGGAATAAACCCTTTTACTATTGATGAAAAAAAATAAGAATAGTTTACTAACGTAGATTATTATGTTAATTGGCAACATATTTTTAAGATATAAATTATTTGTTAATAGGACTAGAAAATGATTATTTAAAAAATTGAGCAATAGTTTAGTAAAAAATATTTAAAGTTGAATTTTGAAATTTGTTCTTTAGGAAAAGAGTTTTCATTTAAATAATGAAAATTCTTGCATTTTAATATTGTTCTTATATTAATTACTTTAGGTTTCTGTTTAAATTTGTGCCTCTTTACAGAACCGAATAAAGTAATAATTCTGTAAAAGCGATCTAAATATACCCTTCGCTGTAACTTTTCATATTTAAAGTAATTTTCTGAAGATGAGGTTTGTTTTATTTTTTATAAGTCCAATTAAAGCGACTGGATTCTCCAAATTAACTTTCATTGTTTTTAATCATTCTGCACGAAAGATTAATGTGACCTTATTCACAAATTAACGTAAAATATTTTAAATATGAAGATGGTATTTTTGGAGGTATTGATTGCATAGGGCAACGATAAAAACTATTTAAAGGAATTTATCATACTCTTGTTTGCATTGTAATGTAATCGATTATTATAATAGAAAAGAAGTGTAATTTCCTATGATTTTGCATTTTACCACAAAATATTTAAGAGATGTGTATCGTGTTCCCCGCCATGTCTAAACGCATTTTAATGCATGTATTCGCCAAGAATGCATAAGGTATAGAGCAATATATATGCATATATGATATAATATATATGCATTAGACTTATAGAGTTTTCGTTCGACCCATAAGGGCTACGACTAGGAAGGGGGTGATGCATGCAGCCTTTACAAGAAGTTCTTGAAACATTTTTCAAGAACATTGTGCAGCTGAACAACATTCTGTTGTCACCTCTAGATATAAAAAGAGTTTTATTATAACAGTTTGGAAAATTTTTTCCCCAAAATGGTTAATATTTCAAATGTTCAGCGCTCTACTAGATTCCTGAGCTATCTCGTGGTAGAACATTCAAGACAGCTGTTATTTCACAAATTTAGGATTTGAGTTATCTGTTTTTGACTCTGAATAAATTTATATATCTGAACAAATTAAGATAAAAATTAAATTTAGTCTAATAACTTATCATGGCAATTTTTTATCTTTGTATATATGTATATATATATATATATATATATATATATATATATATATATATATATACATGTATATATATGTATATATATATATATATATATATATATATATATATACAAATATATATATATATATATACATGTATATATGTATGTAAATACATATGTATATATATATATATATATATATATATATATATATATATATACATACATATATATATATATATATATATATATATATATATATATATATATACATATATATATACACACACATATATATATATATATATATATATATATATATATATATATATGCACATATATATACACACACACACATATATATATATATATATATATATATATGCGCATATATATACACACATATATATATACATATATATATATATATATATATATATATATATATATATATATATATATATATATATATAGAGAGAGAGAGAGAGAGAGAGAGAGAGAGAGCGAGCGAGAGAGAGAGATACATATATATACATATATATATACATATATATACATATACATATACATACATATATATATATACACACACACATATCTATATATATACACACACACATACATACATATATACATATATATATATATATATATATATACATATATAAATATATATATATATACATATACATATATATATATATACATATACATACATATATATATCCATATATATATACATATACATATATATATACATATACATACATACATATATATATATATGTATGTATGTATATTTTATATGTAATGATATTTTTATCACTTTCTTTTTAAGATTCTATTTTCCCGGTAATTCGCATGAAACCCTAGCGAATATTCTCGAATGTTCGCTAGCAGAAATTCTTTCTGTTCCATATCTAAAAATAGAGTTTTAAGGCGTGGGTTATATCCTCCACGTGACTTCCAGTAATAGCTGATTGGTCCACACATATAACTATTTAAGCAAATGTGTAGACTTCCATCACAGTTTTTTCGATACAATTTCGATGGAGTTTAGATATTGATAGAGTTCCGTATAAGGTTTCGTGATGATGCTTTATTATGTCGGTGAATAAATGAAGTTAGATTGAATTTTCGAGTGTCTTGATTGCGTTCTCGAGTGTTTTGGTTCCACGACTGCAGTGTGGGGATAACCGCCCATTAAATTGAGATTTCAGTGTTAACCGGATTGTCTACATTCGCAAACTAGTGGTCTGAGGTCTTTCAATAATATTCTCTCAAGAACTTTATTTGGTAATTTAGAGACAAAAATAAAAATCAAATAACATTTACTTATAGTTTTGATTTGATACCAAAAGCAGTATAACCAGTGTCAGCCCATGTTCCTTACTAGAGCTTATAGAAAACCTTCTACTGAACAAATCAATGACTGAAGAACTACCATCATTTTAACATAATATCATTTCCATCTTTTTAACAAAGTGAAAAAATATAAAAAGACAGAATCAAGATATTTAAAAAGTTAAAAAAATGAATATCCAAATATTCAGTTACTTACAAAATAAAAAAAAAATCATAAATATTCCTGAAAACCAGCTGTGATTCTGCCATTTATGATGCAAAACTTGATCACGTTATCAGATTGAGTAACACAAAAATAAGTCCAGTTTTAGTGGATTACCAAATTGCCAACAAATTGTTGTTCAAAATATTTAGGCATATATACCTGCTTTTCTCTACTATAAAAGATAGGGTCTTTTCTTTTTGCTTTAAAAAGGAAAACTAACGCACATAGAGTAGGAATCCAGAATATTTAAAGAGGAGGATCCAGAATACTTAAAGAAATATATGACTTGTAGGATCCAGAATACTTAAAGAAATGAATGCATATATTATGAGGAGAAAGATGAGTATCGGATAGGTGCGTAATAGGTACTGATAACTCTTACTTATGAATAACTAGTGACAGCAACATGTTCAATCCTTTTATCATCAGTGGATAATATGTTTGATGCAGTGAATAATATCATTTTTCTGATTGGTAGCGTTGTTCTGGTAAACACATTTTTCTAGCATTATTTCTTTATCCATTTCTACTCAGTAGAGGAAGAAAAAAAGGAAAAAAGTAAGAAATTGCTTTTTTATTATTACCCTTTATGGGGACTCAGTACTCTTCTTTCGATGAAATATTCAATTTTTTAATTTGTTGCTCAAAATCTATTTGAGACAAAGAGTTAGGATGATACAAAGATTAGACACAATAAATCACTTAAAATCTTAGAAGGCTCTTTTATGTTGTTATTTCTTTGAAGTCTTTATGTTGAGTGGACCCTTAATGCTATTTTTTTTCAGTTCGCTTTTTTTTTGTACATGGTTGTGTTTAATATGCTAAAACTTAAATTAAATACATAAAATGACTTGATATTTTTTGCGTATTCTTAAGATTTTATTTAATGGAATCAGTGATCAATTTTGCAATAAAATGTATACAATTTCTTTAAAAATTGGAATATAAAATGTTATGTGTTTTCAAGAATTTTCGCATAAAACTGAAGTTTGTAACAAATAAGCCTAGACTGTGAAGCAGTTTACAGCGCCGTCTAGCTGTCTCCTTTAGGTGTGTACGGGGTTCACGATCCCGAGGTACCTGAGTGATCTTTCTCTAGAGTTCATCCTGGTAGTCTTGAGCTTACCTCTGTAGTGTTTGCTCCTTATCGGGTTGGACCACATTAAAATCGGACCATGACGGACCTCTCGTAGGTCAGCGGTGGCTTGGTAACCATTTATTGGTCACTTTTGCTGCACGGTCATCATTAGTTGCTGCTGTATGTCTTCGGATCGGTCAGCGTAAAACACACTTAAAGCGCCGTCTATAGTGTATAACAAGAAAGAACTGAGTTGGAGCCTTGTTGTCGACCGGTATGGTCGTGTACTGTAGAATTTCCGTCCCATAATGCTTTTATTTATGTTTTGTGTGTAAATGTTGATGTTTTGTGGAAGTAAATTTTGTTAATTTAACCCTGGGCATCTTTATTTACCTCAAGTTTTTATTGTTGCTTTTATAGAACTCAGTGGTAATATCAAATCTCCAAAGAGTCAAAATATGCCTATCTGAAGATAGAAAAAATTAGGAATGCAGTCGATGCCAATTTGGCCGGATAACGGATATCGGATATCTGGCCAGAGTTCCATCCGGATATCCGGTCGCATGTCAGAATGTTTTACACTTTTTCTTTTTGAATTTATTTTAAATAAATCAGCTTTATGTACTTTATTTTTGCAACCAAACTGTAGTATTTTCTCTCCTTTTATATTTTTTAATTAGTCAACTATTTGTACTATAATTTATTTTAAATTTTTTATTTCAGTATTCAATATCACAGTTCAATATTATTTAATTATAAAAATTCAATATGAATAAAAGCATTTTTAATAGTTCTATATCTTTCTTTATTCATGATTCTTATGTTTTTATATAAAAAATTTCAAAAACGTATTCCCGCTTTTTTTTAGTAACTGTTTTTGTTATTCTATCCTCCAAAAAATTTTGTCTTTTGTGTTCGTAGATGCAAGAACACAATTTTGCAGTTGAAACTGAAAAAAAAATGATTTATGATATTTTGTAATGAAATGTATAAATAAACCTAATTTTTTACATAATGCTCCAAAATACTTATACTCATTTTGCATATAGTATAGTGTTTAAAACTTCGCATTTTTTTATTATATTTATTTTATTTCTCGGTGTATAATTTTTTGCCGGATGACTGATGCTCCAAAATACTTAATAATACATAATGCTCCAAAATACTTATACACCTTGTATATAGTATATACGCCTTTCATATAGTATATTGTTTAACATTTTGCATTTTTTTGGTTATATTTATCTTATTTCTCGATGTATAATTTTTGGCTGGATGAATTGTAATATCCAGCTACTACCAATTATCCGGTATAGTGACCGTATATGCCAGATGCAGTAAAACTTTACTTTCTGAAAATCAATAATTTAAATAAAACTATTTAAATAAGCAAAACAAGAAAAGAACATGAAATAATTATTTAACAAAGGCTAGTCTCCTTAAATAAGTACAATCGTCTGATGATTATAAACTGTTCAGGAATTTTTTCTCCATTTGTTACACAACAGTTAGAAATAAAATCTAATGCGATTTTTTATCGTTTCTAAAATAAAGGAGCTCTAAGATTCCATTAGCTTTGAAAAAATAACAATGCGTGGAACATTTAATAAAATAAGAGGAAAGAAATGTGTGAAAAATGATCTTCTCTTTTTTACATATGATTTAACATATGATTTAAAGTGAGAGCTTTTCCAATTTAAAGTAGGACAGAGTGGAAATAGTTTTAAAAAACAAAGTTGTCTTCTTTAAAATCTCAGATAATTCTTTCCAAAATTAACTGTCTTAATGACTGTCTTGATAACTGTTTTAAGACTACTTATACTTTTTTCTTACATAAGAGTACTTTCTTCAGACTTGGCATAATTCTGCAATTCAGATCATTCATTAAAATGTGTCTCGACAAGGTAATTGTTAATTAGAGACTAGCTTGAAATAATGATTTAAAAAGAAAAAAAAAGATTTAAGAATTTGCCTTTTTTTCTTTTAAGTGAGTTTGAGTATAGTTTCGAGTGTGGTAAAAAGTATAATACAGATCTGAATTATTTGTTCTTTAAATTCTTCGATTCTAACTAAACGGCTCCATTTTATCAATACCATTTTGTATGAATAAAATTAATTATTTTTAATTAAATTAATAAAATAATTAATAATTAAATAATTAATAAAATTAATTTTTGTATTAATAGAATTTTTATTAATACAATTGTATTAATAAAAAACAAAATGTAATTAATAAAGTTAATAATTGTATTAATAAAAAAATTAATACAATTATTAACTTTATTAATTACATTTTAAATAATAATAAATAGTACTATTATTTAAATTTAAAATTTATAACTTTACTCTGTAATATTTCCTTTCGATTATTTTCAAATTAATGCTTAATATTAATAATAGCATAGAAATTATATAAAATTTCATATTATTATTTAAATTTAAACATAGCATTAAAATTGCATAAAATTAAATATTAATAAAAGCATTAAGTATTATATGTAACTTAAAATTATAGGCATTTAAATAATCTTTTATATATTTCAGTGAATAGATGAAACAATTTAAAGCAAAAAATGTTAAAATTAGAAAATTAAATAAAAATCTTAAAATTTTGAAACTTTTATTTAAAAATTAAATTGTGATTGAATATGCAGTTAAATGAAATATCTTTGATAATATACTTTTATTTCACTGTTTAAGTGCAATACAGTTAACTCTAGAGTTTCAAGACCGACGAGTCATTCCCTTTTTTGGTTCGGTTTTGCAATACGTTACCAGAACAAATGTTTTTGAAATACATTTGAGTTCAACCATTTAAACTATTCAATATTTGCTTTACCCTCTATTACAGGGCTTTTTCAATCAAATGCTTGATTGAATCGTCATTGGAACATAGTACAGAAGAGGTGGGCAAAAGCCGGCCCGCCGGCAAGATCCGGTCCTTTTGCTTACTTTATCCGGCCCGTTGAAAAACCCTGCATGCAATTTTTGTTAAATCTACTATATGCGATTTTGTTGAAATCAACAGTATTTGTATGCGTAGTGTACATATAAATAATGAAAAATATATAGATAGAGTATTATAATTGGAACAGCTGTAACCATATCCCTACTTTAAGGTATGCGACATACATACTTTCATAAAGCGTGTGGTCGGCTTACTACATACAATCGAACTTGCACTCTTTTCATTCTGCGAGGGACTACAGACGGACTAAAAGAAAATTTTCGCTCAAACGAGTTGAGTGTTTTCTGTGGTGCTTTGAATACAGAACACTTCAAATATTTTTTGAACTATGTTAAAAAATACATAGTTTTATTTGGTTCAACATATATTTGTGAAAGAACATTTTCGTTAATGATTTACACGAGAAATAAATATCGATATCACAAATTGCTGACGAAAATCTACACTCGGTATTAAGGATTGCTACAAGTGATTTGGATTCAAATTTTGAAGAAATAGTATCAAATGAACATTCCAGATTTCACGTTTCGCATGAACTAAAACTATTCTATTTTAACGGTTGATGTTTGTCTTTTCTTTTTATAATTGTATTTACTATTATATTTACAAAATGTAATATAAATATAAAAATGTAATAACTGTGATCAAAATAAAATAATTTGTGTCGTTAAGATATAAATAAATATCAAAATAAAATCTTTCATTAACTGATTTATTTAATGACCATTAATTTAATATAATGGATCATATTTCTATAAAAATTACGTGACATATTTTACTGGGCACAAATTGTTCGCATATACACCTAAATAAGACAATTTATTATTACTATTAACTTTTATTAACTGTCAAACTTCTCTGTCCAAAGTCTTTAAAATGATATTTATAGTGTTTTTGTCAAAAACATTTTTTGGGCAGGGAAAAAACACCACCTAAAACATTCGCGTGTGCACAGCGTACTCAGTATAGTCCTCCGGAAAGGGAGACATTTTGAAAATTTCACTTTGGCCCGCGCTTAAAAGTATCCCCCTCCTGTCGTACAGGTAGAGATGCGGAAGTGGTGAATCTAGTTCATTGGTACATTAACTTCCTTCAAAGCTGATGTAGCCTCCACACTATGGCCAGTTGTTCACCACTTCCTGATGGTGACCTCGAACGATGGTTCACGGGTTGCATCCACACGCTGGGCCACTAAATGAGCCGAGCGCGTGGATTCGTCCATAGGGTCTACTGCGCACTTTAGTTGCGCATCTGGCTGCCTTTGATCTTTGGAGAAAAACCGCCTCCGAAGCCATCGTCCGCCAAGGCTATTTTATCGTCTGCCGCCATCGGCCACGATAAGCCAAACCCACTCCAGACGGTGGTAATGGCTTGCGGTGGACCATAGTGTGGAGGCGCCTTGACATTTTCGTCTCATTACGCCTGTTGTTTCCAACGTCGGCGGCACTCACCACATGTGGGTGTAAACTGATATAATCGGGCCACATTGATTCAAGACAAATTTAGGGGGCGTTAAGTCTGCGATAGCTCTAGGGAGTAGGTAACGTAAGTGACTGCGAACGATTTGGTTTGGTTTGGAGAGCTACTGTATACTTTTTTGTAACACGAAGGCTAATGAAAAGAGGACCTACTGCTAAAAGCCGATTCTACTAGCCGATACTGCTAAAAGCTACGAACATCCATGTCAAAGGGGGATTCGAACACACGAACTCCAATACCGAAGATCGACGCCCTAACTCTTCAGCCATCGTTCGGCACAACTGCCTACGGAGAAACTGTCAGAATTAGAGAGCTGACTCTGTAAAGTAAATGGTTAGTCTCTAAAAGTAGTTTTTTGAACCAACATTTTTATTGCACACTATGAGTAGGTTAGTTTCTATTAAAAAAATTAAGTGTTTTTAAGCTCAGGTGGCACTTTTGAGGTTTGCTAACGGTTGCAATAAAGATAAGGCCGACCCTAGATATGCACCAACTGCCCTACCCATAAGATAGTGATGGCAAACATTTTTGAAAATTGGATTTTATTTTATAATTTTAACCTATTAGTACCTAGCTTCTCTTTTTTAGAGACATTTAAAAACAGCTTGTATAATTTTTATGTTTTATAGGAATGAGTATATGATAATTTTAAATTTAATCATCGATTATTTTTTGTTGCAATGAAAAGTTTATCACCGGCATTAACAACAAATTCTTTTCATAAAAGTCTAGGATTCTATTTCAGAGACTAATAAATATCTATCGTTTAAATTTTATATCTTTGAAAATTAAGAGGTTTGTTCGTTAGTGTGTTTGTTTTTTATACATAACCACAGGGTTAGCAATCGATTCGCTAAATTTTGGACATCGCTCATATATACCGCCAAATAATCATTGTCCATAATAAAACATCTGCTGTTCCTCCTATTACATAATATGACAAGATAAATTAAAAGTTGGCAACTAACATGCGGTCAGTAAAGATAAACAAATTATTGAGCGTTTACCTTATAATAATCATCCAAAAACAAACCATTTATTTGCCTGCCTCATAGGGTACTTTAAAATTATGGAAAACTAAAAATTTTACTGATCCCGTCGACGGGTTATATGCTATTAGCAATATAATGCTAGCAAATAGGTTCCGATTGAAAGGCAGACGGGAATTGCATCTTAATTCATTCCAACAAAGTTGAAACCTATTATATTTTGTGCATATTTATCAAAGTAATTGATGTTTGCAATTTTGTGAGATTAAATTATATTAAATCTAAGGTGGAAAATCACTTATGATATAGTTCTCCATTTCTAAAACTTTTGATAATTTTAGGCTGTTCATATAATTTTTTTTCCATTTTTAAAATGAAAAGAATTGAAGCTTTAGATATAAAGTAATAATTTCAACTTGAAATCAGTTGACGTTTTGCATATTCATATCTCTTATTATGTTAGCTTTAAACTAATCGGAACTGTACGAGTAATAGTTAAGTGGTTCTAAAGATACTCAAGTGTCAACATTGAAAACTCAGTATTACGTGTTAAGTAATGATTTCAAAGTTGAGAAAATTTGAGGAATAGTAAATGTAAAATTCATAAAGTGTATATAATTTGTTTTTCAGTTTCTTTAAATTAAAACGTACTTCAAAGTAAAGAAGCTCAATTTTCCTCTCTGCTGAGACACGAAAAGCACGCATTAAAGCGATAGGAATTTTGAAATATTACGAAATCTCAAGAAGAGAGATTTTCGTGGATGGAAAATTAAGCATACAGAATCTCCAAGACATTAATCAGTATGGAATTTAAGTGAATGGAAATGTTGATAATCCTGAAAAGCTCTAAAAGAAGAAGTTCTATTCAAGAATTTTTAGCGAGTTTTTAATAAAGACGTGTAAGGCTATTTATAATAAAAGTGAGTTGCTCTGAAAAGATTTTCCAAATTTTCAAGTGAACGCTAGTTTTAATAATGTAAATTAAGACTTTTTACAGAAAGTTAAAGCACAGGACAATATTTGCATTTAAAGAGTTTTGGAAAAATACAGTAAAGCCTCTTATAGTAAATACTTGGTATTTAGGATATAGAATTCTGAATTAATAACAAATACTTTAATTACATAAGGTCTTTGCAGAAGTACAGATATAATGGCAGTTTCTAATGTTTTTTCATAATCCTAAATTTGTATTTAAATAAGGGGGCTTATCAATTAAGTTGATGTTAGTATTATAACTTACATTAACTTTATTGATAAGCAGCGTTAATTAACCTAGTAAAAGCTTATAATAACTATACAGAGAAGAGTGATGTTATAGAGCCATTTGTTATAGAATCCTGATTTAATAACAAGTGCTTTAATTACATGAAGTCTTTGCTGAAATATAGATAAAGCGGCAGTTTCTAATGTTTTTTTCATAATCCTAAATTTGTAATTAAATAAGGGGGCTTATCAATTAAGTTGATGTTAGTATTAAAATTTACATCAACTTTGATAAACAGGCTTAATTAAACGAATAAAAGCTTTTAATAACTATATAGAGCAGAGTGATGGTATAGAGGCATTTGTTATAGAATCCTGAATTAATAACAATTGCTTTAATTACATAAAGTCTTTGCTGAAATATATATAAAACGGAAGTTCCTAATGTTTTTTTATAATCCTAAATTTGTATTTAAATAAGGGTGCTTATCAATAAAGTTGATGTTAGTATTAAACTTACATCAACTTAATTGATAAGCAGCGTTAATTAACCGAGTAAAAGCTTTTAATAACTATACAGAGCAGAGTGATGGTATAGAGGCATTTGTTATAGAATCCTGAGTTAATAACAATTGCTTTAATTACATAAAGTTTTTGCTGAAATATAGATAAAGCGGCAGTTTCTAATGTTTTTTCATAATCCTAAATTTGTATTTAAATAAGGGTGCTTATGAATTAAGTTAATGTTAGTATTAAAACTTACATCAACTTAATTGATAAGCAGCCTTAAATAACCGAATAAAAGCTTTTGATTACTATATAGAGCACAGAGCGATAGTATAGAGGCATTTGTTATAGAATCCTGAATTAATAACAATTGCTTTAATTATACAAAGTCTTTGCTGAAGTCTAGATAAAACGGCAGTTTCTAATGTTTTTTTTCCTAATCTTAAATTTGTATTTAAATAAGGGTGCTTATCAATTAAGTTGATGTTAGTATTAAAACTTACATCAGCTTAATTGATAAGCAGACTTAATTAAACGAATAAATGCTTTTAATAACTATATAGAGCACAGAGTAATGGTATAGAGGCATTTGAGTTAAAAAAATCCCATTAAGGTCATTTGTAGTAAGTAGTCTATTTAGGCTGCCCAAATCTTGAATTAACATTAATTGAACTACATAGCTGTGCATGATTTTAGAGTAATCTTAAATTCCTGATAATATGTGTTCATCCCTCCTAAATTTTATGGGAAAATGAATGCCTAAACGTCACTTGTTATAAGTAATAAAAATATAATTCCCCAGAATTTAACTCACTGTTTATTTTAAAACTAAATTAGAGTTTATAGTGAACATGCCTTAATTCAAACTGTAATTTGGTTCTATAGAATAGCTGAACTGATACGTTAAAATAAGAGATTTGAAAAAAAAATTTCAATTTTACAACTTCTCTTCAACCTCCACTCAAAATACAGTTTTCTTTTTTTTTTGTTTAAATTAATTTTACAATTTACACTAAATCCCAAATTTGTGATGAAAATCACTCTCAGTTTATTTAATTTGAGATTAAGTGAATGTTTCAGGCTATTTAGTATGAATGTTATGTGTTTCCTTTGTGTTTTCTTTGTTAATTCAATTAGATTTTAAATATTCAATTTTTGTAAAATTTTTCCTCAAAATGTTGTGTTTGTTTATGTATCAATTTGTTGAGTTACGATCCCCTCGCCAGATTTCAAACGCCACGCTGCAAGCACGCCAATTTCGCCAAATGTGGTTGAAGCACCAACAAGATCCATGATTAGAAACAGGAGAGTGGGCTAAGAAGAGGAGTTGAATAATAGATCACTAGCATACCCGTGCGAGAATGTTCGCATGTGGAAACGCTATTTCAACAATCCCCCTCATTTTTATAATGGAGAAAAAATGTAAAACCTATCAATTTTCTTCTTCACAAGTTTGTATTTAAATAAGGGTGCTTATCAATGAAGTTGATGTTAGTATTAAAAATTTACATCAACTTAATTGATAAGCAGCGTTAATTAACCTAGTAAAAGCTTTTAATAACTATACAGAGCAGATAGTATAGAGGCATTTGTTATAGAATCCTGATTTAATAACAATTGCTTTAATTACATAAAGTCTTTGCTGAAATATAGATACAAAGGCAGTTTCTAATGTTTTTTCATAATCCTAAATTTGTATTTAAATAAGGGTGCTTATCAATTAAGTTGATGTTAGTATTAAAACTTACATTAACTTAATTGATAAGCAGACTAAATTAAACGAATAAATGCTTTAGAGCACAGAGTGATGGTATAGAGGTATTTGAGTTAAAAAAAAATCCATTAAGGTCATTTGTAGTAAGTACTCTGTTTAGGCTGCCAAATCTTGAATTAACATTAATTGAACTACATAGTTGTGCATTATTTTAGCGTAATCTTAAATTTCTGATAATATGTGTTCATTCCTCCTAAATTTATATGGGAAAATGAATGCCTAAACATCACTTGTTATAAGTAATAAAAATATAATTCCCCAGAATTTAAGTCACTGTTTATTTTAAAACTAAAGGGGAGTTTATAATGAACATGCCTTAATTCAAACTGTAATTTGGTTCTATAGAATAGCTGAACTGATACGTTAAAATAAGAGATTTGAAAAAAAAATTTCAATTTTACAACTTCTCTTCAACCTCCACTCAAAATACAGTTTTCTTTTTTTTTTGTTTAAATTAATTTTACAATTTACACTAAATCCCAAATTTGTGATGAAAATCACTCTCAGTTTATTTAATTTGAGATTAAGTGAATGTTTCAGGCTATTTAGTATGAATGTTATGTGTTTCCTTTGTGTTTTCTTTGTTAATTCAATTAGATTTTAAATATTCAATTTTTGTAAAATTTTTCCTCAAAATGTTGTTTTTGTTTATGTATCAATTTGTTGAGTTACGATCCCCGCGCCAGATTTCAAACGCCACGCTGCAAGCACGCCAATTTCGCCAAATGTGGTTAGCACCAACAAGATCCATGATTAGAAACAGGAGAGTGGGCTAAGAAGAGGAGTTGAATAATAGATCACTAGCATACCCGTGCTGGAACGTTCGCATGTGGAAAAGCTGTTTCAACAATCCCCGCATTTTTATGATGAGAAAAAAATGTAAAACCTATCAATTTATGAAATAAAATATAAATCAAACATCAAACTTACTTGAAGACTATAAAATAAAAGTCAAATAGGTCTGTCACTAGAAAAAAATATCACTAAAATGTTTAGATTGGAAAATTGACTTTTTTCACATCATATTTATACATCAAACGTACTTGAAGACTATAAAATAAAAATCAAATAGGTCTGCCATTAGAAAAAAATATCACTAAAATGTTTAGATTGGAAAATTGACTTTTTTCACATCTTATTTATACATCAAACGTACTTGAAGACTATAAAATAAAAGTCAAATAGGTCTGCCATTAGAAAAAAAATATCACTAAAATGTTTAGATTGGAAAATTGACTTTTTTCACATCTTATTTATACATCAAACATACTTGAAGACTATAAAATAAAAGTCAAATAGGTCTGTTATTAGAAAAAAATATCACTAAAATGTTTAGATTGGAAAATTGACTTTTTTCACATCTTATTTATACATCAAACTTACTTGAAGACTATAAAATAAAAGTCAAATAGGTCTGTCACTAGAAAAAAATATCACTAAAATGTTTAGATTGGAAAATTGACTTTTTTCACATCATATTTATACATCAAACTTACTTGAAGACTATAAAATAAAAGTCAAATAGGTCTGTCACTAGAAAAAAATATCACTAAAATGTTTAGATTGGAAAATTGACTTTTTTCACATCATATTTATACATCAAACTTACTTGAAGACTATAAAATAAAAGTCAAATAGGTCTGTCACTAGAAAAAAATATCACTAAAATGTTTAGATTGGAAAATTGACTTTTTTCACATCATATTTATTAATATTTCTATATAAAAGACCCGCAAAAGGGAGTTACATTACAGAATAAAATATGTGATGAGGATTTCTATTATCAAAGGCATCAAAGGCATCAAAGGTGGTGATGCAACTGGACTCTATGGGCCTAGCCCGTCAATCCAGAGGATTCTGTCAGTAAGCACAAAAATGACAACGAGCGAAAAATAAACACATAAAAGAGCAAAGAGATAGAAGGGTGGATTCGTGAGTTCATAACACAAAACTAAAGAGTAGAGAGTTTAGGGATAGTAAAACATAAATTATTTTTGTGGCCAGTGACATCCGTACAAAATAAGCCGAGAGATTTGAATGATAATGAGTAAAATCAAAGAATATAAAAATTTTGGAGAAAATAAAAATATAATTTTTAAAAATAAATAAGCTGTATTAAAAATCAGAAAAGGGCCTAAATAATAATATTTAAATATAGCGATAATTTTTGTTGACTTAGTTTAGGTGTAATAAATTTTTGTTTGTTGAGTAATAATGATCAGGTACGATAAGTTTAAAAAATTTGGAAAAATAAAAATATATGTTTTAAAAATAAATAAATTAGTCTAAAAATCCAAAAAGGGCCTAAATAATGATGAATAATCGCAAAAAACAAAATTTATTAATTTTAATTTAGAACTCGAATATTTGTCTTCGCCGGGGACAGAATTTTTATTATCACTGAATCACTAATGCATATATAGCAATTAGAAAATTTCAAAATTTTATATTAAATAAATTATTGATCTTTATTTATAAAATGATACTTATATTTTTATATAATTAAAACATCATATGCATAAATGTAAAATAAAACTTTTTCATTAAAGGCAGATAATTATCAAACCTTAGATTCAGTAGCCTCTTATTATAAAAACAATAGCAAGGACATTGTAAGAAAAGAAAAGAATTGTCTCGAGTCGAATCGAATATGGACCAATAGCGATGAAGTCGAGTCTTTTATCTCGGAAATACCAACACACATAAAAATAGTTATAAAGTTGGAAAATAACAAAAAATATAGAAATTTACAATTTGTTATATAAACCTGTAGTATATTCAACTTAAATGTAGAATTCGTCACCGCTTCGAATATTACATTAATTCGATACATCATTTGTTAAGAGCGTGGAATGGCAAATGCAGAGGCTGTAACTTGCACCGACTACCAGGTTTGAGGGGGGTGACACGAATTAAGAACCTTAGTCATTTTGTCAACTGAAAATGTGTAGCTAAATATGTTGATTTTCATGACGCAATGTCAAACTTTCCCGAACAAACAGATGGAAAGAATTGATTGTAAGTATCTTGTCACAGTATAATTTGTTGAATTGGAAAATAAAGAAATAAATTTTTAAACAATTGAATTTTCATTAGATAAGGGTATTATATAATAAAGTAATGGAGTAGATAATATTACAATGGAAAATATATTTCCTGCATTTTACAGTTTCTGACATTAAAAGTTGCTTCTTAATAAAAATGTATTTCTTATATTAAATTATTAAAATAATAATTAATATTTTGCCATTTTTACTAATCAGCTTTAATAAAAAAGTTGTTTTCTGAATTAATTTAATTTTTTTCATAGTGGCCGTGGGTGAAGGAATTTAGTTTCGTATCTGGTAACACCATAGCTTTTTAAGCTACAGTTTATACCTTCTAAACGTTTTCAAATGCACCTGCCAATATAGACAGATAATTTTATATCAAATATTTTATATGTCCGTTATAAGGTGTTACGCATTTGATACTGTCAAAAAGCACGTGTAGGTGAAGGAATGCTATGGATGGGAGTAATACTGCCCTTTCTGAGTTCTTGTAATTTAACAGAAGGTGCTGAGCAGAAACCTAGAGCCTGAAGCTCTAGGTTTAGCTTCTCAGGATAAACTTAGAGACTCCTAGGTTTAGCCTGCTGCCTCCAGAGCTATTGTTTAAACTTGCAGGACATTATGAACATGAACATATTTTACGTGACACAGCCACCTTTAATCAACGCACTCGAACTTACGCTGGCTCTACCCTTAGAGCATGCGGAAATTGTGTCCGTTTCTATAGATCGTGCTGTTTAAATATAAAGAAACTTAACCCTCTAAGCGGTTCGCACGCACAGTTACGCCAAAACGATAATGACTTCAAAAGGTACAATTTTAGACCTCCAAAAACCAAAAATGGAGATCCGAAAATGGATGTAATGTACATTTTTGCCAGTGCTCTCCTCCATGGAGTTTTGAGGTAGGAGGGTCAGGTCGATTGTTTAGGAACTCCACCCCTCTTTCACTGACATTTCTTGAGCTATTCACCCCTACCCCTTGAGGCACAAAGACTCTAACAGCTTTTCATGGCTTTGTAAATCTCTATATCGAAGTATTTCTTTTGCGGTAACAGATGCATCTCTAATTGTACCGCTTAAATATCTTAGATGACTTTCGTAAAATATATAAATAAGTCTCTCAAAGAATATTTTTATTTGTTCTTTTAGAATCCATTATTTCTTATGGGATAATATTCCAGACTTGAAGAACTTTATATGTATTAAAAATTAACAGTCTATAATATATATATATATATATATATATAACCGGAAGTAAAGATACAATAACGAGGGTGGATTTCCCGTATTCCATTCTAGTCGACAAAGGGTGAAGAAAAAAATCATAGAACGCTTTGGTGTTTCACTCGGAGGGTTAAACAAATATTTGTGATGCATGTAAGACCTCTGTCAATTCTTATAAAATCATGAAATTATTCATCTTTATTGATTAGAATGAAAAATGTGGGACAATTAATGCAGGACTGTTTTGAATTTTTTTTAATTGTATAAAGTTCTAAAAGTCATAGAAATTTGAAGAACAGCAGTAAAAGAACTGAATTATTACTAATTATTCATTAAAATAGTTTAAATGCGAAGTACCTGAACAATATACATTCTGTAGATAATACAACTATTTAAACTCAGAAAAAAGTTTATTGAGTAGAATATTTTAAATTTAAAAGATAGTGTTATAACATACAATTTTAAAATCATTTTATATTAATGGATAGCAATGTTTTGTCATTAATTATTAGGTAAAAATTTATATGCTTCTAGTCGAAAAGGGCCGTATTTATATCATATTTTTTTGTATAATTTTATTAAGTATTTAAAAACTTATGATTGGTCAGATTAAATGAACTTTTACCATATTCAATACATTTTTTAAAGGTATGGTACTCCTTAGTATTATAATACTCGTGTCACTAAAACGTTATATTGTATTGATGGTTGTATTGTAACTGTAAGATATTCAACTGACTTACCTACAATTATTTTTGAACGTCGGTGTAAATAAAGAATTGAAATGTATTTAAATATTTATATATTTAAATAATTGTCTCTAGAATATTTATGGGGCTATAAATTTTAAACATATATAGACCTATCACATAAATAAGAAACTTCATATCTGACAGATATGAGGCAAGTATTTGAGTGTTACATACCTGCAATTATTTTTGAATGCCAAAGAGATAAACATTTTAAACTTAGAATAGAATATTTATGTATTTATATGACTGTTACTAGAATATTTATATGACTAAATATTATAAGCATATACATGTCTATTACTTAAAAAAGAAATGCGTATCCGAAACATATGGCACCAGTATTAAAGTGTTACTTAACGGCAATTATTTTTGAGTCGGTGTGAATAAATATTTGAAACTTAGACTAGAATATTTATGTATTTATATAACTGTCACTAAAATATTTATATGACTAAATATTATAAACATATATAGGTCTATTTCTTAAAAAAGAAGCTCCATATCCGAAATATGTGGCACCAGTATTGAAGAGTTAAACTTCAATTATTTTTGAGTCGTTATGAATAAATATTTGAAACTTAGAATAGAAAATTTATGTATTTAAATAACTGTCACTAGAATATTTATATGATTAAAAATTATGAGCATATATAGACCTATCACATAAATAAGCAGTTCCGTATGCGAAAGGTAAGGTGCAAGTATTTGAGTGTTACTTATCTGCAACTATTTTTGAAAGTCATTGAGATTAAACATTTTAAACCTAGAATAGAATAATTATATATTTATATAACTGTCACTAGAATATTTATATGACTAAATATTATAAACATGTATAGGTATGTTACTTAAAAAAGAAGCTACTTATCCGAAGCATATGACACCAATATTGAAGTGTTACTTAACTGCAATTATTTTTGAGTCGGTGTGAATAAATATTTGAAACTTAGAAATGAAATATTTATGTATTTAAATAATTGTCACTAGAATATTTATATGATAAAAATTATGAACATATATAGACCTATCACATAAATAAGCAGCTTCGTATACGAAAGATGAGAATCAAGTATTTGAGTGTTGCTTACCTGTAATTATTTTTGAATTTCAGAGAGATTAAACATTTTAA
This sequence comes from Pardosa pseudoannulata, assembly GCA_032207245.1. Classification (NCBI taxonomy): domain Eukaryota; kingdom Metazoa; phylum Arthropoda; class Arachnida; order Araneae; family Lycosidae; genus Pardosa; species Pardosa pseudoannulata. The sequence continues at coordinate 143,866,969 of CM063508.1, forward strand.
ACTTAGAATAGAATACTTATGTATTTAAATAACTGTCACTAGCATATTTATATCACAAAATATTATAAACATATGTAGGCACATTACATAAAAAATAAGCTCCATAAGTGAAACATATGATACGAATATTGACATGTTAATTACTTGCAATTATTTTTGAAGTCGGTGTGAATAAACATTTCAAACTTAATATAAACCATTCATGCCTTTAAATAATTTTTATTTGAATATTTATATGATTAAAAATTAGAAATATATGATAGTCTATCTATAAAAAAAGAAGATGTGTATCTGAAAGATATAACCTCATACTTAAGATTTCTTCTATAGAAGACATGCAAAAGGATTCTGAGACAAAAACAATATACATGATAAGATCTAGATGATTAGTTGTTAGGTAGAAATCCTTAAGATCAACTTTTCGTCACTAGAGAGATAATGAAACTGACTTCTTAAGCTAATCAAGATTAACTGTTTGAAGCCACTTCTAAACAGCTACATACCTACCTATTTTGGAATCCGACCCTGTTTTCAACGCTCCTATTTTTTTAAGCTTAGAAGGTCAAAATAAAATAAAGATAAACTAATCAGGTTTTTAAAGAATTTCACCAAATATTACTAATAACATTTAAACATGTATTTAACTTCGCAGCGAATTATGGTGTGTATCTTTACCACATACAGTAGAACCTTGGTATAACGACCCCTGTGGGATCAACATCATATGTTCTTTGTAACGAATTGAAAATAATAATAATAATAATTGAGCAAAAAATAATGCAACAGTACATACCTAGAGAACACGTTTATTTATTTGTATTTCCATTACTGAATTTTTGAAAAAAAATGTCTTTGATTCAAGTCTGTTTCAAGTTCATTTGAGAATTGTTCATTATCACTGATTCCATATCCGTTAGAATTTGAAGGAAATCTTCAGAATTAAATTGTCCTTCAAAATATGGACTCAAGGCATTGATTGCATTGAAGGCTTCTTTTACATTCACTTTTTCAAAAGCTTGGACGATTTCTTCTCCGTTGTCGGAATCGCAGATATCTTCATTTCCTGTAATACGGGCAATAAAATCGTCCTCATTCAAATTTTCTTCGTAGCACTGTTAATGGTTCGTCTACCGCAACAAACTCATCAAAAGATAATTGAAGATCCGGAAATTTGACACTGAGGAGCTGGGTCATTTCATTAGTGCATGGAGTGTCATCTACAAAAGACATCATTCTCGTACGTGACGAAAGGGTTCCTTTAAGCAGACACAAAGAGAGGAGTACAGGTTTCTTGAAGTTGCACCACAGTACAATAATTTTAAACTAGCCCACTTGCTCATGAGTTCTGCGGTCTAAAATTGGCTGTCACTCTAACGAAAATTAATACGCTTGGGGTCGTTGTAATGATTCAAAATTAACATTGTTACTATGATAAAATAACTGTGACTTTTTAAGATTGTCGTTCTAAAGAAGGGATCATTGTATCGTAAAAAGAGGTTCTACTGTAGTAGTAAACTTTATAACCTGAATAACGGAATTTGCTTACGAATATCAGAATTCAGCGAAGCATAAATTCCCGCATCATTAAATTCTGTTAAAATTTCTGTCTAAGTAATAACCATTGAAGTAAAAGGGAGAAACTTCTCTTAATGAATCCCCCGATTTACTGTGTGTAACCATGTCATCTATTTCACTCGATTTACTGAGGAGAGGTTTATCAATTCTAACCGTATCCACTTAGAAATCTCTTAAAATAATAATACATACGCAGCTAGAAAATTTGCTTTAAAAGCCGCCGATTTCAACCAGGAAAAATTGCTCTGAACAAGCTGTAAATATTGGCTTTTTAAAAAATCGTTACATTTGCATTTCTAGATTCAACGAAATGGTTTTGCGAAGGACTTTATTTCTATTTTATTATTTACTTCCTTATAACTCAGTATATTTGTAAGAAAAGATAAGAAAAAACAAAAGTTCAATAAAACAAAATACGCATGTTCGAATGGAGTAAATTTATTCACAAACAAAACTTTAATGGGGAAAATTTGCAAGTGAAATGTATAAAAATGTAAAGACCACTGAAGTATCGAAAATTCTAAAACGGTTTCTTAGGAAACAGGAAAAAGTCTAAACAAAACTGTTTCAAATGTGTTACGATCTGTTTATTTTAGGGGACATAGTGCCTTTCGAGCTGTAAAATCTTCATTATAAAAGCCTATCTTTCCTTCATTGTAATACGGAGTATTACTGTATTTAAAGTAAAATGCTTTCATCGATCATTAACCCCTTAACGTGCACGCTCGAGTTAACTCGAGCGAGTTAAACTGGTCAAATTGTGCATATTCGAGATAATTCGAGAGGGTTTATGTTGCTGTAATTTTTCACCCTTTTTACACGTCTTTTTGATATTTATCATTTACATGGGATTGTAAGCTGTAACACTTACTTATTCAAGTATAATATATATATATATATATATATATATATATATATATATATATATATATATATATATATATATATATATATATATATATATATATATATATATATATGTATATATATATATGTATATATATATATGTATATATATATGTATATATATATGTATATATATATATGTATATATATATATATATATGTATATATATGTATGTGTATATATATATATATATATATATATATATATATATATATTCTAGTTACCACTTACTGTGTGTTGTGCTAAAAGAGACAGCAAAGGAAAAAGGAAAACGGGGAGGGGGGGGGAGGGGCTGGGGGGGGGAGCGAGGAGGAGGTCGGGAGGGAATGGGGGGAAGGGTGGGGAGGGGGGGGGACGGGGTGAGGGGGGGGGGGAGGATGAGTTGTTACATGTGTAATAGTTGCAATGTTGGGATATGTGCTGCACCTTGTTTCAAAATATATCACACAAAAGAAAATTTGATTCATTTTATAAATACTAGTATTGTTATTATTTATGTTTTAAAAGTATAAATAAGTATTTTTACTCATAAATGTTTATTCAAAAATGGGAATTTAAAAAGAAAGATAAAAAAGAAGTTGATGTGCTTGTAATATTACAATATTGGACTATTTTCTGCAATGTTATCAAAATTCAAAATTGCAATAAAAATTTTGATTATTTTTGTATTTTTGTAATTTTTTGGTAAGACAACATTTTAAATTACTTTTTTTTTACATTAAAAAACTGATTTTGTTTGGCTGGCCTTTTAAAAAAACTGTGCATTAAGGGGGTTAATAAGGTTCTACTTTTATAAAAATTATTGATTTTTGATATATGAAGCAATTCCTTTTTTAAATCGTACAAAATATTTAAAAAATTAGTAGACATACAATTATCTGCAACATAACG
>CM063508.1:143877841-143880341 GCA_032207245.1 Pardosa pseudoannulata
TATATATATATATATATATATATATATATATATATATATATATATATATATATATATATATATACATATATATACATATATATATAAATATATATATATATATATACATATATATATTATATATATATACATACATATAGATATATACATATATATATATACATATATATATATATTTATATATATATATATATATATATATACATATATACATACATATATAAACATACATGTATATACATACATACTTACATATATATATGTAATTTTTCATTATTTGTGTAATTTTTTGATGTAGTCCTTTTTGACAGCAAATAATTATATTTTCCGATATAAAATTTAATAGAGTCATGCATAACTGTAAACCCTTTTAACTGGTAAAACTTATTTAAAGATAATTAAATGCAAATAATGCAAAAGTATTACCGTTTTTTCCATATATTGACATGGAGAAATTTAACGGGACCCATGCTCAACAACTTTATAATTTTGTTCTAGTTTTAAATGAAGCTTGTTTTGCTGCATCACTCTATTCTTACATAATTAAGACAACTATTGGAAATGTCATCAGGTAGTTCAAGGAAAATTAAACAAAGTGCTGTAAACAGATTAATAAAATATACAGAAATCTGAAATAACCATTTAAACTTAGACCGAAACCATTTTACATGCATAAGCACCACCAATAAACAATTTTTTACTATGATCAAATCTTGAACCCATATTCTACTTCTGTAGACAACCTTTGACGACTTAGCTACTGCGGTTGAGACATAGTATTTATTTAGTTGAAAATAAGAATTTTAAAAAAAATGGACCGAAACCACTATTTAATACAAACTAAGAAATAGATGAACTAATGTATATTTAGTTAACTCTTATTTATTTCCAGATATATATTTTCCATCTTTATTAAATAGATCTTGAACTGAATTTTTAGTAAGTAATTTTTCTGAGTATAAAAAAGGGGATATCTAGTATTAGTAAACACAAAACTGTTTATAAGCGTTACACAGAGTTACTTCAACTCAATGCAGAAAAATATAAGAAACCATATTCGTGTTTCGTAAGAGCACCCTTCGGTTACTTACTCATAGTAAATGGTGAAAAGTCACTGGCAGGTAAATCCCGAGAAGCTCTTGATTTATTACATACTACCTCTACTTACTAGATCATAAGAATATAGGTATGAAATGGGGAAAAGAAATGTGTGATAATTTTATGAAAATTTTTATCATATAAATTTCAGTATAAATTTCTACATCCCTGACATGCAAGAATTATGTATCGCTTGGTAATAGGAAGTTTATTATAATATGCATAAAAATAAAAAATACTTTTCTTTGAATAATAGTTTATTTTTTTATGGAAGATTTCTTTAAAATAGTTTTAGGATATATCAATCTTCTTCATATTTGTTTCGGAATTTTATATTTTATTCTATCTTATCTATTTTTTATACACGCACGTATGTTACACACGCACACATTTATACATATACATATATATATACATATATATATAAATATATTATATATATTATATACATATATATATATATATATATGTATAGGTATATATATATATATGTATATGTATATATATATATATATATATATATATATATATATATATATATATATATATATATATACAAGTTCAAATGATATAGCATAAGATAATTAAATAATAAAATAAATTAAAATACATTGTTGAAAGTTCAAATGCGCTATGCTGCAATTAAAAACATTCAAAGAAATAAATGACTGTAAATAGATAAATAGAAAAATAAAAATAAGAAGAACCTCATTAATGGACCAAAAATAACCAGTGATATGATGTTTCGAAATGACTGGGGGGAGTTGAGACCCCCCACTCTGGTTAAAACTAGTTTTTACAATGCATTAACTCTCCCAGACGTCGGAAACATCACACAAAATCCTTAAAAGTAAACCAATAAAAATGAACTAACCAAATAGAAAAACATCCAATAAAACTATACGAAAAAAGCAAAAATAAGCAATTGAATCGCTGTAACACATCTTTACCGCATGCTACAAGAGGTTCTTTGCTGTACTGCTGTGTGGTATTTAAAGATGTGTTACAGCGATTCAATTGCTTATTTTTGCTTTTTTCGTATAGTTTTATTGGATGTTTTTCTATTTGGTTAGTTCATTTTTATTGGTTTACTTTTAAGGATTTTGTGTGATGTTTCCGACGTCTGGGAGAGTTAATGCATTGTAAAAACTAGTTTTAACCAGAGTGGGGGGTCTCAACTCCCCCCAGTCATTTCGAAACATCATATCACTGGTTATTTTTGGTCCATTAATGAGGTTCTTCTTATTTTTATTTTTCTATTTATCTATTTACAGTCATTTATAAGTATATGTATATATATATATATATATATATATATATATATATATATATACATATATATATATATATATATATATATATATATATATATATATATATATATATATATATATGTATATAT
>CM063508.1:143885341-143887841 GCA_032207245.1 Pardosa pseudoannulata
ATCTAAAAATATGCTATGGAATAAAGTCAAAAGTCTGAAAAATTACTTTCTTGTAACTTTTTTTCGTTACGGAGAAAGTAATGAATCGTTTTTTTTTTGTTTTAAACTAGAGTCTTGAAGATTTTTTTAAACCTGTTGTAACATTTTAGTATGATAAATAATTACGAAAAAAATGGTATGTATACATGTTTGTAATATGTTTTTTCGCTTTACAGTTATAGTTGAGTAATGGCCTTTGAATCGAAATGTTGGAGTTAATGTAACAATTAGTGAAATATATGATATACATAATGAGTTAGTATAAACCCGGTTGTCACCATGGATGAATTGATTTATAACTGCAAACTGTCACATTGTAAGCGTTAGAATCAGAACTGTAGCACTACTGAAATTGTTTTACACTTGAATAAATAATTTATTTAGCATAGTATTAACACTTTATAATAGCAGTTATCATATAGACATTTTACGATAGATTAGCTACTGCGGTTGAGATATAGTATTTATTTAATTGATAATAAGAATAAAAAATGGACCGAAACAACTACTTAATGCAAACTATGAAATAGATGAAATAATGTATATTTAGTTAAAGCTTATTTATTTCCAGATATATATTTTCCATCTTTATTAAATAGATCTTGAACTACACTTTTAGTAAGTAATTTTTCTGACTATAAAAAATGGATATCTAGTATTAGTAAAGACAAAACTGTTTTTAAGAGTTACACAGAGTTCCTTCACCTCAATGCAGAAAAAAATATAAGAAACCATATTCGTGTTTCGTAAAAGCACCCTTCGGTTACTTACTCAGAGTAAATGGTGAAAAGTCACTGCAGGTAAATCCCGAGAAGCTCTTGATTTATTATATGTTACTTCTACTTACTAGATCATAAGAATATAGGTATGAATTAAGGAAAAAGAAATGTGTGATAATTTTTAAAAATGTAATTAAATACAGCAAAATATAAATTTCTACATCTCTAAGTTTCAAGAAATTATGTATTACTTGGTAAAAGGAAGTTTATTATCATATGCGTAAAAAATAAAAATACTTTTGTTTGAATAATAGTTTATTTTATTATGGAAGATTGCTTTCAAATAGTTTTAGGATATATCAATCTTCTTCATAACTATTTCGGAATTTTATATTTTATTCTATCTTATCTTTTTTTATACACGCACATTCGTTTCACACGCACAAATGTTTCACACCCACACACATATATACATATAAATATAAACATACATACAGACATACTTACACACACACTCACACACACACACACATATATATATATATACATATATATATACATATATATTCATATATATACATATATATATATATACATATATATACATATATATACATATACATATATATACATATATATATATATATATATATATATATATATATATATATATATATATATATATATATATATATATATATATATATATATATATATATATATATATATATATATATATATATATATAATATATATATATATATATACATATATATTTACTGAAACAGCTTTTTTCAGCTGTTTCAGTAACCTAGCATTTATTCCAGTTTGAAGTTAAAAAATAATTTAAGATAATTTAAATTCTTTTTTATTTTTCTTTATATCTGTCACTAACTGGATACTTTATATCTGGAACGTTATTTTTCTTTATATCTGTAATGGTAATTTATTAGTCGAAGTGTAATCGTAAACAAAAATAGCAATTTATTATTCCAGAAGCAATATTATTTTACTAAAACAGCTTTTTTCAGCTGTTTCAGTAACCTAGCATTTATTCCAGTTTGAGGTTAAAAAAATAATTTAAGATAATTAAAAATAATTTTTATTTTTCTTTATATCTGATTATATGACTGGGAAATTAGGTATTAAAAATAAGAAGGAGAAAAAAGAGAATTTTGGATATGTCTTTTAGGGGTAATTATAATAAATGAATTAAATTAGTTCGTATATTCCAAATAAAATTTTAAGAAATTGGAAGTAACTTATTTTTTTAACCACAGCATAATACAACGTTTCTTATATGTATAAATAAAAGAAATGAAATAAATTTTATAGAATTTACATTCTTTTGTATAAACTTAACGTAAAATCCTATTGTGTTATACTTGAATATTTCTGAACTTATATTAAGAATTTTTTGGTAGTAATAATTAGAAACATAATTTCATGCTTATTTTAAATAGAATGTATTTTGTTTAGAACAGATAATAGTATCCCGTTAATTTTAATTAACATTTTATTTTGTTCCCAATGTTAAGAGAAATTTTACTAGAACTTAATTACCGCAAATTCCATTCTCTAATTAGGAATAGAAAAAAAGATATTACATATTCTTTACCTCGTGTGGCTCTTAAATATAAACATGCACTTATTTTAAAGACAAGATTGTAGTCAGAAAGAGTTTTTGAAGGGGAAACAAAAAATATTACACTTCTGCCCGAGAAGAATTGGGATATATAACA
>CM063508.1:143892841-143902841 GCA_032207245.1 Pardosa pseudoannulata
TAGGTCTTATTACATCTAAGAAAATACTATTTTTCAGTAAGTGTTAATAAGAAAATCAATCCATATTATTTGAGTTTGATACAATAATTTTCTCAATTTTTCGAACCTTTCAGCTACAAAATCTCTCTTTCCTGTAGTGGCCTCAACATATCTAACACTGTACTTTCAGTCATTTGAGGGTAAAAAACCACATATGTGATAATTGTTACTGAAGAATTGTTGGAAAAACGGGAAAGGAATGACACGCATGTATGGTAGGATGGGTTGCAATTAATATCCTCACGTTACAGAGATGTGCAACTGATTTATGCACTCGTGTTCAAATAGCAAGATTTATTAAAAAAAAATGAAGGTTGAGGGAGAAACAGCAAAGTCATGCTTGAGTGCGTAATGTGTTAATATTAAAAGTTGTGTGCATGGAAATACTATTTGTAATAGAAATGATAAAAGCTTCTAGGAATCCTATAAATAAGGTGTGGGGTACACTTGTGCCACATTTGCAATCTTTTTGTGCAACAATGAGCACGTAAATTCTATAAGTTGGCGCATACTATTGTTATTTGAAAATGATTAATTATTCTCTTGGGGGATGCTATAACGAAATAACAGGAATTATGCAGGGGGAATGATCAATGAAAGATAGCTAGTGCTATGAATATTAAATAGCATGTAGCTGCTAAGTTAGAAAAACACAATTGAATACGTTCAGATAATCAGTTAAAGTTCAAAAGGGATTTACTACAATATATTTCTACATTATATTTTATAACTGTGTAAAAGTTGATGTCCACCAAGTTGTCTTCAAAACATGTTGTAAACACCAAGGCCGGAAATGAGGCAACGAGAACGACTATGTGCGGAACTCTAATTTTTTTCAGTTTTTGGCGGTTGGCAACGGTGAGGTAGAGAGCGGCCTGCGAGTAACAGATGGATTTATTTTTGGTGGTGTGAAATGTACCTAAAAAGGTTGCGGTATATAAAAGAAATGTCTGTGGGCTGTGAGATGTACCTAAAATGTTTCTGTGTTTAATAAATGTGTGTGTGTTCTGTGAAAATTGGGTTTCTTGACTTCAAAACCACTCGGATCACATGGATCGAATCTTTACTGGCGCAGCCGGCAGGATTACAGGTAAGAGCTCATTTTATGTAAATGTATGCTCCCTAAGTATATAAAGAAAAACAATTTTGGAAAAGATACGTCAGTGTCAATTGTGAATTAATATGCACGGCAGTGCTAAAACAGTTTCGTTTTGAGAATTAGACACGTCAGTGTCAATAGAATAAATGTTCTTTTGTTTCGTTTAGTACGCCAGTACTTAAACACTTAGAAGTACGTCAGTACTTAGAAATTATTGAATTGTGAATTAATATGCACGGCAGTGCTAAAACAGTTTCGGTTTGAGAATTAGACACGTCAGTGTCAATAGAATATTATTGCTCTCTTGTTTCGGTTAGTACGTCAGTACTTAAATATTTAGAAGTACGTCAGTACTTAGAAATTATTGAAGTCAAGTGAATTTTCCAAAATTGTATAAAAAAAAAATGTGTATATATATTTCATACATGTAAAGAGATAGTGTCTACTGTATGTTTATATTTTGAGAATTTCGGTTCTAGTTGTTCTAGTTTGGATTTCGATTTTAAAATTTATGTTGAATAAATAATACTAATTTATTTAATATTTCTATAAAGAAAGTTTAGAAGTAGGAAAGCTAATTTTGTTTATGAGAAATAACTTGTTATGGAAAACATTGTGAATTTATGAGTATATGATGTACGAATATTAACATAACATGTTCAGAAATGGTCAATGATATTTAATTATGTGGTTTGTTATGCATACTATGATTCTGAAATATTCGGTTGGTTTATTCAGTATTAAGCATTGAGCATTATTTCATGTAAAGAAAACAAAAGTAGAAGTGTTAAATTTTTGTTTCGATTTATTATGTATAACGTATTAATTAATATTGCTTTAGAATAGGATGAAAAAAAAATTATTATATTCTTAATTTGTATTTTATCAACTGATTAATGTTTTGAATAATTGTTATTTCATGTTTACATTTGTAAGATAAAATTAAAATGATTTCTTTAGTATAGAACTCTAAATACTAAGTTACAGGATGTAAGATATTCTTGTTCAAGCATTGATTCATATTTTCGTTTTCGTATTTGTTAACATACAGCTGGAATTTGTTTGATTTGTTGCATTTTGAGGTTATTTAGGATGTATACTTAATTAGAATATTACAAATCTTTATTATTTAAGAGAAATTTTATTTCTTTTTTATTATTGGGTAATTTAGAGAGTGATAATTCCACATAGGTCATTTATTATTGATACACTAATGTTTCGAATTTGTTGGTATGTTGTATTTGTTTGATATGGATTTTTTTTTTCTCTCTAATGAGTATATTAAAATTATAAATGTATAGTTAAAGGGTACACACGTATTTAATTGTTATATTATTACTCAGAATTATTATTAAAATGGAAGAGTAATTAACATTTCAGTTTCGTTTTAACAATTGAATAATATTTCTAATATTATACTACTCTGAAAGTTATTTAATTAGACAATTTTACTGTAAAAGTAAGAAAAAAAAACTTGATTAAGTTTTGAGGTTAAGCAAGCATATTAAATAAGCTAAATAAATAAGCATTATGGCATTTCTCGGGAAGGGGAAAAAGGAAGATTTACGGTGTTTGGCAGAAGAATTGCGGGAGAGCACGGATCCCAGTATGAAGATAGTAGATTTAAAAACTTTGATAGTTAAAAGCAAAGCTTATGAAGAAAGTTTCGTGAAAAATTTATTAGAAACGATTATCAATACTAGAATAGAAGAGGAAAATGAAAAGAAGAAAAAAGCGGAAGCTGAAGAAAAGAAAAGAGAATTAGAAGCTGAAGAAAAGAAAAGAGAATTAGAAGCTGATGTAAAGAAAACAGAAACAGAAGCGAAGAGAATTGAATTCGAGTTAAGGAAACTTGAACTCGAAGCTCAGTCAAAAGAAGTTACATTGTCAACGTCAGTTGAAAATAGGGGTCCATTCAGTCATGAATTAATTAGGTTGATGCCCAAATTTAAACTAAATCAGGATGACATAATCTTGTACCTATCTTTATTCGAACGGCAAGCAAAAAGAACAAAAGTTGAGGACAAAGATTGGGTGTCTGTTTTACTGACTTTATTACCTTCTGAAATAGTGCAAATGATTGCAAGGGAGTCTGAGGAAAGCTTCGAAGATTATAATTACATTAAAGCAGTGTTGTTGAAACGTTTCAAGATGAATGCAGAAAGTTTCCGAAAAAAGTTTGTTCTCCATCAACGCAGCCCGGATAAATCGTGGAGAGACTTTACGTTTGAATTAACTAATTATTTTCAGGAATGGATAGAAGGATTGGATGTCTCTGACTTCGATTCTTTAAAAAATTTAATGATCACGGATCAACTTAAAAGAAGAGTACCACCTGAAGTACGCGAGCATTTTCTTGATGATTGGGTAAAGCTGATTTCACCAACCAAGTTGGCTGATAAGCTTGATGAATACGAAAGTGTTCGAACTACACATAAAAAAGTTCCGAAGGAAAAACCACTTGACAAGAACCGTCCTCGTACACCACCTATGGAGAGACCGTTTAGAAATAGATTTCCTCAGAATTCAAGTAGTTACCAGAAGCAACAATACCCAAAAACTCCAAGGTATGAAGGTCCAAGCCGACCATTTAAGCCAACTTGTTATTCCTGTGGAGCAGAAGGACATTATTCCAACACATGCAAGAAAAATAATAATAGGAGGCCACCCACTCAAAGTAATTTGGTGCAAACATCTGTAACCGAAAATGAAACTAACTCCCCAGTGCTGACAGCTAGAATTACAGCACCAGTGTCAAAACAAGCAAAGGACAGTTGCAATGTAGATAAACTTCAAATAGTAAAGGTTAAATGTGGCAATCATACTCTGTCGGGGATTATAGATTCAGGTGCTCAGATCTCAGTAGTAAGGGAAGGACTTGTTAGAGATATACATTGCGATGGTGAAGGAGTCATTGAGATCTTATCAGCCTTTGGAGAAAGTGAAATAACACCTTTAAGAAATTTCTCGATGAAAATAGATGATGAGTTACACGGTAATGTTGCTATATCATGTGCAGTATCGAAAAAACTCGTCAATGATTTATTACTTAGCATGAAAGCTTACGATGCGCTAAAAAACAATGTACAGGTTCATAAAATGGAAATGGCCGAGTTTATTTCGGGAAAACGTTCTGATAGACCAGATGACAAAGCGTACCATGAGTCAGAAATTTCAAAACCTTTGGAAGAGGTTTATGAATTACGGGAGGCTGAACTTAAAAATGATGAAAGTTTGGATGAAAGAAATTGTGAAGATGGATTAACAGACGTAAATGAAATCAGAGATGAAAAAGTTGAGGAATTATATTTTGACAAAGACAAAATCATTAATAAAAAATGAATCCGCAATCAATCAAGATTCTCAAAGTCCATCCGAAGAAGTTGAGGAAGTTTATGGAGATGTAAAAGAATCTCTTGATATTGATGTTGAATCAAATGAAAGTAATAGAGATATGGTTAAGGAAAATGTTATGTTTCGTGAAAAATTGGGTGAAAGGGAACTTGATACATTTAATCAGGATGAAAGTTTAATTCCTAACTGTAATAATGAAGAGGAATTAGGGGACAATGTAACCGAGTCATCTGAGGATAACAAGAGCAACTCTGAGGTGAGTACTACTGAATATACAGAGGAAAAAGTTATTCTAGTTAAAGAAAATGAGCAGTTTTCAAAAGGTGAAAATGTTGTTGAAATGTCTGATAAAGAAAATGATGGGGAAAAAGAGCAGTTTTCAAAGGATCAAAGTATAGATGAAATGTCCTGTAAAAAAATGCGATATAGAAGTTTTGGAAAATGATCCGGTTTTAAAAGATGAAGATGAAGCTGAAATATCTGACAAGGGATATGATATGGTTAGAGTTGAACCTGTAATTTCTAATTTAACAAATTTAAAGGATACAATTGAAGACATTGAAAATAACGAATCTGATGGTGATACAAAGACTGAAGATGTGAATGTTTGTCTTGAGAAGGATATTGTAAATAATCACAATGAAAATAATGATGGTATTCAGGCTATGGTGAATTCTTCCGACGATACTGTTAAAGAAAACAACACAGGCATTGAAGATTCTTACCAGCTATCAGGATCCATGCAAGTAAAAATATCTGAAATTCTAATAAATGCTGGTTCTGTTGTTTTCGGAGTACAGCCTTTGTATCTTGAAGAAGAATTTTCCCTGCTCAAGCAATCTATGCAGGACTTTTACTCTTCTGCAGGTGCAGCGTATGATGGAAATTATAATTTCTGTGTGGTGTTGTTTGAAAATGAATGGTGCAGATGTGAAGTTCTACAAAAGAGTGAAGATAGTACAACTGTAAGGCTTGTTGACTATGGAAAATGTGTACCAAAAGTAGATAGTTCAAATTTAAAAAATATTAAAGGTGAACATAGCAATATCCCACCATTTGCTGTGTGGTGCACTTTATCGGGTGTGTTTTGCCCTCTAGAGAAAACTGAAACTGCAAAAGCATTTTTGGGTGATAAATTAAAGAACAGTCATGCTATCGTTAAAATTTTAGAAGGGGGTAAACTCTATAAAATAAATATGTTTGTTGATGGCTCTAGTGTTATAAATATGTTACTAAAAAGTAGTTTAGCTACTCAAAGGTTACCCAGTATGGACTTAGAACAAGGATCATATCGAGCCAAACTTTCATTTCTAAATATTAACTCAAAGACTGTAGAAATTTTTATCACTTTGACTTTATTCTCAATTGATTATTTATCATTGTATGAAATCATGCAAACTAGCTATAAGTTAGAAGACTCTATAACTTATGTAGTAGAATCTGGTATTTATGCTGCCTATTACGATAATTCCTGGCACGGAGGGTCGGTTATATCGTCTGGTAAAGATATTCAGGTATTTTCAATTGATACCGGATAAATAGTTGTTGTCTGTAAAAAATTTGTGTTTCTTGTTGCCAGAACATTGCCTGTAGCCAGCTTACGAGATTCCATGCCATATACCTTTTACTGATGTTGATGCGACTAATGAAATTTTTGAATCGGTCAGCAATGTTTTAAAGGCAGCTGATTTTCTTGTTAACATTGACATCTGTTCCGAAACCAATACCATAAGTGTCACTGTAATTGATGAACTGATAGTAACTGAAGTAAAAAAAAAAAAATATGGGGTTGTCATGTAACATCCTAATTCTTGAGAAAGATTAAACTGAAAATTTAGACAATAATATATCTTCATGTTTAAATGATACTAAATCATTTTACCTGATTCATCATCCCTTCCAGTTGTGGTAGTCCAACAGCAGGAAACAAGTGAACACTTCGTAAGGTATTTAGAAGAGTCCTTTACTACGGAATCATCATCATAAAATCTACTTTAGAATTGCAAGTTGCATATTCAAGAAAATTAAAACAATTTTATACTCAGAATAATTTTTTTTTATAATTAGAACAGGGCAGCAACTGAATTATTTGGGTTTTTATTGAGGAACAGCTGTATAATTTCATAATTTATAGAATATGTGCCAGATGGTTGATATGTTTCATCTAAAAAAAATTGGTGTTACTGTCCTTTTCTTATCCCTTAAAAATGTATGTACATTTCTGCGTAGAAAATTGTTAATTTTTCATTCTGTTTGTAATTTTTTTTTATTTGCAATTCAATCATATATACGGAATCTGCTAATAATGTTTTGTACATTTTTAACTTTCATGCTATTTTAGGAATTGTTTCTTTATGTTTTGTTTCTATATTGGGGAGCTACATATATATGAGCTCCTCTGCCTGTGGCCGAACGATGGCCGAATGGTTAGAGTGCTGGCCTTCGGAACCAGAGTTCGTGGGTTCGAATCCCACTATGGCTTGGATGTACGTAGCCGTTCGGAATCGGCTTTAAGCAGTAGGTCCCGGTCTCATTAGCCCTCGTGTTGCAAAAAGTAGACCGTAGCGCTCCAAAAAAACCAAACCAAACCTCTGCCTGTGTTATTTGTGTTTGTTTTTCCTTTTGCTTTGTTTGTTTTATCTCTTTGACAGGTTTTCTGAGCAGCAATGTCGCTAAGGCGACGAATGTGCTGTCTTTGGAGGGACGTGTAAACATCAAGGCCGGAAATGAGGCAACGAGAACGACTAGGTGCGGAACTCTAAAAATTTCAGTTTTGGCGGTTGGCAACAGTGAAGTAGAGAGCGGCCTGCGAGTAGCGGATGGATTTATTTTTGGTGGTGTGAAATGTACCTAAAAAGGTTGCGGTATATAAAAGAAATGTCTGTGGGCTGTGAGATGTACCTAAAATGTTTCTGTGTTTAATAAATGTGTGTGTGTTCTGTGAAAATTGGGTTTCTTGACTTCAAAACCACTCGGATCACATGGATCGAATCTTTACTCATGCTATGACCATAGAAAAGCAATCTTTAAGAAATTCGCTCTTGTCTGTAGTCCCTACGTCAAATCGGTTGTTTGTCTTTTATTTTGAGAAATGAAAAGACAAATAGGTAACGCAAGGTTAACATCGAAAATGGACAGAAGATCAATGGAAAAATGTGATCATCTAGGGTTTAGTTTATGAAATGATTATCATCGCAGCCTCGCCTAAAGAAAAAGAAAAACACGTTCAAACCACTAGAAAGTTATAGAATGATAAATATTACTAGTAGTTATTTGTACTTAATGTAAAAGACTTGCGGCATCCTAACAACACACATGTTGTATTGAATGCGTTTGACGCCCACAGTGCCCTTTCGATCAAATGACTCCGTCGTCCATTCGAGAAGTATCGGATATTTAGTAGATCCTTTGAGTTATTAGGGAAATAAAAAAGTGCGAAAATATTCAACGAATGCAATATTCTTTAATTTATTAGAACAGTTCTATATATAATTAAATTATAGTTTTGATGAACATTAATAAATGCAGTAAATCTTTAGATTCATTGATGGACACCGGTCATTTTAAGGCTAATCTCTTGATGGAGTAAGATATTTTCCCTTCGTAATGGCCCAGAAACTAAATGATCGCACTAAACATTGCCATAAATCTTGTTGCAAGAGAGGATGACCAAATAACACTCAATTTTAAATATCGTAGTTTATTTAACCTATATTTTCTATTATTTTTACTTTTCATTTTTTTGTATAGTTAATGAAAGAATTTAGTGTTTTCTTTTATCTTGACAATATTTGTCATACAGGTTTATTTGTAATACTCTTTTCATCTTTCACTACTTTCTTTCGTGGTAAAACATTTTTAATACATCCATTAGTTGATTTTCTAGTATGCATAACACAAAAATGGCTAACATTCAGCAAATGAATGTTTCAGAAAATAGAAATCAATTTGTGAAATATCTCTAATCAGTGTTCTTCTTTAATTCAACTAATAAAAAGATTAAAAGTAGCAGTAATAAATCACTTACAGTTTTGTAAATTTTAAAATTATTTGTAATTTTTTAATGCAAATTGGCCAATAGTGTTTACTATGTTTTTGTGTTAATAGAATTTCATTGTCGACTTTATAGATTGGTTTATATTACAATGGCATTTAAAAATCATAAAATCTTAAAAATCTTTGACGATTTATTAAGCTATTTTTTAGTAAGCTCAAGTAAATTATAACACTAACTCATAAGGGCCTTTTCACAAATTGATTTTTCTAAGCATCCATTTGCTGCAAAGTAACCATTCGATTTCACCATTCACTATTTTCTTTTGTAGTAGCACATTTTTTAGTGCATCTCATCAGCCATTTGATATTGCTACTTCGCATAATACAAAAATAGCTACATTGAAGCGAATTGATGTTTTAAAAGCACGAATCAATTTATGAAAAGTCCGGAATCAGTGTTCTCCTTTAATTCAAATTTAAAAAAAAAGTAAATTAATAAATCACTGACATTTTGTCAATTTACAAAATATTCAAGTGACATTTTAATAAGTTAACCTATAGAGTTCAGTATAAAGCTGCAGTAGCACAAAAATATCTGTTTAGCACAAAAAAGTATTTATTTCATATATTATTAACCTATATCTCAAAGAGATTTTAATATATTCATTCCAAATTTTAATTCTATATTACTGCTATTTTTTGTCCAAAATCTGTAATATTTCTAAAATTTGTTTAATTTGATTAATAATATTTGAAATATCATGCACATATTAAGCAAATATAGTGCAAAGAAATTATATATTTTTTTGTAGTTATTTATTACAAAAGGATTAAATGTTGCTTTCCAAACGAAAATGTATACAACCATTTAAGGTACTAATATTTATATTAAGTGGAATTAACAGATCATTCTCAACTTCTTCTAGTAGAGTAAACCAAACCCTACTGTTTATCCTTTAATTTTTGATTGATCTCCAAACAGCAGTGGAGACTCATTTTTATAACAATTTTTAAGGAAATACATTTACTACTTGTTAAAATGCCCAAACACTGCATTAAATAGTCCTTTAGAAAATCGAAAAGGTCAAAAGTATGAAGTGGTCACATTAATGGGATTGAACTATATATACCATGTGATAACTTACTTGCTAGCAATGCTACATTCATATTTAGTCAGATTGTTGTTTTACCCATTGTACATATATTCTTTTCTCCCAACTGTTACTAGGTTTAGTTTCAGTTTTCAGCAATCTAGTTAATAACTGTACCAATGCTGATTACACCAAAACGTACTGATTAAAGCCGATCTGATGAGGTTAGAAACATATTGCTAAACACATAGTAATCATCTAGATATTCAACTGTTATTTTTACTTAAATTTATTCGAAATATTTGGATTTACACACATATTAACACACATTCATATATATATATATATATATATATATATATATATATATATATATATATATATATATATATATATATATATATATATATATATATATATG
>CM063508.1:143917841-143922841 GCA_032207245.1 Pardosa pseudoannulata
GGTTATCAAAGCTATTTAAATGGATTTTGTTTATATGCAAATCTACATTTTCTCATATTTTTCAGACAAAGATAATAAAGTAAAATTTTTAATGTCGTGGCAGAAAACTGTGGTCACAATAAAAATGTTAATAAAATTTTATAAAACAACGCTATTATCTTGTAGAATTTCTTTTTATCACTTTCTGCATAAAACAAGAAAAAATGTTTTATATTTCGTTAAGGAATTAAAACTAGTGGAAAATATTTCGCCTTGCTGGGAGCAATTAGAGCAGAATTTACTTTATTATTAAGGGAGAAAAATGATCAAAATTGTTTGTTATTAATTAAGGATTTTGGTTTTCCAGCATGATAAACATAAACAAATTAATGTATGTAACAGGTTAATTAAAATTTTTGGATAATTTTTATCTTTATCACAATTTATTGTTATGAAAAAATAAATTTTTACATTTTCTTGCAAAAATTAAATAACTAGATAAAGTAGGATGACTAAAACACTTTTAAAGTTATTATTGTATGAAATTTTACGTTCCAGATCCCTAAATAAATGTGTGTAGTTTTATAAAACGAAAGTATAATTTCTTCATATTAAAGACAGTCTTTTTTAGTGTGTTTTGAACAAAATTTTCATAAAGTCAACAAATTTTAATCAAGCATTGTTTCAGCAGACCAGATACTAATATAGAATGATAACTAGCCAATTTTAATGTAATTAGTTTGATAACTATTTTAATATCGGTAATTATCGATATTAAAACTTCTTATGTTCATTTGATATCGGCCGAACGATGGCCGATTGGTTGGGGTACTGGCCTTCGGTACCAGAGTTCGTGGGTTTGAATCCCATTACGACATGGATATTCGTAGCCGTTCGAAATTGGCTTTAAGTTGTAGGTCCCGGTCTCATTAGCCCTCCTGTTGCAAAAAGTAAACCGTAGCACTCCAAATCAAACCATTCAATCTCGTGATACATAGAATAACATGTATTACTGCTTCCGCTCGATAGAAGATGAAAGTACATGGATGCTTATTGTTGTATTTTACCAGGTATAAAACGAGTCTAAATGATTTGTAACTTAGAAAGCAGTTACTAACTGAAGATATAACTACTATAGATATAATTTCTCGAAAACACAGTTAAACTTTATATATATATATATACATATATATATATGTATATACATATATATGTATATATATATATGTATATATATATATGTATATATATATATGTATATATATATATGCATATATATACATATATATATATATATATATATATATATATATATATATATATATATATATATATATATATATATATATATATATATATATATATATATATATATATATATATATATATATATATATATATATGTGTAATTACCTTTTTGGTTAAAATTAACCAAAATATGGTAAATTTAAACTCAATTGATCTATACAAAATGGTAAAATCAATTACTTGTAAAGGAGCGATTGATTTGGTCTGTGTTTTTGGTGTATAGTAACACAGTGATAACAATTCAGTTCCTGATAGACGATTTAATGATATTTCAGAAGTAAGCTTCATGACTAATGATGGCTTTTACTCCAGTTTATCACAACAAATAAATCCAAATTAAGCTCATTAAATTTATGTAGAACGGATTTAGGAATTTGGTTATCTGTCTCAACTAGTTATACTATGTATAGCTTTTTTATTAATCATGTCGTGCTTCCGTGTGAAATGTGATCGGAATTCAATATTACAGTAGAGAGAGGGGATGATATTCTACTTGTGTTTAGACCAGAGGTGGGCAAAAACTGGCCAGTTAAAATGCAATTTTTTTTAATTGCATTTCAACGATTATATGCGATTTTGTTGAAACCAACAGTATTTGTATGCGTAGTGTACAACATATATTTGTGAAAGAACTTTTTCGTTAATGATTTACATGAAAAATAAATATTAATCACAAATTACTGACGAAAATCTACACTCGTTATTAAGGATTGCTACAAGTGATTTGGATCCAAATTTTGAAGAAATAATATCAAATGAACATTCCAGATTTCACGTTTCGCGTTAACTAAAACTATTCTATTTTAACGTTTGATGTTTGTTTTTTCTTTTTATAAACCTATTTACTATTATATTTACAAAATGTAATATAAATATAAAAATGTAATAACTATGATCAAAATAAAATAATTTGTACCGTTAAGATATAAATAAATATCAAAATAAAATCTTTCATTGACTGATTTTTTATTGACCATTAATTTAATATCATGGATCATATTTCTTTAAAAATTGCGTGACATATTTTACTGGACACATATTGTTCGCATATGCACCTAAGTAAACCAATTTATTATTACTATTATCTTTTATAAACTGTCAAATTTCTCTGTTCAAATGATTTAAAATGATAATTTTATGTTTTGTGTCAAAACAATTTCTTAGGTAGGGAAAAATCTCCACCCAAAACATTTGGGTGTGTACAGCGTACGCGGTATAGTGCTCCGGCCCGGCAGACATTTTGAAAATTTCATTTTGGAATCCTCTTAAGAGTATTTGCCCACCCCTGGTTTAGACTATAATGTGAAAGTATGACAATCAAGCTTACAGTTATATACTTATATATTGGCCATTCCATTGTTACGGTTGTGACACATCGGACGACTGTCATTGTGATGAGGCGAATTAGATCAGTAATATAATTGATTCATTCATACAAGAAGTAAAATGCTCGGGATCTAAGTCTGACCTCATCACATCTTTCTAAAACGACAGAAGACCATAAATTTATATTTTACGAATTTGTTGTCTTGTACGGTGGTCTCGGACGGGGTTCTGATCCCAGTCCCAGATTAGAATCTCGTCTCCGTACTTGACATTAAATAAGAATGTACCTTTGTGGAGTATTTATGAGTCCCTAAGGGACAGTGCCCAATTAGAAGGGATAAGGTTTGGCACGTTGGCGGTCTCAAGGCGGGGTTTAAACAGACTAGTGAGATTCTTACAACTATCCCGATTTGACGATAAGAAGAAAGATGGGACAAGGTTGAAATAAATAAATATGAAAAATCTAAAAATTGAGATGAGGTTCGGAGGTTTCAAAAAAGGTGTTCGATAGTTGAGACTGGAGGAGAGTCCGACAGAAGGTGAAGGTGTTCTATAGTCAAGACGAAGTGAGGAGTTCGAAAGTCCAGCCAAGTCTGACAGGAAGAGTTCCTGCATCAAATAGCACGGCCGCACCCCAAATACTCAGGAGGAAACCCTGGACCAGACGGACGAAATATCCATAGATACCCATCAACCAGTAGTGTTCCGGGCACACCATCTTTACTCCCCAAATGTACCCCCTTTTACATACATTTTGAAATTAAGATTAGGTCCTCTTTCTATTTACAAAATTACTTAAGTATTAAAAAAATATTGTCAGAACTAATTTAGAAGATGTTGACAAAGCTTAATTTATGAAAATTAGCATCAGTTTTGTATGTACGTAGATGTATATATATATATATATATATATATATATATATATATATATATATATTATAATAAATTTACTTTTTTCATATTAAACTAGTTTCGGATGGCTGTTAATTTAGCTTTTCGTTTATCTCCATATTTATGTCTGTAGTTTCTCAGAACCTGTGGTTAAATTTAGTACAAAAATACTTTACACAACGTAATCAAAATAAAAGCACCACTTTACATTTGATCACAGGTTGGTACTCAAATATAAACGAGGACTACACGACAGTCATCACTTTTTCTATACAGTATTTACTGTTTCAAACATATATTTTTTCATCAGGCTAATACACCATCCAAGGAAGCATTTTGCAAAAATTAAAGATTTTTCGTTTTTTTTTCTTTACATGTTTAAATAATTATAAATATGCTGTTTAGGGTGTGACAGTTATTTTACCAGGTGTTACACATAGGCTCACAATTACCAATTTTTCTAAGAATAGATAATATCTAAAAGTCATTAATTTTTTATAATAAAGAAAGTTAGTTGTTTAATATTATGTATTACTTGTAAATTTTCAACGACAAATATAATTACCTGATATTTTCAAAACCATGTTACGGGTGTGACAGAATTCAGAATTCTTTTAAAAAGTCTTATTAAAAGTTCTGTTTTCAATAGCAAATATATAAACCAAGTTAAACATATTTGCAATAGTTAAATTAATTTATTTGTTCTAAATTTTATCAATAAAAATGATATTACACAAACACACACGCACACACACACACATATATATACATATATACTTTTATATATATATATATATATATATATATATATATATATATATATATATATATATATATATATATATATATATATGGATACCATTATGCTGATATTTATTTTACGACATAAGGGAATAAAGTAAATTTTTCCCAAGTGAAAACTATTTTCAAATGAGCCTGTCAGTTTAATCAGAAAGATGTATCGCATCTCGGGGATTAGAAGTTTTTTATTTTCTATTCATGGAATTTTATATTTAAATGCTAATTAAAAAACTTTTATTATTTATTAAAGTTGAAATTTAATAATTACAGTTAATTTTTCTAGAAGTTTTGTGTTTGGGAATTAGTTTAGGAGATTGATATTTACAGAATAAACAGGAATTTTTAATCGGTTATATAAGTAGATATTTTTCTGTTAATGACTAATACCAGTGAAAGTTACGGAAATTCTTTATAATATAAAACTCTAGTGTTGTTTAGTGTATGAAAATTTGCAGGAGTTTTATATTTCTGTTTATTTTATTATTGGCACGTTTTTTAATAAATACTGCATAAAACATTTTTAATTATATACAAGATTGCTCTCAAAATATTTATATAAATAACATTTTGTTTAGTTTTTAGCTTAATTTTTTAGATACAGACATATTCTTTAACGTTAATTATAATTGTTGTTAGAGGTAGAGAGAGTACTCTGTAGAGGTAGTTAAGAAAGTGAGTGCATTTTCAGTACAGGT
>CM063508.1:143930341-143980341 GCA_032207245.1 Pardosa pseudoannulata
CGTTTTGTTTTGACAGCTGTCACTGATGTTTAAACAACTGTCACTTTTCTTTAAAATGCCGTGGAGACAAAACAAAAACAGATTTAGAAGCATAAAAGTTGAAATTTTTCAGTAGAGAAATAAAAAATTTGATTTTTGGCAAAAAATGACGTTTTTAACGTAGACGGATACCCTAATACATAACCAAAGATGTCACTTGTGGGGGTGAAAATATATTTCCAGATTATTTTAATTTGAGATAATTTGAACATTTAAAATTAATAATAGATAAATATAACGCTTGTGATAATGTGTAAAAACAAGGTGTTTCCTTTCGAAATCTATAAGCGACAAACTTATAGAAATTTAAAAAAATTAACCATATGTCTTCTAAATTTTCAAAAATAATTAATCAAAAGGAAAGTTTTTTAGCTTTAAGGAAATTGTTTTTAGTTAAGCATATTTTTACAGCAGCGTAGTATGATTTATTCAATCGATACTAATAGGAGAAAAATGTGTGAATGAAAAATTATTTCGAATTTTAAAAAGTTGAATAGTTGAAGTTGATTCCAGAATTGTTAAAAAAATTAAGAGAATTTACAAATCGATCCATTTAGTTTTCGTGTGATATGAACGTAGAAACAACACATATCATTTTTTTCTACAACAGGTTAAATATCAAGCTGAATAAGTCTATGACTAGATTAGTATCTGAATGTCTATATCATTTTCAACTGTTTACCTTTTTGCGGTAAAGTTGAAAGCATTCAATAAATAACCACGCATTATTAATTTTATAGATTTTAGTTTTTAAAAAAGAAAAATAAATAGCAAGATATATCTCAGTTAGCATATTTAAAATTTATTTTCGGATGAAATGGAAACAGGATATTTTGAAATTAAAAGCGAATTAAATTTTAATTACATGTTTACGTCTTCACACTTTTTTATTAATTTACACTTTTTCCTATTTGAACTTGATTTTTTTTCTGCTTTCAGTTACGTTCTGTTAATATGAAAAGGAAAACTCTCTTTATACTAATCTTTCTTTGAAAAGTTCATTGAAAATTCTAAACGGAAGGTGCAGTATTTCAATTTATTCATAACAGTATAAAAAGGGGAACAGTGTTAGACTACAGAATGCTCCCAAATAATGCATCTTTGAAGGGTTCTTTCATACCGTTATTTATGTATATTAATCGACAAGAGGATTTCAGCTGGGCTAAATGGAACTAAAAAACCGATATTTCTATTTTATGGAATTATACGATCAATCTAAGAATATGAATCCAAAAATTGTTTTTTAATATCTGTCAATCTATGTTATCGATATGATGCAAGTAAATATTACTGAAACGTATAATATAGTTTTAACTAATAATATCTCTGAACGTATTTCAGAAACAAAATGCATTTGAATCAATTTGAAATTATTTATAACTATTTAAAGTTTGTGATTTTCTTAGCTTATATCATATAAACTAGATCTTTTAAATCTTCTATTTCAAAATGCAAATTTGTGTTTAAAAGAAATGTCATAGTAATTTAGTACAAGAAAATGGATAATTTTAATAATTTTTTAATAATTTGTTTCATAATATATTTTACTAATTCTTATGGAAATGACTATATTTAATTCTAAGGTTTAAATGCAACCGACTGATAAAATATCCATTTTATATTTATGAAATATACATCAGCTTTTAATAAAGCTACCTTTATAGCATTTAATAATTAATAAATCTTATAAATTAATAATTTACATGAACAACTGTTATATAATAATTTATTTATTATAACATATCTTATTTTTAATCAAATTGATTAAAAAGAAAATAAATTAGTTTTGAATATTTGTCAGTTGCTTTACACTTAAGTAAACAGCCTAAATAGTTTAATACATAACAGCCTCTAATAAACATAATTGTATTAACACTTAATTTGACAAGATTTTTTTTTTAATATTTTTTAATTTCTGTTATTTTCCCATGTCTATATACACATTAGGATCTCTGTAAAATAAACAAAAAAATATATCTTTTTCCATTTTTGAGATGACACTGACAAAAATATTATATAATAGTTATAAATATACATGTCCGGTGTAGCGGCCATACTTAGACAAATTAAGGGTTAATGCTTTTAAAATCACAACATGAGATTTTGTTTTGCATTCGGCTAATTTCAAATTTTCTTATAGTGTTAATTAATTATATTGTTAATTATATTGTTAATTAATTATGGATACTAAAATACAATAAATCCTCCACCAGTAAAAAACTAAAAAAAAAACTCTATTGATATATAAAAGATATAATCAGTGATAATAGATTAGAAATATTTAAAAATTTCCATATTTTAAAAACTTCTACGTGCATGTAAAATTGGTTCAAAATTTTTGGTACAATGAAATTACTATATTATTTTTTTCTCA
The DNA here is from genome assembly GCA_032207245.1 of Pardosa pseudoannulata. Classification (NCBI taxonomy): domain Eukaryota; kingdom Metazoa; phylum Arthropoda; class Arachnida; order Araneae; family Lycosidae; genus Pardosa; species Pardosa pseudoannulata. The sequence goes on from CM063508.1 coordinate 143,932,755, forward strand.
ATACCTATTATATATAATTATTTTGTCAAATATTGAAGTGTTTTTAAAATGAAATGCAATAAAAAAATGTTGAAAGGTTATTAAATGAACCAATGCAAACTTTCAGACGCCATTACTTTTTAAGACTGCATAAAGCTTAAACATTAAAAATTTAAACTACATAAATTACTAAAATTAGTGCATATATCATATTTTTTGTTTTGAAAAGTAATTCCCTTAATTTTTATAAAATTAAATTATAATTATAGAAAAAAGATTATTATATGATATATTGTACCTTAATTATTGTATAAGTGCTAAATTAACTGTCCCAGACATTAATTATCACATATGCTAAGCATTATATTTCTTAGGAATAATTAAAAAGGAACAATTTTATGCAATTAATGAATCAGAAAAGTTAACGGTTTCATTAGTTGAACTCCTTAAGGTATTTGCTAACGATATGATTTCCATATTTTTCTAATAAAGTCATTTAAGTAGTTGTAATATTACTTAGTATTCTTTGATTGTCTTTTGCCTCAAATAAGGTCAAATCAGCATTTATTTTTCACTTTTCCGGCATTGATAAATGGCAAGCTATGTAATGGTTACGGATATTGATCTCTAATGACTTTCAAATAATTTTACTCATTAGTCGGCTAGTTTTATTTGATAGCACTTAAATTTTTCCCCTCATTTTAGTAAGTAAATTGTGATAAAAGACAAGACATGAATTTTAAAAAACTAAATTCTCAGATTAGCATGAATATCAAGCATAGAGAAATATGCTTCTTATTTATTAGTTCCTTAACCCTTTAACGGACAGTGGTTTCGTAGCAAAACCATCTATTAAACATTTTTTTTTAACTTTACTTTTTGGAGTACTTTACTTTATCTTTTTATAATTATTTACGGCTCCAATCTCATACATCTGTGATATATGGAAGCCAATGATGTAGAATCAAGAGCTTTTGCAGTTAAGAAAAACATTTCGGAGATATGAATGAGTTTTCTATTATATATATATATATATATATATATATATTATATATATATTATATATATATTATATATATATATATATATTATATATATATTATATATATATTATATATATATAATGTGTGTGTATACATATGTATATGTATATATATATATATATTTATATATACATATTATACATTTTATACATATTATATTTTTGATATTTTAAATATATAACAGATGATAGTGCTACGTTTAACTTATTTATTTCTTTTCTATTGAAATATATGTATTTAAACTTTCTGTACTTGAGAAGTCAGATTCAATTTATCTTACTTATGATCTCAAATAAAAGTATCTATACAAACAACACTTTCAAGTTTTTAATATGTTTATTTATTATACCTGTTTAAGGATTATCATTTATTGTTCTTCCAGTATAGTTAAACTTTTAAAAAGGCATAATGTTCAAGCTGTACAAGGGTAGGGGTTATTCAACTAAACCACTTCTCAAACCCTAATTTGGTATCCTCTAAGGCAAACCCTTCTAAGGAATGTAAAGAAAATTTATATATTTTACATATACAAGGCTTATAGATAACATTTATAAACAAATTACATTAAATTCCCATGAATTTATTTTGGTGACCTTTAAAGGGTTAATTGATATAAGACATGTTTATATATAAAATTTTACCTTGACATGATGCTACGCTTCAGTACAATAGGGAAATAGTTTTTATAACTTCATTTACCTTATACACTGTCTACCAATAAGTTTTTGGACACCTATGAAAATGACGATATCTGAGGTACGTCACGGCCTCCTCCGGTATACATCGTGTAGGAAACAGCATCGGCGTTAGTCGCATGCAAGATGCCGCGCAGTTCGGAGCTCTCTGATTTCCAGAAAGGTATAATTATCGGGTATCACAAATTTGGCTGATCCTTAAGGGACATATCTAGCGATGTGAAGTACCCCAAATCGACAGTGGCCTATGTGATTAAGAAGTGGAAGGTGAGCGGTGATTGTCGGAATGTGCCCCGAGTCGTCAGACCAATGAAACTGGGAGATAGAGACCGACGAGTGCTGTCCAGAAAAATTAGGAAGAACCGCGCCCAACCGATGGCACTCATCCGCGAGGAGTTTCAACAAGCATCATGGCAACAGGGAGTATTGTTTCAATGAATACCATCCGTGAGGAAGCACAAATGTACTAAAATGAAAATTAGATAAGGATTTTTAAATTATGAAATTTTTAAGTACTTGAAAGTAAATGAATAGTATTCGAAGGGAATTTGGTCTTTCTAAAAACACAATGAAATGATAACACGACAAAAAGTAGATTTATTATTTTGTATTTGAATGGTGGGGAAAATATAATACGAACCAAAAATAGTTGAAATCTAAAAATAGAATTTCCATAAAGGTATGAAAATGTTGACATCAAATACAGCCATAAAATCGATTTAGTTTCTTTGCATTTCCGAAACTGTATTTTTTAAACATTCGGGTGCATTTTTAAAAACATATATTAAGGTATTCTATTTTCTGAAGTAGTCAAAATAATGTATTTCTGTAATATTATCTAGTACTAAAGTTTTTGCGTGAAACGACATTTAAAATAATAGAAAATATGTCCGAAAAACATTCTCTTTTTAAAAACATATTTCATTTATTTTTATTACAAACAATTGTTATTATTATCATCGACCTACAATTTGCTCCTATACCCAATTTTAAAACCAAAACTAACTATATTCTTAGAGAAAGTGTACTCAATTGACTAGTTGTACAGTGGAACCTCTATTTTCCGAGCTAATTGGGACCGCTAACCTCGGATATCGGAAATCTCGGTTAATAGAAACCATGTATAAAAACCTTCCGTGCTTGCGAATTTAACTAACGTTTAAAGTAAAAAAACAATAGATAGTTCTTTAAATGATAAAATAAACATATACGAACTTATGTTTCATAGCTAAAAAGATTTAAAAAGAAAATCAACTCTAGTAGTAAATTTTAAAAAAGTAAAATGGAATTTGTTTTTAACTATACTTAGTTAAATATCGAAATACGCATTTTCAAAAATAACACAAATCTCAAGAAAATATTGTACTTTTAAAATTTAATATACATTAATTTGTTAAATTTGCATTCTTTTAAAAAGTCTGTTACCTTTCGTTCCTAAAGTTCAGAATTTCTATCATTAGAAACCCTATTTCGCCAATTTTTGAGCAACTGGAGATAAGCGTCGTTTCTTTGCTCCAAATATTTTAGGGCAGTTGTCAGTGCTTGAACAATTTCACTATGACTTATAGTCGTAGAATCCTTAAAGTCCTCATCTTCATTTTCAGCTTCATTAATGTCTGTGGAAGGATTAACGGTTTGTATGATTCATTGAGAATTTCTAAATTTGGATGTTGATTTTCAACGTCTAGCCACTCGCAAATGTCCTCTTCCAAAACTTCCTCACATCCTTTAATTCCATTGATGATCTCAAGAAGTTCTCTGTTTTCCGTCTGCTGGGATTCACTGTCTCCTCTTTTCAACAATTATTTAGTTGAATGGTTTAAGAATTGTAGCTGGATTCACTAATTGCCATGACTCGGCAATCATGTTGTGAGAAAGAAGTTCCTGTAACATGGGAAACGAACTAAAATGTGTATCATTTTTTCCAAGCTCATTTTGGAAAGGAGAAAAAAAATTAGACTTCGTTATTGTCTCGGTTAACCGAAACCTCGGTTAATCGAAGCTCGGTTAATTGAGGTTCTACCGTACTAAACTTTTTGATATAGTTAGAATTATAATCCATTAATTGAATTTTAAAAGTAAAATATAACTAACGTAATTATGCAAGAACTTTTAAATACGAATATCTTTACACCCTTCCTACCACATCTGTAGGTTGTGGTTGTGGAGAGCTACGGTCTACTTTTTGAAACACGAGGGCTAATGAGACCGGGACCTACTGCTTAAAGCCGATTCCGAACGGCTACGAATATCCATGCCATAGTGGGATTCGAACCCACGAACTCCGGTTCCGAAGCCCAGCACCCTAACCATTCGGCTATCGTTCGGCCCCACATCTGTAGGATGGGTAAAATGTGTTTGCCAAACATGTTTGTTTAAGTAAACATTATCGATACCTAGCTGTAAATTTACTTACGAAATAAAATACAATTGATATTTATATAACACATATTTCACCTACGCACTTATATTGGGAAGTATTTTTTGACCCCTCATCTGTTAAGATTGGTTTATAAGAGGCCTTATGAAAGAGACTTTTATTGACTGGAAAGATTGGTTTGCAGTTCTATGGTCTTGCCACGCGAGCAGAATGTGAAAGAGACTGATACTGAAATAATAAACATATGATGATAAGTCCTTGACTGAATTACCAATGCACACATAAGGGTTGAAAAAGAAGGTTAAGAAATATACACAATTGTACCCCACAATAGAAAATGTATTCATCCTCTAACAATAAAGAGTATTTTAGATCTCGTGATGGCAATATGGGATATTGGTGTAATTCTTCATAGGACATGATAAATACACTAATATGAATATTTACATGTATAAATTATTGAGATTATCGATACAAACTAAGGACTTTTTTTAATTATTTTCCACTGTCATAAAATTCAGAATGCATTATATTTAGATTAATATCTATTTTTCTATAATATTTTACATTTTTCTTCTGTTGAATCATTTTACTATGGAAACAGCTAGCAAACTTTAGTTTTAAGAACATACATTACATCTTGGCAACAGAAATTGAGAGATTTTAGTGAATTATTAGATCAATAGAAACTAGATCAATAAATCAAATTTTTATACACTATTAAATGAGTTCTACAAAAGTAATGAATATTAATTTTTTAGTAAAAAACTATTATATCCTATTGTAAGAGGTACCACGGCTTGGAATTTTTATCACAGACCAAAGAGGAATGTGCACATTTTACTACGAAATCATTAAGTATATGCTAAGGTTAAAACAAGCGTTGTAACAACTGTTTAATAAGGTATAGAAATACTGATTATTATTAATAAAACGTTAATATATTTAGACTAAAAGGACAATTCGTAACTTCTCCCAAAAATTTTCTTTCTATCATCACTTACTTCATTTACATTTATTAGGATTGCTTTCATATGAGACAAGTAAAAAGGATTAATACTCTAAAAATACTATTCATTACTTTTGTAGTACTGATTTAATAGTGTATAAATAATTCATTTATTGATCTATTCTAGTAGAATATATATATTTATAAATAGTTCACTAAAATGTCTGAATTTCTGTCCCGAAGATGTAGTGTGTTTCCTTTAAACTAAAATTTAGTAGCTGTTTCCATAGTAAAATATTTCAATAGAGGAAGAATGTAAAATATTACAGAAAAAAAGGTTTTAATCAAAATATAATGCGTTCTGATTTTTGTGACAACGGAAAATATTTATCAAACTGCTTAATCTACGCTGAAATATTTAATAATTTATGCGTGCAAACATTCATCTTTATATGTATATTATGTCTTAAACCAATTACCCATATTGCCCTCATGAGGATGATCTAAATTTAATGTATTTTCGTTGATTAATGTAGTTAAAATAGTCTTTAAAGGCAGAGGGGTTAAAATACAGGCTTCATTTGTAAGGAGGTAGGGTTGGATGTTTGAAGGTGTTCAAATGGATGAAAGTTTGACATTTGTTTTATTTATGTTGTATACCTGGAGAGACATATATGTAAGAATCATGTGTGTTTTTTCAATTGAAACGAGAATAGAAACCATCGTGAAGCTATCATGTCTATGTAATCACAAAGAAATTAAAAGTAATTTTTACAATGCGTTATATAAAGCATAATGGCGAGATTGAGACCGTTGGTACAGTGCGTTCAGATTATAATGACTAAGAATGTTGAGAAGACCCAAATCAAAGAACCAGAACTAAAATGCGTTACATAAAGTATAATGGCGAGACTGAGGCCGTCGGTACAGATTGTAATGACTAAATTTGCTGAGAAGACCCAAGTTAAGGAACCAGAAGAATAATGTGTTATATAAACTATAATGGTGAGATTGAGACCGTCGGTACAGATTGTAATGACTAAACATGCTGAGAAGACCCAAGTCAAAGAACTAGAACAAAAATGCGTTAAATAAATTATAATGGCGAGATTGAGACCATCGGTACAGATTGTAATGACTAAACATGCTGGAAGACCCAAGTCAAAGAATCAGAACAAAAATGCGTTACATAAAGTATAATGGCGAGATTGAGGCCGTCGGTACAGATTGTAATGCTAAACTTACTGAGAAGACCCAAGTTAAAGAACCAGAAGAATAATGTGTTATATAAAGTATACTGGCGAGATTGAGACCATCGGTACAGATTGTAATGACTAAACAAGCTGAGAAGACCCAAGTCAAAGAACCAGAACAAAAATTTTACAAAAGTACATATCTAGTGTAGTTAAGAAGGCTTAGGCAGAAATTTAAGTTGCATATATTATTAACGTTATAGTATATAGATAATTAGGATTAAAATGGATACTGAATTTGCGCAAGTTTCCCTGTCATTAATCCGGAGAACATATACATACAAACTCCCACTGACATGAAGAAGGTTTGAGTATATTATCAGTCAAAAGTGGACCAGATACGAAAAATGGAGAAAGGCTTAGTTAATTTTCAGGGGAAAAATTTTATCATGGGTCAAGTGTATTACCGAAACCTAAGGCACTTCAAAGATGTGGATAAAGGGTTTCCAAAAAACTGAAAAAGTTGACAAGATTCTTATAGATTAGCTGTTAGAAGAACAATATCTACTCATGAGTTCTAAATGCAAAGTCCATCTCGAATATGTATGCAAGATATTTTTCATCTGATGTTTCCTTTTGTTGTCTTCGAGATATTGCTTTCAGGGGCAGGGATTATCTTATTGGGATATATAGAGTTCCTTGTCCCTGACCTTGCTTCCAGCATAATTTCAAATCCCCTTTCAGACTATTGTTGTAGTCTTGGAAAATTCAGCATCCCATCGCTTGTGAGTCTAGAGTAATTTCTCGGCAGACTTAACTTAGGCGTTATTAAGTCGCCTCATTTGTTTATTTCCAGTACTCAAAACTTGACCAGTCATAAATGATTCTATGTTCATTAATTCTTTGTATCCTTCCCTGCAAATCCACTCAATCATCTCATTTTTGTGGCTTTGATTTTTCACTAGTGTGTGACCTTTATATAAAAAGTGACATAAAATATAGTGCAAATATTACATTTGATCTTATCAAAAATAAAACCCTATCTCTTTTAGAAATGAATATTAATTAAGAAATAGCGTAACATGGATTTCTTTCTACTTCGAAAAATAAAATTTTTCTAATTAAATATGTTCCTGACAATTCATTATTTCTGTGTAGCATAAGACAGCTACAGGTTAATAAATGGAAAGCAATTCAGTGAGTTTATGAGGAAAATAATTTTATAATATCTTCAAAACAAACAATGGAAAAACCCTTCAGTTTAAGAAAATACTTTCCGTGAATATCAAACTGTTATTTAGTTGCAAAAGACAATACAAATGATTTTTCTCAAGTACAGCGTTTTAACAGGAATACAAGTGCACGGAATATCTTTTACTTGAATATTTTATCTCGCAAATTAGGAGTAATTTGTGTTTCAAATTTCAAACAAGAAGCACACCAGAGAAATATTTTTAATTAGATTCTCCCAGTCTTTATAAAATAATTTCATGTAATTACGAAGTTAAACTGTATTGAAGTTAAATGCAGATAACTAAATATTTTATATAAATTTCGTTGAGTTTTAATATTCTACACACAGATTCATTATTTGGAGAGGAATTACTTGTCAGATAAGTTGTTATTTCAGTCCAATTTCTTGATATGTTTTCGTGTGAGTTGCATTAAATAATACTGTCCTTTTACAAGACTGTTTTACATTTCATTGGAAAGGAATTGCAGAGGAATGCTTGTTTACTAGTGATAAGTTAAATGCAGATAATTGTTCTAAATAGTACTTTTTCTTGATCCTAATTGCAATGAAGAAAAATTTTGTGTGAGTTGTATTAAATATTGCTGCCATTTTATAAGACTGTTTTACATTTCGATAATTGGAAAGGAATTGCAGAGGAATGCTTGTTTACTAGTGATAAGTTAAATGCAGATAATTGTTCTAAATAGTACTTTTTCTTGATCCTAATTGCAATGAAGAAAAATTTTGTGTGAGTTGTATTAAATATTGCTGACCTTTTATAAGACTGTTTTGCATTTCGATCATTGGAGAGGAATTGCAGAGGAACGGTTGTTTACTAGTGATAAGTTAAATACAGATAATTGTTCTAAATAGTCCAATTTCTTGATGCTGATTGCAATGAAGAACAATTTCGTGTGAGTTGCATTAAATAATACTGTCCTTTTACAAGACTGTTTTACATTTCCATCATTGGAGAGGAATTGCAGAGGAACGCTTGTTTACTAGTGATAAGTTAAATGCAGATAATTGTTCTAAATAGTCCAATTTCTTGATGCTAACTGCAATGAAGAACAATTTCGTGTGAGTTGCATTAAATAATACTGTCCTTTTACAAGACTGTTTTACATTTCCATCACTGGAGAGGAATTGCAGAGGAACGCTTGTTTACTAGTGATAAGTTAAATGCAGATAATTGTTCTAAATAGTCCAATTTCTTGATGCTAACTGCAATGAAGAACAATTTCGTGTGAGTTGCATTATATAATACTGTCCTTTTATAAGACTGTTTTACATTTCCATCATTGGAGAGGAATTGCAGAGGAACGCTTGTTTACTAATGATAAATTAAATGCAGATAATTGTTCTAAATAGTCCAATTTCTTATTGCTAATTGCAATGAAGAACAATTTCGTGTGAGTTGCCTTATATAATACTGTCCTTTTACAAGACTGTTTTATATTTCCATCATTGGAGAGGAATTGCAGAGGAACGCTTGTTTACTAGTGATAAGTTAAATGCAGATAATTGTTCTAAATAGTCCAATTTCTTGATGCTAACTGCAATGAAGAACAATTTCGTGTGAGTTGCATTATATAATACTGTCCTTTTATAAGACTGTTTTACATTTCCATCATTGGAGAGGAATTGCAGAGGAACGCTTGTTTACTAATGATAAATTAAATGCAGATAATTGTTCTAAATAGTCCAATTTCTTATTGCTAATTGCAATGAATAACAATTTCATGTGAGTTGTATTAAATATTGCTTCCATTTTATAAGACTGTTTTACATTTCCATCGTTGGAGAGGAATTGAGGAGGAATGATTGTTTACTAGTGATAAGTTAAATGCAGATAATTGTTCTAAATAGTCAAAATTCTTGGTACTAATTGGAATGAAGAATAATTTAAATTTACCTTCATAGTATTTTACATTATTTTTTTCCAGTAAGTTGGTTAATTTCACATCTACGAACATTGTTTGGTTGCGTTAGATTTAATTTTACTAGAATCTAATGCTTAAATCACATTAAGAATAATTTTAAAGAGCTATGTTAACAGGTGGACAAAGGGATTATATACAAGTGTTGCTTATATGACCTATTTTCAATGAAATACTGTTTCGTTTACATTCAATCCCTTACCTATTCGATTTGTCTGAAACACCTAGAAATTGTAAACCTCAGAAACTTTATCTTATTTCTTTTACAGAGACGACACACAGTTTTGAATACTTTAGTTTATAATGAATAATTTAACATCAAGCTAATTACGAATTTTCAACCACTACTTGAAGTGGAGAGAAACTAATAATAAATTCATATAAATTTCTATTTACAATATTCATATCTCATAGATTGTTATTTAAAGAATTTTATGTCAGAACGGTTGTTATTTCAGTAAATGTAAATATTTTCGTGTGAGTTGCATTATACAGAATGCACACAGAGTTGCACACAGAAATATAAAAGCGGGTAAACATGGCAATAAATAGTGATGAATCATGACGGGGAAATATGAGATGATCATGTCAATAAATAGTAATGCATTATTAGTGAAAAAGAATAGCGTATTTAATATACTTATCTTTTCCATGTTTGGAAACTCATCTAATAAACTATGAAATTTAAGTCTTAGAATTCTATGGATATTTTGATTACATTGTTCAGATAAATCATCTGTTCAGTTAAATACTTCTATTCTTTAAGGTATTCGTCTACGTTTGGAGAACTTTTTTCTTTAAACGTAAAAACTAGTTCATGTTTTTACATTTTTAGATTTACTTTTTATATTATTATAGAGAATTGCACTTAAAAAATTATTCCTGGAGAAGGTTTTATAAAATTTCTAATAAATGAAGAAATTTAGTAAAGAAATCGGGTTTTTTCAAAAGGTCTAATATTTTAATAAATTGAATTATTTCAATATTTTTTGATGCAACACGCTTCTTGTACACTGGGTAGTGAATCACCTAAAATTTTTGCTTAATTTACATTTGGTAAAAAAAATTGGTCCTTCAAAATCATACGTATTGAATTTTTAACGAATTTTCATTACCTTTATATCTAACTATGAGTGTAACACCATTAAAAATTATCCAAATTTAAAGGTTTTAGGTCATTCACTAGTAAATACTATCAGAAGCATTCATAATAATTTTCAACCAAATATTTTAAGAACTTTTTGAGAAATCACATTTCAAGTCTCAACATTTTATTAAAAATATCGTTCTGAGAAAAACGCATTTGAAGTTTATGAAATCAACTTTAACTGTTAAAAATTAAAAAACATGTTTGAAATTCCCCACACTTTCTAGCTTTAAAAGTTTTTAATTTCCAAGTTGCTAATTATTAAAAAATACTAGAAAAATGTATAAACTAATCTTCATGAAAATTAAAAAAGTTTTGTCCAAAAAATTCTGTTGAAAAGGCTTTAAATTCACAACTTCCGGTTCCGAAGTCGCTACTTCCGTTTTGTTTTGACAGCTGTTACTAATGTTTAAACAACTGTACATTTTCTTTAAAATATCTTAAAGACAAAACAAAAACAGATTTAGAAGACTAAAAGTTGAAATTCTACAATAGAGAAATAAAAAAAAATTATGATTTTTGGCAAAAAATGACGTTTTCAACGTAGACGGATACCTTAACAAACAATTATTACCTGCTAAAATACTTCATTCATGTTGACTTTGTTTGTGGAATAATTTACGAGGCAATTTTTAATGGAAATCTGAGTTTCATAATAAAAATTATAATAAAAATATGAATAACAATAATGAAAAATTCGAATTTTCGCTAAAGTAAATTTGAAATTTTCTTAACCAATAAATATTATTAATTACTTATTAATTATATTATTAATATTTTTAATATAGTCACGTGCTGAAAGCATAAATAGGGGTGATTTTCCCTAGTTTCGTCACTCTCTACCTTAGCTTTCAGACTGTCAGTTAGCGTTCGGTTAGCGTCTATATTTAGATATGGCACGTACTAAGCTGACTGCTCGTAGAGTACCGGAGGAAAGGCTCCCAGGAAACAGCTCGTCACAACATTTATCCCTTATATACTTTAAGGCTTTCTAACTATGAAACATCTAACTTAAAAGCCGTCGCTAGCGTGTAGAGTAATTAATAATGGAGATTAAACAACTCTCGTAGTAATCCCTAAGCATGCAGAGTTATGATAGCACACGAAAAATGCGAAAATTAATCAAATTTTGTATTTCAGCTCACGAATTGTAGATTTCCTTCTGCGTAGTTCAACACACTAAGCAATCCTCTCTCTTGAATAAACATTTGGAAGAAATCCTATATGAAACAAAAAAATATTTTATTAAACTGTGTGGATATATTTGAGCTAATGGTAAATTGGGAAAATCGTAAGACGTCTTATTACGTAAAGTTAATTACATTACTCAGCAGTACTAAGCTGTTTCTAATATTTATATTTATACCAATAAGTGATGAATATACACTGGAGGATATAGTTGGGATTTTAAAATCCCAAAGTATTATAGACTGATGGAATAAAGGAGGAATACACTAGATTTTTTATTCCATAGAAAAATGAATTAAAATGACACAAATTGCTGACAGGAAAATAAAGTGGACGTTGAGACCTCATTTGCACTAGCTCTAGTATGTTACTAAACCTGAAAATTAAATATTATGGAAATCTAAATGAATAGAAAAAAGTTAATAATCTTAGCATTAAAACATATTATTTACAGCTTAAAAATTTCATTCAATGAATAATATAAAATCAATAAAGGGAAACAGTATTTTGCTGCAAGAGCATTTATTTGAAAATTAAATTCTGACATGAAAATTGACTTAAATTATGCAGTGGATGAAATTATAATAGTTTAGCATAAGGTTTTTAAATTTAAAATAATAATGCTATTAAAAGTGTCTGAAAAATGCCATTAACTTTTATTATTCAAAAATGTTTTTTCAATTCTTTACATTTAAAAGAAAAATATTTTAATCAAAATAAGTTTAAAAAAACTCATTAATCTTATATACAATTAAAATATATTTCTAACTTAATTTAATCTAAAAATATCTTTTTTTAGTAGAATAGTACTGAATTTAAAACATAAGTAACAAAACAAAACAAAAAAAAACAACGATAAAAATGCGTTACAAGAGAAAAAAAAATTAGACACGAGAAAAAAAATACAAGTTTAAAAATGAAATTAATTTATCTGATTCATTTGTTTCATTTCTCTGACAAAAATTTTAACAAATGCATAAATTTATCAAATAAAAATTGTAGTTTTAGTCATCCAAGTTTTATAAAAATATGTCGATACTTTGGGCGTAATTAAAATTACATAAAGTTAAAATTTGAAGTAAATTAATTAACACAAATCTCAATAATACCCAGATATAGGATGTAACAAAGTAGTAAAATATGAGTCCTTATTTGTTAAAATTTTACCATGTAAAATTTGCTGAAAAATAGCAATTAATAGATTTAAAATCCGGCACTTATTTTAAAATTCCTTTAAAATTTGAATGATTTCCGCTCTGATATTTAAATCTAGTGATAGTGGGATACCAAAATTCTCATTTTTCAAATCGAGAATAGCTTGGTATACTGGACATTTTAGACTATTTCGACATTTTATCATTACGTCAGATTCCAGGAAAAAGATGAATATAAAATAAGATATTTGAGGATAGAGATAGTTCAGTTCTTAAATAAAGGAGTATAAGTACTGAGAATACTTATACTCCTTGTATAAGTACTGAGATTCCGTTTGTACTACAGACGAAGAATTCTTTAGAAGAACAAAGTTAATTACTTTATAAGACACGAATTTTGACCAATCGAAAAGGGAGTTTTATATTGAAAAGTACGAAAATGGGAAGGCAATCAAGGTACCATATTTAACCCTTTAAAGGTCGCTATTACAATTTTTTTTCAGATTTAACCCATATTGTACCACACCAACTAAATATTTCTGTAAGTTAATAAAACTTCATCCATATCATTAATATGGTGTAATTAAGCATATAAAACCAAAATTTTGAAAAAATATTTTTATTTTTTTATGTAATTAGCTGTCCTATAAATAGGACAACGGTCCAATACACTACTAAAATTTAACAAATATCACTTTCATCTCATTAGGCTGATTCATAGGTCAAATTTGTAGAAATAGTAAATGTAAAGTCCAATATTACATTTTAAGCATACTGTTGTTGGTTTTTTCACACAGTTTATGAACTATGATCTTTGATAAGGGATAATAAAAAAAGGGATATTCATTGTACGATGCTAACATACATAATTTATATCCAAATTTTTTAAAGGTTTATTTTTCATGAACATCTTGTAAATGTGCCTTTCTATATATCTTACCAGTCTTTCATCGATGGTGAGATTTTCAGGAAATATACCAAAATTGCTTCAAGGTTATGTTGATTTTGTCATAAAGAGGTCGAATTGTATAATAACAATCTTGTGGATCAATTGAAAAATTATCGTTAAATTGAATAAAGGGCTTGGTGTCATTATACCGTTTTCTGGACATAGCGTTACTCATTAATGTAGGTCAAATGTCTGGAGCATTTTCCCAGTACATTTTTTCGAGTGGTAACTAATAGTACCTACTAAAGAAATTGACACCTAAAAATTGCGTGAGTTCTGTTTCTGTAATGCTCAAAGAATGTGTTTTGGGGGAAGGATCTGCATACCGATTTGTTTCTGTTTCAGTAACAGATATTATGCTATGAACCATCATGTGGAAGAGTTCAATTGAAGTTTTTTCCTGCAACCACGCTTATAATTTCATAATCTCGTGTTGAAATTGAATAAGTGATTCAATTTCAAATTTTGGTAATTCAAATTTTGGTTGACGTTTTACCCACTGGGGTTTTTTTTTTGGTAGAAGATGACATTCTTTATAGTTATTTGATAAAATTTCAATACCAGCGGTGTCTTAAATTTTTAGCCCATCATGCATTCATGGATTTTCACATTTTGTGGCTGAATCATCTATTTCTTCCTCATCACTAACAGAGTCTGGATTAGGAGGAACAATACTAATTTCAGGATCATCAATTCCTCATCACTTAACGAATTCATATATTCGAGAGTGTCTTGGACTGTTGAAAATCTACGTGGCATTTTTACAGAAGCAAAATGCAGAGTAAAGTATCCATATTCTTAGCAGAAAAGAAATAGAGCTGCATGCAGCACTAAACACTAAACAAATTTCAACCAAGCATGAGAGTAAGAGATTAAGTTTATCTTTCAATCTCTAGTTTTCCTGATTACAATAGATATATATTTCCCCTTGTTGTGTCCAGGTGTGCGAACAGGTGTTTGAACAGGTTTTCATTGAAAGATAAGAAAAGAATGTGTGCCATGAATGCAATAAAGAATTCGTGGAAAAATAATCGGGATTGGACCGTTGTCCTATATTTAGGACATCTTTTTTATATTTACAAAATACACGTGTAAAATATATTTTTGAACAAAAACGCTCAGCTACATTATTAGTTCTGTTTATAAACTGCAAGTATCCTCCACGACGTTTGAAAATAATAATAATAATGAATATAAAATTAAAGATTAAAAAATCACAATTTTTAAGAGGTTGCTGAAAATAGATTGTACAATCCAATATAATTTTATTTCTCACTTTTTTTTGCTATTATACTAAAGTGTGTCTATTTTAAAGGTGTTAAAATAAAATCCACAGAGGAAATAGTTATAACTTTGTTATTAAATGGATTTACATTTGCTGTCCTATTTATAGGACAGCGGTCCAATATGGGTTAAGGGCCTTAGGTTATAAACGTTGTTTGAGAACTTTATAAATATGAAACATAGGAAAACACTCCTTTAGTAGGTAGAATTTTTTTTGAAGGGGGGAGGGGGTAATTGGGAAACCCTTCCCTTGTATAGCATGAAAACAAGAGTTTCTTAAAATTAATTATATTGGAAGAACAATGTATAATTATTATAAAAATGATATAATACGTAGATGACTACAACAATTTCCATTGTTGTTTTGGGTAGACGTTTATATTTGAAGTCATAAGGAGAAAAATCAAATTCGAGATTTTTCATGTAAAGTAATTTTAAACTAATATATTTCAAAGAGAAAAATAAACTATGCCAAATTCTATTATCTATTGCTACATCAAAGAGTCTATAACATAGAAAATCGAAAACAAAAATCCTTCCTACGTATTTAAAAAGAAGAGAAAAAAGTATTAACAGGTGGTTTCGCTGTGAAACCACTCCCCGTTAAAGGGTTAATATAAAATTGAAAAGCACACGATTGTTTTATGAACTTTATAAAACGAGCTATCTAATTTCATAAACAGAAGAACAAAGTTATTGCTTTATAAGACACTAATTCGACCAATCCTCTCATACGCTGCTGAAACATGGACATTAACCCTCTAAGTGGTTCGCACGTACAATTCCGCCAAACCGATGATGACTTCAAAACGTACAATTTTCGATCTCCAAAAACGCTCCGAAAATGGATGTTATGTACATTTTTGCCAGTGCTTTCCCCTATGGAGTTTTGAGGTAGGAGGGTCTGGTCTATTGTTTAGGAACTGCAACCCTCTTTCACTGACATTTCTTGAGAGATGCAACCCTACCCCCGAGACACAAAGACGCTGATAGCTTTTCATGCCTTTGTAAATCTCTATTTCGAAGTATTTCGTTTGCGATAACAGATGTATTTCTAATTGCACCCTTTAAATATCTTGGATTACTTTCGTAAAAAAATATAAATAAGAGTCTCAAAGAATATTTTTATTTGTATCTTTAGAATCCATAATTTCTTATGGGATAATATTCGAGACTTGACGAGCTTTATGTGTATTTAAAATTAACAATCTATAATATCTATTTATATATCATTATATAACCGGAAGTAAATTGGCAATAACGGGGTTGGGTTTTCCATATTCCATTCTAGTCGATAAAGGGTAAAGGTAAACATCATAGAACCCTTTGGCCACTAATATTAGCTTATTTTGGAGAATTATTTTCTAGATGTGTTCCACTCGGAGGGTTAACTGAAAGAAACAAAGAGACTCTGGCTGTTTTTTGAAAGAAAAATACTCCGCAGCATTTTAGGAACTTTGAAAGACAACGACACCTGGAGGAGAAGAACAAATTCCGAAATCTATAAAATTTTTAAGGAGCCAGACATAATAAAACTTATTTCTATTCTTTCTATCATTTCTATTGACATGACACGTGATTAGAATGAATGACGACCAAGAGGATCTTCGAGGTCATACCATTGGGAGCTAGTAAAAGGGGAAGACCAAGAATTTGGTGCATTGGCTGTCTTGAAATAGACTTATAGATCCTAAAAATCAAAAACTGGAAGAGTCTAATGAGAAAAGAGACGCCTGGAACTCGATTCTGCGGAAGGCCATGGACCACCCTGGGCTCGCGTGCCATTGAAGAAGAAGAAACGAGCTCTTTATGTAAGAAAGATAAAGTGGAATGAAGTAGAGTTATCCAGAATATTTTGATTTGGTTTGGGTTTTGAGCACTAAGGTTTAAACTTTTTTTACTTCATGATAACTAATAATCCTTCTTAACACATTGTATGCGGGACAGTACGTTTTCTGACGATTGATACTTTCTAGAAAATATTCGTACGTTCATTTAACCTAAACAGAAAATACTCTAGCTGTAAATTTTTGAATTATGTCACAAAATAATAAATATTTCTTCGTTCTAATTTATTATTTTCCTATCATCCCATTCACGGAGCAACTACAAATCGAGAAAAGATAAAATCTGTTTCAGATAATGTCTTCTTTCCTGCCCATTACACGCTTGTGACTCCAGAAAAATCTCTACAAAACACATTAAGGTACATTCTGAAAGAAATTTTTACATTTATTTACTTTTAATTACATTTAATTAAATTTAATTTTTATACACCTTGTATTCCATCCATAAATTTATTTTAAAAGAGAAAATTTTTCTACTAAATGAAAATATTTGTTTTGTTTCCTAGAGGGTAACATTAAAAAATACAGATATATATATAAAATATAATTTATCTTTCCCCCTTCTAGAAAATTTTCGTATGTTCATTTAACCTAAACAGAAAATAATTTCGCTGTACATTTTTGAATTATGTCACGAAATAATAAATATTTCTTCGTCCTAAATTATTATTTTCCCATCATCCCATTCACGGAACAACTAAAAGTCGAGAAATAAAAGATAAAATCTGTTTCAGATAATGTCTTATTTCCTTCCCATTACACGCTTGAGACTCCAAAAAAATCTCCACGAAACACATTAAGGTACATTCTGAAAGCCATTTTTACATTTAATTACTTTTAATTATATTTAATTACATTTAATTTTTATACACCTTGTATTCCATTAATAAAGTTATTATAAACGAGAAAATTTTTCTAGTATAAGTATTAAGTATTATAAGTATCTAGTATATCTAATTTATCTAGTATCTAGTATCTAGTATATCTAGTATCTAGTATAACTAGTATCTAGTATCTAGTATCCAGTATAGTATCTAGTATATCTAGAATATCTAGTATCTAGTATATCTAGTATATCTAGTATCTAGTATATCTAGTATAAGTATTATAAGTATATAAACAAGTATTTTCATTAAATACTTGTTTTGTTTTCTAGAGGGTAATATTAAAAAATACATACATATATATATATATATATATATATATATATATATATATATATATATATATATATATATATATATATATAAAATCTAATTTAATGTTCCCACTTCTAGAAAATTTTCGTACGTTCATTTAGCGTAAACACAAAATACTCTCGCTCTAAATATTTGAATTATGTCATGAAATAATAAATATTTCTTCGTCTTAAATTATAATTTTTCCATCATTTCATTCAAGAAGCAACTAAAAGTCAAGAATTAAAAGATAAAATCTGTTTCAGATAATGTCTTATTTCCTTCCCATTACACGCTTGAGACTCCAGAAAAATCTCCACGAAACACATTAAGGTACATTTTGAAAGCAATTTTTACATTTAATTACTTTTAATTACATTTAATTACATTTAATTTTTATGCACCTTGTATTCCATCCATAAATTTATTTTAAATGAGAAAATTTTTCTACTAAATGAAAATACTTGTTTTGTTTTCTAGAGGGTAACATTAAAAATACAGATATATATAAAATCTAATTTAATGTTCCCCCTTCTAGAAAATTTTCGTACGTTCATTTAGCCTAAAAAGAAAATACTCTCCCGGTAAATTTTTGAATTATGTCACGAAATAATAAATATTTCTTCGTCCTAGATTATTATTTTCTTATTATCCCATTCATTGAACAACTAAAAGTCGAGAAATAAAAGTTAATTTCTGTTTCAGATAATGTCTTATTTCCTTCCCATTACACGCTTGAGACTCTAGGAAAATCTCCACGAGACACATTAAGGTACATTCTTAAAGCAATTTTTCCATTTAATTGCTTTTAGTTTAAATTTAATTACATTTAATTTTTATACACCTTGTATTCCATTCATAAAATTATCTTAAACGAGAAAAAATGTCTATTAAATGAAAATACTTGTTTTGTTTCCTAGAGGGTAACATTAAAAAATACAGGTACATATAAAATTTAATGTAATTTTCCCCCTTCTAGAAAATATTCGTACGTTCATTTAACCTAAACACAAAATACTCTCGCTGTAAATTTTCGAATTATATCACGAAATAATAAATATTTCTTCGTCCTAAATTATTATTTTCCCATCATCCCATTCACGGAGCAACTAAAAGTCGAGAAATAAAAGATAAAATCTGTTTCAGATAATGTCTTATTTCCTTCCCATTACACGCTTGAGACTCCAGAAAAATCTCCACGAAACACATTAAGGTACATTCTGAAAGCAATTTTTACATTTAATTACTTCCTAAGGTCTATTGGGTGTGTAATATGTATTTAATATATATGCAGTGATAGGTTTACTAAAAGCGTTTCGTTGAACAATGAATTATGTTAACTAATAGTCACACAATGCTTGAAAGAGTTAAAAAAAAACAACCTTCTCATATCGGATCCTCGAAATAAATATAGGTCAGAGTGACTCCAGAGTGCAGCGTGACCTTTCCTATGAAGCATTATCGATCTCGGAGGCTTACATCTCTCTCGTAATTGAGTGTGCGAGAATTTAAGATGGCAAGAGAGGGGAAAGAGGGGAAAAGACATAAAGGGAAGTTTTGCGGTCTTTGTGGGAAGCTCAACAGAGCGATAGTTTGCTTGTTATCAGACATGTTATTTTTTCCCTTTTACCAATAATCCCTTTTTTAGTTTCGTGATTAATGATTATTCCATAAATATGTTTTGGATAGATAAAGAATCACGTTAAAAACCCTGTAAATTGTTTCATTAGTTTTTCGGGCAATGTTTTGACAAATTACGGTGAAATAGTAGTGGAACATTTTTACTAAAACTTACAGTAGGTTAAAAAAGTACATAATTCTAACGCTAATAAAATATAATGTTCCTTATTTTTTAGTTATGCCTATAAGCTCTTAAATTTAATTATTAAATAATTCAAATATACAAATCAAAAACAGAATGTCGTGTAGTCCTCGTTTATATTTGAGTATTAACCTGTGATCAAATGTATAGTGGTGATTTTATTTTGATTGCGTTGTGTAAATGTATTTTTGTACTAAATTTAACCACGGGTTCTGAGAAACTACAGACATAAATATGAAGATAAACTAAAAGCTAAATTAACAGCATCCGAAACTAGCTTAATATAAAAAAAGTAAATTTATTATAATATATATACATCTATGTACATACAAAACTGATGCTAAGTTTCATAAAATAAGCTTTGTCAACATCTTCTAAATTAGTTCTGACAATTTTTTAATACTTTAGTAATTTTATAAATAGAGAGAGGACCTAATCTCAATTTCAAAATGTATGTAAAAGGGGATACCTTTGGGGAGTGAAAATGGTGTGCCCGGAACACTACTGGTTGATGGGTGTCTATGGATATTTCGTCGGTCTGGTCAGGGGCTTCCTCCTGAGTTTTTGGGATGCGGCCGTGCTATTTGATGCAGGAACCCTTCCTGTCGGACTTGGCTGGACTCTCGAACTCGTTCCGTCGGACTTCTCTCCTAGTCTAGACTATGGAACACCTTATGTCGGATTCTCTCCTCGTCTCGACTATCGAACACCTTCTGTCGGACGCTCCTCTAGTCTCGACTATCGAACACCTTTCTTTTTTTTAGATTTTTCATATTTTATTAATTTCAACCTTGTCCCCTCTTCCTTCTTATCGTCCAATCGGGATAGTTGTAAGAATCTCATTGGTATGCTTTAACCCCGCCTTGAGACCACCAATGTGAAAAACCTTAACCCTTCTAATTGGACACTGTCCCTTAGGGACTCATAAATACTTCACAAAGGTACATTCGTATTTAATGTCAAGTACGGAGACAGGATTCTAATCTGGGACTGAGATCAGAACCCCGTCCGAGACCCTTGTACAAGACAACAATATCAGTAAAATATAAATTTATGGTCCTCTGTCTTTTTACAAAGATGTGATGAAGTCAGATTTAGATCCCGAGCATTTTACTTCTTGTATGAATGAATCAATTATATTACTGATCTAAATCGCCTCATCACACAGAACACTCAGAACAGCTAATTATAATTCAGCATTTAAAGCCTTAACTTCAAATCTATGACTACTACTTTTAGACTTAGACTTAGATGACCCACACCCACATCCAAATGAAAAGACTATAGATGCAAAAGTCTAAGTGGGTGGAGAAAACTTTTCCACCTTATTCATTTTAATGTTATACACTAAACTATTGATTTAAAACAAAAAAAATTTTTATCATTATCATTATTTTATTAAATATTTTATTCATTCTAAAACTTTAAAATTTAATTTGTATAAAAGAGTAGTTTGAATTTAAGATAACAAAATTTCCTTTAACTTTTTAATATGATTACGATTGTTATCTATTCTTTTAAAATATTCGATCTGTGTTTCGTTTTCGTATTTTTTAATAAACATCGGAACGCGATTGCATCTTACTTGAACGTAATGCTGAGGGTTGCCTATCATTCCACATTTACAATTTGGTGAATCTAGTTTTCCAATTATATACAAGTAGGTTGGGAAACTTCCATGACCGGTTATGAAATAATTTAATATGTTATTTTCGAATTTTAACTTTTGTTCTACTTATGACATTATAGTATAGGTTGCTCTTCCTTTTTCACTATTGTGCCAATAATCTTGCCAATCTTTATTTATGTTTTTTTCCATATATTTTTTAAGTATTGATACCGGAAGCTGTATTGGTTTGTAATTTATTGATTATATAGTGGCGTTCTTTGCTAAAATATCGGTATTAATCACCGGTAATAATCATTACCGGTATTCCCCATATGAACTTTGATCCAAATTATATTAATTGTTCGGTTATTCATGTTTTTGCATTCTTTTTATATCTCGGTAATTAATTTGGATTTCGGTACTAATTGTTCTAGGCTCTTGATTACTGAAAGACTGTCGGTATATAAATATATATTGTCTTCACTCGATTGTTTTAACTTTCTGAGGGAATCAAGTATTGCAGACTCCTCAGCTTGAAATACAGCATTATGACAATGCAATTTTGTTTTACAGGTATATACTATCTTATTTCTTTTTATTATTACATAACTGTAACCCGTTCCTGTTTCCATTTTATTTCCATCTGTAAAGTACTACTTTTAGACATTACCTTGTGTCTGTCTCATCATATACTTAACACGTTGACTGCCATGCGGGTCCTCAGTGACCGGCACTTGACTTGGCCACAGTGCCATGGAGGCCACAGGTGACCGGCAAAAAACGAAGGAGAGGCGATTAATTCATTTCTTGTTCTGATAAACTTTGCTTTTTCACGCAATCTTTTAGGTCCGAATTGCACGCTTGGTAGCGTGTCCGCTCAATTGCTCACTTTCCTGAGGTTGATGGCTCTGTCCCCGGCGACGACCACAACCAGAGAATTTTTCAATATTTAATCAATGCAATCGGAACAATATGTCACCACTTTTTTAGCCAAATTCTCTTGTTCTTCTAGCTGTTTTGAATGCTAAAGAATTAAAGTAATCACTTAGCTATAGAAGCACGATTGTTTAAAAAAAGGACATTCGAAATAATTGCCTACCGCTCCGTGGGAGTCACCGGTGACCCCCACCACGGAAACTGCTTCAAGCATGATTTTATAACTCATTTTAGCTGATGCAAATAATAATTCAGCATATTCATCGCATAATGAAAGTTCAAGTCGGCGACTTCGACTAACCATCGAAAATGCGTCTGGCAGTCAACATGTTAATATTCTAAAAACTCTTTGCGAATCACAATATGGAGCATTCGAAAATGAATTATGGCATTTAATTTACTTCATAAAACATATCGGGAGTAATATGCATTTAATATCTACCGAGTAAGGTTTTATAGATGTGTTTCATTGAAATGTGGTGCTATGAATAGTGTTAATAAATAATTACACAGTGTTAAAGAACTTGGAAAAAAAGCTTATATCAAATTCTTGAGATAAAAATAGTTTCCATACCTTTACACCTCGGTTCAATGCCCCTTTTTTTCTCTGTCCCAATCACTTGGTGAAATTTCCCCTTCGGGTGTGCAGGTGCGCTCATTAAAATGGCCCCTTTGGTGAAAGTTGACATTATTGCTTAGTTCCTGTCCCCAAATCTCACGGCTACATCCCAGCCTGGGCTTCACCGGTACACTTGTGCCACTCTGTGAGCTATAACTGCTCCGAAGGGGTTCCCACTAAATCTCGAAGTCACCGGCTGCACCTAAATTCTTCTTGGAAATTTAGTCCACAGCTGTGAATGCACGTGCTGACCATCGTGGGAAAGTACATCGGTACAACATGATTGTAGAACCATTTTTAATTTAAATATATTTGAAAAAGCTCTTTTTTAATACTGATTGAAAGTTAAAACTTTGTTCTCATAAAACTGTTTACTACATAAAACATAAGAAAAAAACATCAAAATTCAGCAAGAGTTCATGTTGAATCAGGTTTATAATATATTTATTCATGTATATTCTTTATATATATTTCTTTATATGATAAATATTATATAAATTTCAATATTAGGTAATTTTTTTTGTAAGCTAAGACATATTTTTTGTAATGCATTTATAAATTTAAGAAACAAAAAATTTACAAATTAAATTTCACATGTAAAAGTAGTACTTAACTTTTTTAGTCTATGAGATTACAACCTTAAGTATTTATATATCACTACAGTCGATTCTCTTCTTATACCTTTTAGAATAAAAAATAAATATAGTACGTATTAAACCAAGTCAAGTTCAGTTTAATCAAAAATGAAGTGAGTGGGGTTATTACAATGCATAGCTGATAATCTTAAAAATATTTTAATGTGCTTAAATACTTAACACTCTTCTATTTATTACTTATCTTCTAGTTCTAGGAATAAACTATTTTCATAAAATACCGAAATTTGTCTCGTTAATCACATCCGTTTAACATCATTGACAGCTTAATGTAGTAAGAAGAATTTTTAATAAGAAAACTACGGGTTTTAATCTCCAAATTCAATATTGGAATGTGAAAAACAATGCATCATTATAAGAAAAATATTAAAGTAAGTAAATTATAGTTTTTTTTATGCTTTTTTTTAAAGTCTTACATGTGATTCTTATTTAAAACAGTAAAATGTATACATAAATACTTTATGTATGTATGTTTGTATATGTATGTTGTTTAATAGTCCGATAATTCTTTGCAAAATTTTACAAGCCAACTTGAAGGATTGAGGAAGGTCAAATTGTTTGATGTTCAATGACGTATAATGACAGAATGCTTTTTTAAGTTTTAATTGGATATGATGATATTGTTTTGGATCCATTTGATATATTTCGCTATTATTACGTCCTAAAATTATTAACATCTTTTATATAACTTAATTAATCGTTTTAATTGGATTTGATTATACTATTTTGGATCCATTTGATATATTTCGCTATTATTACGTCCTAAAATTATTAACATCTTTTATAATATAATCATCATTATATCATCTTTTAATTTAATTCCTCTGAGAACGCTTAAAATGTCTTTTCAGATAATACAATTTTCCTTACTTATTTATCCTATTTTCTTGATTAATTTCATTATATCAATTTTAATTCTATATATTCCTTTTATTTTGAAATGAATTGCGCCATCTGTTTATAGTATTTTTAAAGGGTAATCTCATTTGTTTAAATCTTTTAATCTCAAATTTTTTAAACTATGGTAATAAAGTTATAATTTGAAAAAGTATTTAGCATTTATGTCCCATAATATTTTTTATTTGTAGATACATTTATTACCTTTTTATGATCTTAAAATACTTTTCCACTAGTTCGTAGAAAGATTAAACGTCAAATACGACCCAATATAATTCTTTTTTTATTTGGATTATATTTATTAATTTCATGAGGAAAATTAGATTAAAAATGTGTTATTCATTTCATGAAATGTTTTATTTTATTTTATTTTGAAATTGCCTATATTATCTACTATTATTTTGATATTACCTACAAATAACAACCTACAAATATTCTAGAATTTTTATATAAATTTAATTACTTTAATGTGATAACTTAAAGTATCCATATTTAAGCGTAAAATTTATATACAAAACAAAGTCACGACTGGAAGCTACTCGTTAATAATTTACAAAAATAGTCGTTAATAATTTACGAAAATAAAAGCTGTTTTCAACAAAAAGAAACTGCACTTATACTTCATTCTACTGCTGCAATAGAAACACTGTATTTGGGTTATTTACCAAGAATAAACCCCTTCCATAAATAGAAAACTTCAGTCACTAGTAATGGTCCAAAGATTAAATAAAATCGAAAACTATCGTTCTACTTAAAGACATGCAGTAATAGAATGGGTATATTTAGTTTTATTTCGATGGCAAAACTTTCTTTCAGAAAATATCTAAGCATATGTAACTCAGTTTCCGAAAGATAATTATCGGGTATAATTTAAAGTTATTCGGTAAGTGAATAAATACGATTCATAAAATTTACCGAAACTGAAAATTTGCAAATTAGTGTGGGTTATTACATTAGTGAGCATTATGTTATTTCCATTTTAATCGTTTTAAATATTTTACTCTGTATTAAACTTGACTTGTTTGATGCAATATTTCACAGAAATAAGCATGAATCGTGGTAGCTCAGTAGGTAAAGGCAACGATCTCGTAACTGAAGGTTGAGGTTTCGGAACCCGTGCCGGCCTATGGTCCACGGTGTTCGTTAAAGTTAATTGGGGCACGTAAAATAGGTTCGTAGTCACCATGTCCTCCAAGTTCTCGATTAATACGCTTGGGGGGTAAGCCAAGTCTGTGGGTCTTCTGCTTGGTCGCCGCTTCAAAATTACGAGGACTACTTCAGCGAAGTCGTTCTTTCACCTTAACCCCTTCGCGCCTAGTGTCACAAATACATGCCAGCAAGAAATGCACTCACTTCCCGGCCGACACACTGGTGTGCCAGAGCGTTTTCTTGTTCACCCCCGACCGTCACATATGTGTGCTAGTGTTGTGGAACATTTTAAAAACTATAAGTTTTGACACAAGATGGCATTGTATGTTCATATGGGTTTAGATACATGTAGATTTGACCTTGTACTTAATAGAAGAGTAGTATGATACACATACAAGTTGTTTTTGATTATATAAACATGGGGGAACAGGAATGTTTCCGACTGACATGTTTTATGACGGCTCTTTAAATTCCCACGTGATATTTGTTTATGTAAGCAGGAGAATTTTATTTTTGCTAAAGCATTGTGTATTTCTATTTGCAGTCCAATTTTTAGTACAGAATTATATCTGACAGACTTGATTTTTTTTTCTCTTTTATTGTTAGATTTTCGAAGTGTCGAAAGTGTTTAACTGAGCTTGAAATAGCTAAAATGACGCGAAATATTTCAGATTTTGATTCTGAAACAGATTAGGATATTAGTAATTATAATATATTCTGATTGTTCTTTATGTTCATAATGAATCTAGTGATTCTAATGATGATGAGGAAATTTCTGACAAAGATGATGATGATGCTTCGTTTTTTCACATTCCTGAAAAATCCTCCAAAACGGCAAATGAATTACTACGAGTGCAAGAACTGTC
The DNA here is from genome assembly GCA_032207245.1 of Pardosa pseudoannulata. Lineage (NCBI taxonomy): Eukaryota > Metazoa > Arthropoda > Arachnida > Araneae > Lycosidae > Pardosa > Pardosa pseudoannulata. Next base: position 143,959,466 of record CM063508.1, read on the forward strand.
ACGTAGGATTGTTTGTAGATCCCTGTTTTTAAAATTTTTTTACAAGAAAAGTTTAAATAACATAGTATTCAGTTTTGCAATGTTAAAAGTCATTAAATACTAAGTAAAAAATGAAAAAAAAGTAAGTGTAAAATAAGAAATAGCTTAAGCAAATAAAATATCTATAAACATATATAAATCCCATTCCATTTAAATACTTTACGCAGCATTATTAAATAACCCGTTGCTATTTCGTCAATTTCATGAATTTAGGCTTAATAGCAAAAATCCTCTGGCCCAGGATTCTCACTCTCGAAAGTGACTGCCGGCCTCAGAGAAAAGCGAGCATTTGCGCTTCCCGTCGCGAAGGGGGTTAATGGTGCTCATTGAAACGTAAGGCGCCCCCCTTGGCCTTAATACCAAAGCCTGCAGGCTCAATCATGCTTAGTTTGCCCAAGTGGCATGAGAAACAACAAGAAATAAGTATTGTTTAATGTGTTAGATATTCCTAATATTTTAATATAAAATTACGCTTCAAATACTTTTACGCTCACCTGCATTAAAAAAATTGCTTAATAAAAATGTGTAATGGAAATGAGTGTCACGTAACCTCATACATATATGTATATATGTGTATATATATATATATATATATATATATATATATATATATATATATTTATATATATATATGTGTATATATATATATATATATATATATATATATATATATATATATTTATTTATATAATGTCATCACAACTTTACTTGTTGAAATAAATGTAATGTAAAGGAATTGGAATAAAAGTAAACAGATTTGTATAAATTGTATGTCTGTTTAATTTTATTTTTATTTCCCTTTGTTTAAACAACACAATCGATTAAATTTCTCCTGTATACAGATTACAAGAAAAAAAGGTTCTGGAGTTTCTAAGGGAATTTTTCATCTCCGAAGCATGCAAAATCGAGTGTATATATATATATATATATATATATATATATATATATATATATATATATATATATATATAATATATATATATATATATATATATATATATATATATATTATATATATATATATATATATATATATATATATATATATATATATATATGTATATATATATATATATATATATATATATATATGTATATATATATATATATATACATATATATATATATATATATATATATATATATATATATATATATATATATATATATATATATATATATATATATATAATATATATATATATATATATATATATATATATTATTTAACAGCAAAAACTCTTTTTTAGAATTTAATACTTTAAAAGTTTGTCCTAAATGAGAAAACAATTTAAAATTTTTAAAAAATAAAATAGAAATAAAAAATAGGAAAAAGAAGCTTGAGTTAATTAGCGTTTAGGCACAAAAAAATAAACAACTATTGCTAATGTCCTCGGTGCTTTTGAGGCTTCCGTTTTTCCAACATCTTCTAAATTTGACAGATTTCTAGCCTAAGTAATATTTAATCTTGACTCTATTTATTCCAGCAGTTCGACGATCCTACTTCCTTAAAAGTGACACTTCCCCCGTGGGAACTCCAAATACGACTTATGACATTTTGCCCTCCTTTTTGTTTTGGCAGTTCTTTTAAGTTGAAGAGTTCTTGACGGAAGAAGAATTTGCATAATAATCCTGGCTATAATATTACCTAGGGTGAAACAGAAGGATTAACTAGCGAAATCTTCTTTATCATAACCGAAGAATTAATGCTTGCCTTCATTAATATAGAAAGACACAAGTGCATGTATTAGAACACAGTTTATGTTCAAAAGAAAATAAACATTTTCTGTTTATGTGCTTACGAATTTAAGCTTTTATAATTCCCAGATTCATTCATTTAACATTGCTTTAACCCTTAATTTGACAAGATGTTTGTTGAAATATTTTGTCATTTCTGTTATTTTCCCATATCCGTATAGACATTAGGATATCTGTAAAATAAACAAAAAAAAATATCATTTTCCAGTTTTGAGATAATTAACGTACGCTGTGTCGAACATTGACAATTATGTTATATAGTTGTTGTAAATATACATGTCTGGTGTAGCGGCCAGACTTAGCCAAATTAAGGGTTAGGAGATCATGTGACTCTTAAGTCGAAAAATTGTAATAAAAGATATTTTTGACTTCTCATACCTTAAAAACTACAAGTTTTACAAACGTAATTTTTAAAATATAGTTAGAACAAATTATTGTACTTAAACACATATCTCATTTATGTTTGAAACACAGAAACATTTTGTTTGAAAGTTTTAAATAAGAGATTGTTGTTAACAAAAATAATTTCAAGGCTAACGCTCATGATAACTAAAACTATTAGTAAGATTAAAGTAATATATATATATATATATATATATATATATATATATATATATATATATATATATATATATATATATATATATATATATATATATATATATATATATATATATATATATATATATATATATATACATATATATACATATATATATATATATATACATATATATATATATATATATATATATATATATATATATATATATATATATATATATATATATATATATATATATATATATATATATATATATATATATATATATATATATATATATATATATATATATATATATATATATATATAAATAATGTCATCACAACTTTACTTGTTGAAATAAATATAATGTAATGGAATTTGAATAAAAGTAAACAGATTTGTATAAGAATGTCTGCTTAATTTTATTTTATTTCCTTTTGTTTAAACAATATAATCGATTAAATTTCTTCTGTATACAGATTACAAGAAAAAAATGTTCTGGTGGGTGTAAGGAAATTTTTCATCTCCAAAGCATGCAAAATAGAGTGTTTATATATATGTGTGTGTGTGTGTGAGTATGCACACATATATATCTGTATGTATGTATATATATATTATTTAACAGCAAAAACTCTTTTTAAAATTTAATACTTTAAAAATTTGTCCTAAATGAGAAAACAGCTTAAATTTTTTTTAAAAAATAAAATAGAAATAAAATATAGGAAAAAAAAGCTTGAGTTAATTAGCGTTTAGGCAAAAAAAAAAAAAAAAACTTATTCACAAACTGATTGTTTTAAAATATTCTATAATATCTCAAAATAACGTAGAACCTAATATTTGTATATATTTAAGATACTTAAACATTTTAACCCTTTTTATCCTGACGGTACTTATAAGTACCGCTTCAATCAGATACCTATATATTCCTAATAAAGCCGTTTTTCCTGACGGTACTCATAAAGGCATGAACGATGCAGTTCCTACAGCAGAAAAGAAAGGACACTACCAATCAGGAATCCTTTTTATTCGCATAGTAGGGATTTTATAATTGGAGTGCTGCATTCGAAGGTCATTTTGTGGTACAGTTGATACACGTATTGATCAATTGAGTAAATTTAGTGGTTTATTACCAGTTATTTGGTACTATTATTTTTTAGAGACTTCTATACTTCGCAGGTAAGCATTTAATTTGTTTTGTTCATGATTTAATGTTTTATTTTCTATCAGAGTCAAAAATATAGGTTGGTACTAGAAAGTACCAGCTGCATAATTAACTACTAAAATACAGTAAAAATTAATTTTCTTTTTTCTATGATTATTCTCCATTAAAACTTAGGAGTATGCAGTAAGAAAGTTGATGCAGTTAGAGTCTATGCAGTTACAAAGTTGATGGTAAATTAATTTAGAATATGAAAAGTTAACAAAATATTTGAAAAAAATATGAATTTTTTTCTTTTAAAATAAAAAATTTATCATTATAAAAAAATATATTTTCAGAAATGTACAAGAAAATTTAGGTTTAATCGGATGAAAGTTATGTTGTATACAGACTGTAAAAACTTCTTGACAAAATATTTAAAACTTACACGAAACAATTTGAGATAAATCAAATTTAAGTTTTGTAAGTTTAAATTTATTTACAGTAAACACCTTACTTCATAACTCCTCTCAATATTGGAATTTTTCAGCGGATTGTTTTAATAAGTACAGGACAAAATTCCTTTTCTTATATATTTTCTTTTATGAAAAATCGATTTTTTTGTCACTTTAACAATTGAATGACCTTTTAAGAGTACAAAATTTAATAGATATATTTGGAAATGGAGTTATAAACAAATTCTAGCCAATAATCTTGATAATATTTTAATGCGTTAAATACTTAAGAATTTTCTATGATTACTTATCTTCTTGTTTTACGAATAAACTATGTACATAAATTACTTACGTTTGTCACGGACGTAACATCATAGCATCATTGACGCCTTAAACTAAGAAACAATTTTAACAAGAAAACAACAATTTATCAATTTTATTAACAAGAAAACTACAATTAATCTTTAAAGTACAACACGAATAAAAACTATCACTATAAAAAATATTTAAATGAAATAAAGTTTTTGTAATATGTTTTTTCTCATAAATTCTTGAAGTGATTCGTATTTAAAACATTAAAATACATGTATGAAAATGCTTTATATTTGCATATTTGTATGTTTGAGAATGTGTGTTGTTTTATAACTAGATCAGTCTTTGTAAAATATTGGATGCGGGTTCATGTTAAAAGTGTGAAGTTCTCAGGCAGGTCAATTGTTCAAAACGCCATCAATAATGAGGAATGCTCCACAAGTGCTTCTCTTATTTTTTTCATTTTTAGGAGAATTTTTCTTTTCTCTTAGTTCTATGAGTATTCTCTTATTTTTCAGCCGTTTGTTTCTTTAATTCATTTTTTTTTCATTCTGAACCACTTCGTAGTTAGCACCTGGTCGATAAGTGCCAGTTATTTGGATTCCTTACTCTCACTCTTTTTCATCCGTTTCCCAATTGTTTTCTAAGAGTGACATTCAAATCTTCCGAACACTTTAAAATTTACTCCTTGTATCTAAACTACGCTTGAATATAATGATATCATTAGACATTAAGCTTTTAAAGCATTTATTGCCCAAAACGAAGCAGTTAATACCTTTTAAATTAAATTTTTTTAATGGTGTTGTAACAAATATTTAAAAAAAATTAAATAGCCTAAGCTTAATAATTGTCTAATGGCTTCATACACCATAAAGCTGGCCCTGTTCAGTGCATAAATTTTCTTTGAAAAATTGTAATGAAAATAGTATAAATTCTAATAATAGTATTAATTCTAATAATAGTATTAATATTAATAGTCTAATAATAGTATTAATAATAGTATATTCTAATAATAGTATTAATTCTAATGAAAATAGTATATATATATATATATATATATATGTGTGTGTGTGTGTGTATATATATATATATATATGTATATTGATGTACATGTATGTATATGTATATATATATGTGTGTGTGTGTATATATATGTATATAGATGTACATGTATGTACATGTATATATATATATATATATATATATATATATATATATGTATATATATATATATATATATATATATATATATATATATATATATATATATATATATATATATATATATATATATATATATATATATATATATATATATATATATATATATACTCCTGGTGTATAAAAGTTAAGCATAATTCGGTAAGTGCGAAAAATATATATATATATATGTGTGTGTGTGTATATATGTATATAGATGTACATGTATGTATATGTAAATATATATATATATGTGTGTGTGTATATATATATATGTATATACCTGTACATGTATGTATATGTATATATATATAGGTATATGTATGTATATATATATATATATATATATATATATACACACACACACACACACACACACACACATATATATATATATATATATATATATATATATATATATATATATATATATATATATATATTCTCCTGGTGTATAAAAGTTAAGCATAATTCGGTAAGTACGAAAAATGTCAATAATATTGCTAAATTTGTTCGAAAGAGAGATAACACTTTAAACGTGAAGAGAATAACCCTTTAAACGTGAAATATTATGCAGAAGTTACACATTTTAGACGACATGGACAGGTGCAATATATATCTGCTCACGTTGGAACGAGCATAAAATGGAAGCTTCAGAGACATAAGCGAATCAAACTGGTTTTATGAAACTACAGTAAAATATTAAAGAATCAAAAAGAGTGAATTTTGAGTAATCAAAAGATGAAGAATGAGAGTGATTGTGAAATGAAGAATTTTTGAAATATTGTTATCTGGATAATTTCAGAATGATATGTTCTGATAATCTGAATGTGTCTTAGTGTAGGATTAAAGCTTTGGCAAAAGTCTTATAATGTAGACATGTTTCTCGACGACTTGTATTGGGCTCATTAGGAGAGATAACCATTCATTTAGGCATTTATTTTACAGTAACTGTGGTACTAAGATGTATTTATGGCCGAGATCTAGGTTCAACACACACAGCCATCACAGGAAATTCAAGGCAGAAGCCTTATAAGAGACTGGATGAGGCTTTACTCTATGCCCCGATATGAAATGGTCAAATTGGTAGGGAACTTCTGTTTGTTATCACCGTAGTCCGTGGGCTCAGATCCATCTCTATCATGGATGCTCCTAACAGGCTTTAAGCAGTAGGTTCCGGTTTCATTATACCTCGTGTGGCAAAAGGTAGACCATAGTGCTCCAAAGCATACCTCTATGCAACCTGAGCAATAGTTTACATTCCCTGCACATTTGCGTATAATCGCTTTTGTTTGAAGTGGAACTTGAAACATCAGCAGTGGAATTTGGCATCATCTATGTGATGTTCAGTAGAGGATTAATGATGTATTCTTAGTTCCAATTCACGTCAATTAACAATAAAGAGATAACATGGTTCTTATTTTCATTCTTAATACATCACGAAAAGGTATGGTGCTTCTTTAAGAGGAATCATGTGTTGGCAGTTGCCATGTGGTTGTATTTGAGACAGAGTTCATTATTGCTGAAAGAAACATACGAAATATTCGAGCGTTACGCTTCAATGTGTTTTCGATGCTTAATTCACAATCACGTTAAACTTAGGCTTAATATAAAAATAAATTAAGGTCTGTACTTTTTTCAAACAATAACAAGGAAAGAAAATTTTTAAACTTTTTTTCATTGAAAATGCAATTTAAGAATAAGGACATATTGCATTATCAAATACGAACAAAACGGATTTTCTACATAATAATTTACAATAACAAGGAAAGAAAAGTTTTAAACTTTTTATCATTGAAAATGCAATTTAAGAATAAGGACATATTGCATTATCAAATACGAACAAAACGGATTTTTTACATAATAATTTACAATAACAAGGAAAGAAAAGTTTTAAACTTTTTATCATTGAAAATGCAGATTAAGAATAAGGACATATTGCATTATCAAATACGAATAAAACGGATTTTCTACATAATAATTTACATATAATAAAAAGGAATAAACTTTTATCACAAGATCATATGATTTACTGTTTGTAAATCTGTCAGGTATCTCATTCAGTTTATTTCCGAATTGTTAATCAGTTTTAAGTGTTGCTACTTAGAAAATTCTTAAAATTATTATACATTCGCAGGTGATAATTTATTCACGAGACGTTAATTTCATACCAGGAAAATTGTTTTGGAGATATATAAATCATAACTATTTAATTTAAGTTACTGGTTATGATGAATGAGTGTTACGAGTCAGTTTATTAGTATTCCATAATGTAATTCCCTACATCTAAGTGCGTTTACAAAGAGCAAAGTGGAAAAATAACATACGCGTAATCAAATAGCGTAAATTTATTCACAAATAAAATTCTAATAGGATAATTTCCAAGTAAATTATGTGCAAATAAAACAACGACAAATGTACTAAAAGTTGTAAAACGAGTTTGTTTGGGGAAAGAAAAATACTTCATCAGTCGTTTCAAATGTGTTACAATCTGTCAATTACGCTATAATGCATTTTATTGCAGTGCTTACTAATGAGGGGAAGACAAACACTAGTTCTGTTCTTCAAATGGCTATAATAAATGGTAATTTTTAGTTACAAATAAACAAGAGAGGTGAATATTTAACGGAGTAATCTAATGATTTGTTAATACGCGATGTAATTTATCATCAAATATTTTCTGTTTCTGTTCTTTTTCCCTACAGGGATTTGTGTGTCATCCGGTGTTCTAAATAAAAGATGCTTTTGTAACTCTGCATCAAACAACTCGGCTACATTATTCTACAGTATTCTTAAATTACGCGGACATTATTTTAAGTTACTACATATATACATCCATATATATCTAAGATTGTATATATGTAATTACTTGAACTATTATTAGTTGCTCGCTATTGAAAATTATTTATGTTTTACAGTAGAAAAGGAGATTTAAATCATATATCTTTAACCTCTCTTACATTTATCACTTCATATATCAGTTTAGAGCAGTTATACTAAATGATTGAAATGACCTCACACAGAGAAAGGGCAGTTATGTTCAAAAAGCCGAGTTTAAAGCTTTTTGGGGAACGGCTCTATTTTAACTGAAATCCGTTTGCATTTAACAAGGCAGAAACAGTACGACTTTAAGTGACAGAAATGGTACGAAATAGATGCTTGGAGACCGTCCAAGTGTACTTTTCCCGATTTGTCCTTTACTGTCTTTGGAGAAAAATTACCTTAGGAAAGAAAGAAAAAGAAAAGATCAATGATAGCAATTTATCATTAACGATTTTAGAACGTAACTGAACACTAAATGCACTGTGTTCGTCTTTGAGTCGAGAAACGTTGTATGTACAAACAATGGAAGAATGCAATGAGTTTTTATTCTTAAGCTATTAAAAATCGCTTAAATGCTGTCAGTTTTCATTTATACAGCATTTAGAGCGAAAATAAAAATAGTTGTTTCACATTATCATTTTCCTATTTTGTGATGAATCATATTATTTATAATAAATACCTGATTTATATTTATATTTCTGCAACTAAATTATCATGTACAATAAAATTAATTAGAAAAGGTAATATTTTTGCTATAGTAATTTCAAAACTGTGATATGGATCTTATTTTCTTCGAGTTTGAATAATTATAAAAGTTTTAGAAAGCTATGCAAATTTCTAGTTGTTGGCGAAAGGCTAATTTAAGAAAAATTGTAATCAGTGGTAATCGGCGCCTAGTTTTTTCAAGCAAAATTTTCTACAAAATGTTTGGGTATATTATAAAATAATTGTAATTTTTCTAATATTTAATGATACATTTTCTGTTAGATTGGCTGAAAACATAACAACTTAAAACTGTATTTTTATTTTTTCTTAACATTGTTCTAGTTTTTAATGCCGTTTGTTTTATATGTCTTTTTTCTTTAGTTTAAATGTTTGAAACTTTTTCAGAGCACCGCGCTGTAAAAATAAAATGAATAGAAATGTATAAACAGCTTTGTAATAGTCAGTTGGATAATAGAAAGTAGGAAAGTTATGAAAAGAATACCATTATATCCCCTATATAATAATAGTAGTAGAATGTTATAATGAATTTTTTCGCTAGGTAGAACTATGTATATAGTTTAATTTTTAGGCTTTTAAAAATAGAATGTGAACTAATTATGCTTTTAATAGCTGTTTTGTGTGTCTAAAGATAGTATCTTGTATTAGCAAACGTGTGGTTTTAATTGTTTTTTATGCCATATTCATACAGTTATTACATTTTTAAGCATCTGTATGTCGTTCTTTTATTCTTCACCGAACGATGGCCGATTGGTTAGGGTGCTGTCCTTCGGTACCGGAGTTCGTGGGTTCGAATCCCACAGTGGCATGGATGTTCGTAGCCGTTCGGAATCGGCTTTAAGCTGTAGGTCCCGGTCTCATTAGCGCCCGTGTTGCAAAAAGTAGACCGTAGCACTCCAAACCAAACCTTATTTTATTTTTAAGCAAGACCATTTTTAAGAAATCTTTAAGTATTTCGTAAAAAACATCTCTGGTTATGCTTACCAAATTCAATCGTAAAAAGTCAATGAAGTTTTTTTCTGAAATTTTTTACATTAACTATGCTTGGTAGTTTATATAAAAATAGGAAATATTGACGATAAGTGAATGAATAGTACTTAAGTTGACACATAACTCTTAAAACTTCAAAAAAATCAAATACTTTAAATTTTAGCTTATCGGATAGCTAATTTTCCTTTAACTCACAAATCGTATTAAAATATTCCTAACACCCGAATTTTAATAATAAATAAAAAATTAAATAAAATCTGGTTGTATTATGCTACTAAGAAGATATCAAAACCCTGATTATTTAAAACATAGTTTTCACATGATGTCTAAAATTATATTGAATATATATAAATTGACAATTTGATACACAGGTTATGCTTAAGATGATAATAATAATTAAAAATCTTAAAAATATCGATATTTAAATTCTTTAAAATACTGGTTTTATTAACAATGAAATTTCAAAGTAAAATTTAGAAAAAAATTCAATAATAGAAAATTTTTAAATAGTACTTAGATTTTTCGTCGATTCACATACTTCAAGAGAGAGGTCTCAGTTCAAATCCTCTCTCAAAAGCTGCGGCAATTTAAAATTAACTTATTTTATCCTTTTTCGGTTAATGCTAGAAGTTACTAGAATATTCTTCAGCTTGCTGTAACAGTATCCCAGAATATTCCACAAAGGTACAAAAACACCAAGTAGCTTAAATTGTCAGCCAGTGTTTAGATCTGTAAATGCAAGTGTTGAGCATTAAATAAAGAGCTTTACTTTCCTGCTATTTGAGTGTCCTTATTCTTACAGTACTCTGAACAATATAGTGAACAAGTAAAAATTCAGAATCATAATCATTAAAACGAAATGCTTATCGTAATTTCATGTAAAAAATCATATCAAATCCACACAAAAATATTATTTCAATTTTTAAATTTGTAGAAGACAAAGAACTTTATTTTAACATTACATTTGGAATATATTAGAAGATCTAAGAACAGAAAGAAACGGACGTTTATTCTTTGTTACGTAACGTATTTTTCTAAACTAAGATTTTAAAGTCAGTTTGAAGCATTTAGAAAATGCATTATCTTCAATTAAGTACTCAAGAAAAATATTTTCTTAAGTGTTTTGAAAAATGAAAGAATTCTAGCAAAAGAGGATTAAAGACGTGATATATTTTTACTTGTGCTTTAATCTTTTATCTCTATTCTGTAATTACATCTGACTACTGCAGCTATTTACACCTCTTAAAAGCATTTCAGCCATTAAACTAGAAAACACTAAGCAAATAAATTTTCCAGGAAAAAAAATAGAGAAGGAAGAAATAAAGTCCAGATAATAATTATACCTTTCCTACATTTTGATATGCTTTGAAATTTTTATATTCAAGTTTCATCTGTTATTATGGGTAACCCTTAACTATTCTTTCGCTAATAAAAGAAGTTTTTTAATTCTTGATTGCTTATGACGTTAATGTTTTGAGTGCCAGAATTTTTAAGGAGACTTAATTTAATTTTAAAAATACATTTTTTAATTACATATTATCTTTAACAACTGCTAGGAATGAGCCTATGTTTTATTTAAAACCAGAATTTTAAAAATTTACTAATAATGTTTTACCTGATTTAAGGTTTTGTTATACTTAATAACTAGAATAGTAAAGCTATTAACATAACTTACGTTGAATATTTGTAAACTATTTTAATCTATTGAGCATAACGTAGATGCCGATGCAAAAATTAGTGAAATGTATAATCGACATAATCATTAGTATAAACCAGTTTGTTGCCATAGATGTATTAAAATTTAAATGGAATATGATGTTTGAAATGCACTACAGGCAGAATCGTATGTTATATTGTTGTTGTTTCTCACGCCACTTGGACAAAACAAAGCACGATTGTCCCTGCAGGCTCTCGTATTAAGACCAAGCGATGAGACTTTCGTTTTAATTAGCACCATTAAGGTCAAAGAACGACTTCGGTCAAGTAGGTCCTCGTAATTTTGTAGCAGGGAGCAAGCAGAAGACCCATCGACTTGACCAGTCACCCCCAGAGGTATTAATTGAGAACTTGGAGGACACTCTGACCACGAACCTATTTTACGTGCCCCAGTCACCTTTAACGAACACGGCGGATCTTAGTTCCTCGGTTTCCGTACCCGCAACCTTTCAGTTATGAGATCGTTTCCTTTGCCGACTGAGCTACCGCGGATCATTGTATGATATGTTTTAATAAATATTCTACTAAGTACATTAATCATATTTTCTAACTGGACTTTTTACAGAGAGTGTTACTGAAAAGTATTATTATGAAATTAATTAAATATGCAAGCATAAATGTTGGTTTCAAAAAGAAATAATATTATGTGTATAATACTACACTGCTTGGCAATTGCTAAGAAACAACATGTTTGGTTTTCTTTAGAGCGCTACAGGCTACCTTTTTGCAACAGGAGGGTAATGGGACCGGAACCTACTGCTTAAAGCCGACTACAAACAGTTACTCTTAGCCATGTCAGCAGTGAGATTAGAACAGATTAACTATGAAGAAGTAATGAAGAGCAGCGCACTACTCATCAGTTACTCCTTCATTTAGTGGTACAACTCAATGCTTCGTACAGCTGAGAATTATAATAAATGCAGAGGGCAGATTATGGCAGGGCCGAGTAAAAGTATAAAATGCACAGAAGTTCTGTTCTCTCTCGCACTAAAAGAAAAAAAGAGGTAGGTAGATAAAATGTTTTTCTGTTAAATTCTTCCCTTGTCAGCTAAAGGGAGATTTGCAAATTTATGTTTTATTAGTTTATTTCCCTGCATCTAGATGGCTTCACTGAACTATTTTTTTTATATAATTCAGTAGAAAATATTTTTCTATTATCAAGGTAATGTAATTAGAAGTTATAAGTAACCAGAGGACTTTGATGTAAGAACTGGAACTTTGTTTTGGATATTATGTCTAGACGTGTTCTGTCCGTTTTCTTTGGTCTTTTTTTTTTTTTTTTTCAAAAGCTCAAATTTATAGTTGGTTTTTTCATAGCTGTCCAAAAAATGGTTTAGTAATTCTCAAGTTAGGAGATTAAACTATCCTAACTTAAGAAATACTTACTCTAAAAGAATAGTTACATAATTATTTTTAGAGCAAATTGCAAAACTAGTTGTTTTGCATTTAGCATTCGATGTGAGTAATTAAGCGTCCCAAATAAAGTTTTAAAACAACCGTAGGTATATGTAATATTAAAAATATTACATAAACCTTTTATGTTACAGATTATTGAAGAATATGGCAGTTTAATACACACTTATATGTGCATGCACAGACTTGTCCATAAAAAACTGGGGGTTGTGATTCACGACTTCCTCTATGACATGACGAAAATGTATATCAAATTTGAAATTTACAAATACGAGGCTCATCCAGAAAGCAAGTTTCTCTATTTAAAAGAAAAAAATAACTCACATTTTCACTGACATATTTATTGGCAACAAGTACAGCAATGTTTCAGCTATTTTTCAATATAGCCACCACCAGAATTGAGACACTCTTCGTAATGTGGGATTAACTTTTGTATACCTCTGTCGTAGAACTCTGCCACCTGTGAAGCAACCAGCTTTCCTGTTAGAGAACACCATGCACATCTCTTTACGTACCGACAGCGTTTGTTTGAATTTGGTCCTGATCGAAGATCCTCTATGATGCCAATGCATTGACTGCTGATTGGATTCCTGGGTAAAGTGCGAAATTCAAGTCTCATTGCCCGTGACGATCCTGTCGAGGAACTCGTAGCCGTTGTCTTGATAGCAGAAATGTCAGTTCTGCTCCTACGCGTTGAGTGTTCGGGTGTCAGTTTCAGCACATGGACCGGAAGAGCTGATGAAGAATTTCAACTGGCGTAATGCTTTGTGCATTCAAGATCACCGACTGAACCTTGCAGGCGGCGGGAAAACAAATTAGAATTTCCATTTTGGGCCACTGCTAACCAGCTACTGGCACGAATTGGGACTTGTCTAGCTGGCATATGATTAATACGTCATAGATCTGTTGAACACGCGAAATTGAGACGGCTAATTACGCTTACTTTAAAGGGGAAAACATCGGAAAACTTACTCTGGATTAATTTCTGATATGTGGATTAATTTGTGATTGTGTTTACTGCTAGACAAACATTTTTGATATTTCACTTTTATAGGATAGCTAGTTGCTTCGTGACCAAGCTTCTTCTCTCTTGATAGTTACGATTCCCATATGCAGATTGTATTTATTTTATAAAATAAATTACTTTTTAGATTGTAATACATACCAGCAACATAAACGGTTTCTAAAATAAAACAACTGATTTTCATAAAATGAATAATCTATTTTACACATTTTAATTTAATTTGATGTTAAACAGAATCTTAAAAAATTAAATTTGTGTCGTTCTTGATAGCTTCTTATTTTATAGCAACAAAATGAGCACATTGGAATGTGAAAAAAAAACGTTGTATTTATTTTATTCCCAAATGAAGGTTATATTTATGTTATAAAATAAATTACTTTTTAGATTGTAATATGTACTATCAACATAAACAATTTCTAAAACAAAACAACTCATTTTCATAAAATGAACAAAACATTTTATATATTTTAATTTAATTTGATGTTAAATAGGATCTTAAAAAATTAAGTTTGCTTCGTTCTTGATAGCTTCTTAATTTATTGCAGCATAATAAGCACATTGCAATGTGAAAAAAAGACGTCGTATTTATTTTATAAAATAAATTACTTTTTAGATTGTAATACATACCAGCATCATAAACAATTTTCCACATTTTAATTTAATTTGATGTTAAATGGAATCTTAAAAAAATTAAATATGCTTCGTTCTTGATTGCTTCTTATTTTATAGCAACAAAATAAGCACATTGCTATGTGAAAAAAAGACGTTGTATTTATTTTATTCCCAAATAAAGGTCGTATTTATTTTATAAAATAAATTACATTTTAGATTGTAATACGTATCAGCAACATAAACAATTCCTAAACCAGAACAACTGATTTTCATAAAATGAATGACACATTTTACACATTTTAATTTAATTTGATGTTAAATATAATCTTAAAAAATAAATTTGCTTCGTACTTTATAACTACTTATTTTATGGCAACAGAATAAGCACATTGCAATGTTAAAAAAAGACGTTGTATTTATTTTATTTCCAAATGAACATTGTATTTATTTTATAAAATAAATTACTTTTTAGATTGTAATACATACCAACAACATAAACAATTTCTAAAACAAAAGAACTCATTTTCATAAAATTAACAACACATTTTACATATTTTATTTAATTTGATGTTAAATATAATCTTAAAAAATAAATTTGCTTTGTTCTTTATAGCTTCTTATTTTATGGCAACAGAATAAGCACATTGCAATGTTAAAAAAAGACGTTGTATTTATTTTATTTCCAAATGAACATTGTATTTATTTTATAAAATAAATTACTTTTTAGATTGTAATACATACCAACAACATAAACAATTTCTAAAACAAAAGAACTCATTTTCATAAAATTAACAACACATTTTACATATTTTATTTAATTTGATGTTAAATATAATCTTAAAAAATAAATTTGCTTTGTTCTTTATAGCTTCTTATTTTATGGCAACAGAATAAGCACATTGCAATGTTAAAAAAAGACGTTGTATTTATTTTATTTCCAAATGAACATTGTATTTATTTTATAAAATAAATTACTTTTTAGATTGTAATACATACCAACAACATAAACAATTTCTAAAACAAAAGAACTCATTTTCATAAAATGAACAACACATTTTACATATTTTAATTTAATTTGATGTTAAATAGAATCTTAAAAAATAAATTTGCTTCGTTCTTTATAGCTTCTTATTTTATGGCAACAGAATAAGGCACATTTCAATGTTAAAAAAAAGACGTTGTATTTATTTTATTTCCAAATGAACGTTGTATTTATTTTATAAAATAAATTACATTTTAGATTGCAATACATACAGGCAACATAAACAATTTCTAAAACAAAACAACTGATTTTCATAAAATGAACAACACATTTTACATATTTTAATTTAATTTGATGTTAAATAGAATCTTAACAAATAAATTTGCTTCGTACTTTATAACTACTTATTTTATGGCAACAGAATACGCACATTGCAATGTGAAAAAAAGACGTTGTATTTATTTTATAAAATAAATTACTTTTTAGACTGTAATACATACCAGCAACATAAGCAATTTCTAAAACAAAACAACTGATTTTCATAAAATGAACAACACATTTTACATATTTTAATTTAATTTGATGTTAAATAGAAACTTAAAAATTTAAGTTTGCTTCATTCTTGATAGCTTTTTATTTTATGGCAACAGAATACGCACATTGCAATGTGAAAAAAAGACGTTGTATTTATTTTATAAAATAAATTACTTTTTAGATTGTAATACATACCAATAACATAAACAATTTCTAAAACAAAACAACGGATTTTCATAAAATGAACAACACATTTTACACATTTTAATTTAATTCGATGTTAAATAGAATCTTAAAAAATTAAGTTTGCTTCGTTCTTTATAGCTTTTTATTTTATGGCAACAGAATGAGCACATTGCAATGTGAAAAAAAGATGTTGTATTTATTTTATAAAATATATTACTTTTTAGACTGTAATACATACCGGCAACATAAACAATTTCTAAAACAAAATAACTGATTTTTATAATAAAATAAAGGACATCTTAATTTTTCCACATCTTAATTTAATTTGATGTTAAAGAGAATCTTAAAAATTTAAATTTGCTTCGTTCTTGATAGCTTCTTATTTTAAGGCAACAGAATAAACACTTTGCAATGTTAAAAAATGACGAATTGGAATTACAGATTACGCCAAATAAAAATAGAAAAATTAAGTAGGGAAATTAATACAGCTATAAAAGCATCTAAACTTTCATAATTTTAAAGCATACTTTATAAATTATCTGTTATATAAAACCGCACAAAGTATCTCATACTCAAAAATGTTATCGAGGATAAAAACCATTGAAATTAATTTATTTTATTGAGATAAATTTAATAAGGCAAAACAAATCAATTTAAAAAATTAAAAAGTTTTTTTAAAAATTATTTATGTTTAACCATTACACAAATAATGTAATACATATTTCACACAAATCCTTTTTTGACATTTTACTTTCAAGCTTTCGAATAAAACTATCTGAATAGAGTCAAAGGTTTTTCAAGAAACTAAAACTTCCAGATAAATTAGAACTACCTGACAGTTATGTAATTACATTTGAAGTACCAACTGAAGTTTTCTTTCAGCTTATTTGATTACATTATCTTTGCCGAGAAAATTACTTGTATGGAGAACATTATGTTGGATTTCAGAATCATAAATTATGTCATTTTCTGCCGATAAATTTTGATTAATGTTACGTTCTTCGTTATCATAAATTTTGTCTTTCTCTCTACCCATCATCGGATGAAACAGTTGCCTGTAACATTTACAGCCTCACCACTTCTTTTATCAACCAAGATAACACTTGATATCGAATGAAACAATGCACTCTGACAATGACATTTACGATAGCTTGTGAATACGTGGGATTATCGTGTATTCTACATTAGCAGTGCAAAAATATCTATTTTTATAGTTTGCATAATGATTTAAACCCTTAGATTGACCATAGATTCAGGAATACTATACTTTTGCCATTTTTAAACGTAATGCGGTGAGCGGTAGTTAACAAAATGTAACTAATCGTGTATAACGAACTTAGCATTATAAAAGTGATGAATGCAATATATAATCATTAAGCTGTATGAAAAAAAATAACATGTTCTATCTCCATTATACTCTGGTCCTCTGAACAATTTGGTTTGCCAAAATAATTCCCCAGGGTTTACTTAAATCCCCATGCAAAATGTGATCAAGACGTGGAACATATATATATATATATATATATATATATATATATATATATATATATATATATATATATATATATATATATGTGTGTGTGTGTGTATATGTATATATATATATATATATACATATACATATACATATATATATGTATATATATATGCATATATATATATATATGTATATATATGTATATGTATATATATATGTATATATATGTATATATATATATATATGTATATATATGCATATATATATATATAATATAATATATATATATATATATATATATATATATATATATATATATATATATATATATATATATATATATATATATATATATATATATATATATATATATATATATATATATATATATATATATATATATATATATATATATACATATAAACGAATTATGCATTTGTTTTAAAATCTACAATTCAGTAAGAGCTCAAACAATGTTCCAAATCATATGCAAATCATGGAACTACAAACATATAATTGGGAAAAGTAACTCGTTACCTCCTGTTCTAGATGCTGTGCGTATTCGGAAGGCAATATTTCTCGATACAAATCACGAAATAATTTGGAAAACATTCTTGACGTGACAAAAGTAAGTTACAAATCCATCTCCCAAATGACTT
This sequence comes from Pardosa pseudoannulata, assembly GCA_032207245.1. Taxonomy (NCBI): domain Eukaryota; kingdom Metazoa; phylum Arthropoda; class Arachnida; order Araneae; family Lycosidae; genus Pardosa; species Pardosa pseudoannulata. The sequence continues at coordinate 143,978,054 of CM063508.1, forward strand.
GATTACTGTATCTCTGAAGGAAATGATCCTATTGCGAGAGCATCAAAGACGAAGTCAGCCAATGAAAAGACATTTCCGATGTGCCGAGTTTTGTATTAGACGTTTCTATATGTCATACCACAAATTACAAATATTCGTAAAAACGATCGAGAATGAATGTAATTTGATTTTGTTTAGAGCTAAATAATTCAAGCGCAGACATGCACTCGTGACTTTTCAAAATGAGACGAATAATGTAAAAATATTTAGTAAGTGGTATTGATGATGTATTACATATTAATTCAAGATGTATATTCCGTAATGCGGTATAGATTTTTCTAATTTATGATATAAAAGCGTATGTATGGTTTTAGAATCAAACTGCTTTACAAAATTTTTATTTTCATCGTCAACAATTTTTATTTAAAATAACAAGATATTTTTTCAAGATAAATAAAATCTATATAAGCAAGTCATTTTTAATACACCCGTTTAAAAATTTTTTTAAATAATTATTTAAAATTTCACAAATTTCGACTCTGTTTTTACTTTTCGATAACTAAATTACAATAATTGGGACAATTTTCAAATTTATAGATGAAATTTATACGTAAACCGTTTAGATATAAGCAATGTGAGTGTTCCTTTTTAATTATTCATTCCGGATTTATATAAGGTTTTGTTTGTTCTGTATTTTTCAAGTTCATATAAAGAGGAACCGTATACTTTATTTTTTTTTTAAATTTTAATCATTACTGTAAACATTGTAATGTTTTTTTGGTATTTTAAAAACTAATTTGAAGAATTCTCTGGAAAGTAGTGTCTGTTTGAACATTTTATTTAATAACAATGTAAAATTTAAAAATATTTTTAATCTTTATATCTTTTTTTAATAGTATTATTTCTGGAAAATTGTTTTTAGTTTTGTCAAAGCCATTTAAATAAAGTGTGCATTAATTTTGTTATGTATCTAACATTATAAGTTTCATAATCATGTCTCACCGAAATGTAAAGTAAAAAACAACGACTATTCTAATTTTTAACGGCGTTTAACTTTATTTCATCCGTAGAAAACCTGTATAAAAGTTTTTGCACTTTAAAAATGTCTTTGTATTTCGAACGCAAGTGAAATAAAAAGAAACAAACATGGAGACATTGTCTTTTAAAGTTTTTATTTCTTAAAAGAAACAATATAATTAAAATAGCATGCATATATGAGACATTTCAAGTATCCAATTTCATTTTAAAATAATATGTAATCTAAAAAAGGGTCTGTAAATAATAAAAAAAATCTATAACAACTTGCTTTATTTTCTTAATTGACTCATTAATCTTATTATTAATCCCTTCTGCAATTTTATCCTATGTTATAAAAGCCTGTATAAAAATTTAAAACTCATATTTTCAATAGAAAGCAAGCCTTAACGTTACTTGGATTAAAAAGAAATGGGTGAAAACCCATTTAAAAATATTTGCATCATACACTAAACAAAAGTTTACACTTATACACAACAAAAGCCTGTTTAACCATAAGGTTACTTCAATCAGTAAATTAATTTAATAGTATCTTTAATTTGGTCGAAGTGTGAACAATGTCCCGCCCATATTAAAAAGGAAATATGTCCTTTTAACCCATTTGCATCATAAGAGCATATATGCGCCGAATCTACCTGGATATTATTACAGAAGCGTATACATATCTGAATTTTTTAGGCGGTTTGAAGCATTTATAACAGGAAAAATTATTACTTTGTGATTAAGTTTAAAACAGATTCATTTTGAATCAATAAAAATAATTTTTACTTTCAACAAACATTTTTCATATTTTAATATGATGCAAGTGGGTTATTTTCTGATTACATTATAAAAATGAGTTAGAAAAAGTTCTTAATTTAAATTGGAATAAAAAAATCATATTTCATCCAATTAGACTGTTTCAATTGCTGATATGCGTATATATGTAATTCAGGAATTATACAACTCCTGGACACATTTGAAATCATAGCCCCTATTATTTTTACTTCCCTGGCTGCTGGACAAGGAGAAGCCTAATCAGTCAGCTGTAATAAAGTAAGATGCAGTTTCGCTACATTTAAGAAAACAGCATCCAAGTCAACTCGAAATGTTATTTAAGAGTTGCTAGAAAAGGACATCTTCACTAGTCAGCAGCAGACAAGAAAAATGCACAACAATCACTTTGCTCGAACAGAGCTATACCCAGGAGCGAAGACAGATAAAAGCTAAGATAGATATAACTCAGACAGATATAACTAAGACAGATATAACTAAGTTTGTTGTCCCAAGAGACA
>CM063508.1:143987841-144025341 GCA_032207245.1 Pardosa pseudoannulata
AAATATAAGTATTTCTCTAATGTCTCCGATATATGTTTGCCTTGTAAAAGTGCTGAAAACATTTTGAAAAGATGTTTTTTCTTCTTAATTAAGGTTTATTGGAACATATTCTATTACCATTAGATTTTAAGATAGTAGACTATCACACCACCGGCGCACAGCTGGAAGGCCACATACCCAGCGCAGTATGAATTTACCACACTTCTCCTATACTTTATTACATATGAGACAAATAAGAAAACAGTATATGTAGATCTTCCATAAAATTCACACTTTAATAAAGATTATTTGATAAAAGGGAATTATAAGCACACATCCTGTTGAAAAATTCACTCGACTACAAAGTAACATATTACTAGAAATAAAATAATTTTAGGCTACAACTGTATCAATCATACATAGGTTACATTATTGGAAAGAAAATGTAATAGTATGATGATTTGGATATTTTCCCAAAAAGTGTTTTACATTTTCAAAATTGGTATTTTGCAAGTCAGTCTACTGAATTTGCATTTTTTCGTTAAGTTGCAGATTTTTATCTTCAAATTCCTCTACATATCATTTTATCCCTCTACGCTTATTGATTAACTTTTAAATGGGTTTAACCTTTTTGTAATGCTGTTGCATTATAAACTTCTTTAATTACTTTTCTATTGTTTCTTTTTAATTCAAGAGCAGATTTTCTTAACAATCAGATTCTATCGTAAAGATCTTGAGCCCTAATTGCTTACTACTGCTCTCAATTACCTTCAGTTAGTGTAGAGCGAAAAATTCTCATCATACTTATCTTCCTTACTAAAGGTCACGTAAACTTCCAAACGGTAGGTGTACTGTCTGAATTACTTTATTCAACTGAATGTGCATTTTGGATTATTTTTGATAAATTAGGTTTGGGTAAGGTTAAAGATTTTTATCTTCAATTTAATGTGTTCATTTTTTATGCTAAATATTAAAATTTTACGGCTTAAATCATTTTATAATTATACTATAAAACAAACCCATTTAACTTTTTTTCTATTGTCTCCTTATTAATCTAAGAGCAAGTTTTCTTAACAATCACATGCAATTGTTAGTATCTTAAGCATTAATAGCTTACTACTGTTCTCAATTACTTTCAGTTAGTGTGAAGCGGGCAATTCTTATCATACTTATCTTCCTTCCTAAAGGTCACATAAACTTCCAAACAGTAGGTGTCTGTCTGAATTACTTAAATCAGCTGAATTTGCATTTCAGATTATTTTTGGTAAGTGGCGGATTTTTATCTTCAAATATCTCTAATTCTCATTTAAGGCTTAATATTTACATTTTTAAAGACTGAAATCATTTTAGAATGCTGTTGTAAAACAAACTCACTTATCTACTTTTGTATTGTCTCTTATTAATCCCAGAGCTAGTTTTCTTAATAATCACTTGCGATTGTTAATATCTTAATCCCTAATTGCTTACTAGTGCTCTCAGTTACTTTTTATTAGTGTAGGGCGGAAAATTCTCATTACACTAATCTCCCTTCCTAAAGGTCTTAGAAACCTCTAAATGGAAGGTGCCCTGCTTGAATTACTTCATCAAAAGTTACATATAACTTTGTTACATATGAGAAGAATTAGAAAAAGTATGTGAAGATCGTCCATAAAATTCACATTTTATTAAAGATTATGGACAAAATGGAATTATAAGCTCTTATTTACTCGACTATAAACTAACATTTGCAAAAAATAAAATAATTTTAGAGTATAACTGTATCAATTATACATAAATTATATTGTTGGAAAGAAAATATAATTGTATGATGTTTTCTCAAAAAGTGTTTTACATTTTCCAAATTGTTATTTTGCAAGTCAATATACTAAATTTGCATTCCTTTTATTTCGTTAAGTTGCAGATTTTTATCTTCAAATTCCTCTATTTACCATTTTATTCCTCTATGTTAACCTTAATTGTTAAACGGGTTTAAACTTTTTGTAATAATATTGCATAATAAACTTCTTTAATTACTTTTCTATTGTTTCTTTTTAATTTAAGAACAGATTTTCTTAACAAACAGATTCTATCCTAGAGATCTTGAGCCCTAATTGCTTACTACTGCTCTCAATTACCTTCAGTTAGTGTGGAGCGGAAAATTCTCATTATACTTATCTTCCTTCCTAAAGGTCACGTAAACTTCCAAACAGTAGGTGTACTGTCTGAATTACTTCAATCAAGTGAATCTGTATTTCGGATTATTTTTGATAAGTTACAGATATTTGTCTTCAATTTCCTGTAGTTATTATTTTAAGCTAAATATTTAAATTTTCAACGGCATAAAATATTTTATAATGCTGTTATAAAACAAATCCATTTAACTCTTTTCTATTGTCTCTTATTAATACATGATCAAGTTTTCTCAATAATCACATACGATTGTTAATGTCTTAAGCCTCTAATTGCTTACTACTACTCTCAATTACCTTCTATTAGTGTAGGGCGGAGAAATCTCATTACACTAATCTCCCTCCCTAAAGGCGTTGGAAATTTCTAAACGGAAGGTTTCCTGCTTGAATTACTTCATAAAAAGTTACATATAACTTTGTTACATATGAGACAAATTAGAAAAATTATATGCAGATCTTCCATAAAATTCACAGTTTATTAAAGATTATTCGATAAAAGGGAATTATAAGCTCTTATTTACTCGACTACAAACTAACATATTGTAAGAAATAAAATAATTTTAGTGTATAACTGTATCCATCATACATAAATTACATTGTTGGAAAGAAAATATAATAGTATGATGTTTTCTCAAAAAGTGTTTTACATTTTCAAAATTGTTATTTTGCAAGTCAATCTACTGAATTTGCAATCCTTTTTTTTTCGTTAAGTTGCAGATTTCTATCTTCAAATTCCTCTATTTAACATTTTATTCCTCTACGTTAATTAATTAACTTTTTGTAATGCTGTTGTATTATAAACTTCTTTAATTACTTTTCTATTGTTTCTTTTTTTATTTAAGAACAGATTTTCTTAACAATCAGATTCTATCGTAAAGATCTTGAGCCCTAATTGCTTACTACTGCTCTCAATTACCTTCAGTTAGTGTAGAGCGGAAAATTCTCATTATACTTATCTTCCTTCCTAAAGGTCACGTAAACTTCCAAACGGTTTGTGTACTGTCTGAATTACTTCAATCAACTGAACCTGAATTTTGAATTATTTTTGGTAAGCTGCAGATTTATATCTTTAAATTTCCCTATTTATCATTTTATGCTAAATATTTAAATTTTCAACGACTTAAATCCTTTTATAATGCTGTTGTAAAACGAAATAATTTAACTACTTTTCTATTGTCCCTTATTAATCCAAGGGCAAGTTTTCTTAATAATCACATATGATTGTTAGTATCTTAAGTCCTACCTGCTTACTAGTGCCCTCAATTACCTTCTATTAGTGTAGTGCGGAGAATTCTCATTACACTAATTTCCCTTCCTAAAGGTCACATAAACTTCCAAACAGTAGGTGTATTGTCTGAATTACTTCAATAAACTGAATCTACATTTCGGATTATTTTTGGTAAGTTGCAGATTTTTATCTTCGATTTCCTCTATTTATTATTCTATGCTTAATATTTAAATTTTCAACGGCTTAAATCATTTTATGATACTTTTGTATAACATACCCATTTCATTACTTTTCTATTGTCTATTATTAATCCAAGAGCAAGTTTTCATAACAATCACGTGAGATTGTTAGTATTTTAAGCTCTAATTGCTAACTACTGCTCTCAATTACCTTTTATTAGGGTAGGGCGGAAAATTCTCATTACACTAATCTCCTTTCCTAAAGGTCTTGGAAACTTCTAAATGGAAGGTGCCCTGCTTGAATTACTTCATCAAAATTCACATATAACTTTGTTACATATGAGAAGAATTAGAAAAAGTATGTGAAGATCTTCCATAACATTCACACTGTATTAAAGATTATTCAACAAAATGGAATTATAGGCTCTTATTTACTCGACTACAAACTAACATGTGCAAAAAATAAAATAATTTTAGAGTATAATTGTATCAATTATACATAAATTATATTGTTGGAAAGAAAATATAATTGTATGATGTTTTCTCAAAAAGTGTTTTACATTTTCAAAATTGTTATTTTGCATGTCAATGTACTCAATTTGCATTCCTTTTATTTCGTTAAATTGCAGATTTTTATCTTCAAATTCCTCTATTAATATTTTATTCCTCTATGCTTATTAATTGTTAAACTGGTTAAAACTTTATGTAATGTTGTTGCATTATAAACTTCTTTAATTACTTTTCTATTGTTTCTTTTTAATTTAAGAACAGATTTTCTTAACAAACAGATTCTATCCTAAAGATCTTGAGCCCTAATTGCTTACTACTGCTCTCAATTACCTTCAGTTAGTGTAGAGCGGAAAATTCTCATCATACTTATCTTCATAAGTTTCATAAGTTCATCTTCATAAATATACATAAGTTTCATTGTTGGAAAGAAAATATAATAGTATGATGTTTTCTCAAAAAGTGTTTTACATTTACAAAATTGGTATTTTGCCAATCAATCTGCTGAATTTGTATTCTTTTTATTTCATTAAGTTGCAGATTTTTATCTTCAAATTCCTCTATTTAACATTTTATTCCTCTAGGTTAATTAATTAACTTTTTTAACTTTTTGTAATGCTGTTGTATTATAAATTCCTTTAATTATTTTCTATTGTTTCTTTTTAAATTAAGAACAGATTTTCTTAACAATCAGATTCTATCATAAATATCTTGAGCCCTAATTGCCTACTACTGATCTCAATTACATTCAGTTAGTGTTTAGCGGAAAATTATCATTACACTAATTTTCCTTCCTAAAGGTCACGTAAACTTTCAAACGGTAGGTGTCTGTCTGAATTACTTGAAGTAAGTGAATCTGCATTTCGGATTATGTTTGGTAAGTTGCAGATTTTTATCTTCAATTTCCTCTATTTATTATTTTATGCTTAATATTTAAATTTTCAACGGCTTAAATCATTTTATAATGCTGTTGTATAACATACCCATTTAATTACTTTTCTATTATCTCTTATAATCCAAGGTAAAATAATCACTGATAACAGCTGCTTAGTACACGAAATAATTTATTTCAACAATATTTTTTCAAGGACATTTACTCCCTGAGAAGGGAGAGGTGAACATTTACATTTTAAAACTAAAATTGGAATATCTGCTGGCATAATTCTCATGTATAAATGCAATATATTTGTGTGATTGAAAACCCTCAGCAGTATTTTATTAAACTGAAAAATAAAATTCCTTTTTTTAGAAATTTATGTGTTCTGTATTCCCATAATTAATAGTAAAACTAATCATTGATAACAGCTGCTTAGTATTTATTTCTGCTTAGTATACCTGCTTAGTACACGAAATAATTTATTTCTGCTTAGAATAGCTGCTTAGTACATTTACATTCTTAAACTAAAACTGGAGTATCTGCTGGTATAGTTCTCGTGTATAAATGCAATATGTTTGATTGAAAACACTCTGCAGTATTTTATTAAACTAAAAAACAAAATTGATTTTTAGAGGTTTATGTGTTCCGGATTCCTGTAATCAATAATAAAAGTAATCACTGATAACGAATCTAAAATATCTCAGTTTAAAATACTTTTAACGAATTTTTACACATCAGCTCCATCCACATATTTTATTTATTAAATATATTGAATAGATTTCCATATTTTATTTCTTTATTGATTTCAAATTAAGGAGAAAGAAATATTTCTTTTATTTCAAGCTTCTAAGCTAAATTAAAGATTTATTTTTATATGAGATAAGAATCGATGAAAGTTGAAGAAGGTTATAAAAAAAAATAAGTAATTAAATTTAAGAAATTGTTTCATCTTGCGCTTGTTTGATCCAGAAATTTTCTACCGAGTTACTAATTACAGAAGCATTTTGAATTAAATTTTTTTAATATTATGCGTATATTTGAAATGAAAATTAAAACATGTACAGTTGAATAGTATTCACGAGGAGAATAATTATACTGGAAAGTCCGACTTGTTAAATTACTGTTTTATGTGAGTATTAATACAGATATTTTAAATATTTTCATATTTTTATTTTCATATTTTTCATTTGATAGACATTTTGGTTTATTATTATTAATTAATGGAAATAGTTTTACTTATTTTTTACTTATAGATACTTTATTAAATGATTATTAATTATCAATGATTTATTAATTTTGAATGTTATTAATATATTTATGCATATTATTAATATTCAAAATTAATTTTTAATATTAATAATATGCATAAATATAAGATTATACATATTTTTTCACATATATTTTAAAGAAAAAGATTTTTCTTTAAAATATATGTGAAAAATAAGAAGATTTTTTCTCATATATTTTAAAATAAAATGCTGACACATAATTTTAAGGTATTCTATGGCTATATGCTTTAATGTATGGTTGTTTCTATTAAATACTATGAATATCATTTATATATTTATACATATTATTAAAATAATTAAAAATTTTTCAGATATATAAGTACATCTAAACACCATTTTATAACATACTTTTACATATTTTTAAATTTAAAGTTTAGATTTTTAAACAGTTTGCATATTATTAATATTTTCATATATATTATTAATATTAATAAAGAAAGATTTTTTTTAGATGTTTTCAAGTAAATGCTACATATTTTTAGGTGTTCTATATTATAATCTTTTAATATATGGTTGTTATTAAATATTTTTATGATCATATATTTATACATATATTATAATTAAGAATTTTTCAGATATTTAATTAACATAGTGAAACATTTTAAGAGGACATTAATTTTACATATTTTTAAAATTAAAATTGTTTTTTAATTATAAATATTATTAAATTTTCATATAATATTAATATTAAAATAAGATTTTTTTAGATACATCTTCAAGTAGCATGCTGAAACATAATTTTTAAGGTATTCTTTGGATGTCTATTTTAATATATGGTTGTTTTTATTAAATACTTTAAGTATCATTAGTATATTTTTATACATTATTAAAAATAATTAATGAGCTTTTTTTAGATATTTTTTAATAATAGTGAAACACATTTTAATGAGGACATTCTACCTTTTGGACATATTTTTAAATTAAAATTTTTGTTTTTTAAACAGTTTGCATATTATTAATATTTTCATATATATTATTAATATTAATAAAGAAAGATTTTTTTAGACGTATCTTCAAGTAACATGCTGTAACATAATTTTTAAGGTGTTCTTTGGATATATCTTTTAATATATGGTTGTTTTTATTAAATACTTTGCATATGATCAGTATATTTATACATACTATTAAAAATAATTAAAGAAGTTTTTTTTCAGATATATTTTTAAATTACGAAGTGAAACACGTTTTGAAGAGGACATAGTACTGTTTGGACATATTTTTAAAATTAAAATTATTTTTATTAAACAGTTTGCATATTATTAATATTTTCATACATATAATTAATATTAATAAATAAAGATTTTTTTAGATGTTTCTTCAAGTAACATGCTGAATCATAATTTTTAAGGTATTCATTGGATATATCTTTTATATATGGTTGTTTTAATTAGATACTTTGAATATGATTAGTATATTTATACATACTATTAAAAATAATTAATGAATTTTTTTTAGGTATAATAACATAGTGAAACACGTTTTGAAGAGGACATAGTACTGTTTGGACTTATTTATAAAATTAAAATTGTTTTTATTAAACAGTATAAATATTATTAGAATTTTCATACACATTATTAATATTAATACATAAAGATTTTTTTAGATACATCTTCAAGTAGCATGCTGAAACATAATTTTTAAGATATTCTTTGGATATATCTTTTAATATATGATTGTTTTTATTAAATACTTTGAATATCATTAGTATATTTATACATATTATTAAAAATAATTAATGAAGGTTTTTTTCAGATATATTTTTAAATTACGAAGTGAAACACGTTTTAAAGAAAACATGGTACTCTTTGGACATATTTTAAAAATTAAAATCATTTTTATTATACAGTATACATATTATTAGAATTTTTTTACATATTATTAATTTTAATAAATAAAGATATAATTTAGATATATCTTCAAGTATCATGCTGAAATATATTTTTTATGGGTAAACTCAGGACTCTTTTTTAAATTTAAAGTTGTTTTTATTAAATACTTTGGATATCACAAAATGATATTATTACATATATGGATGTTGAGGAGCCCTATCAAATTTTGTTGGTAAGAATTTCAAAGAATTAAATTTAAATATTTGAGAAATTTTTAAAAAGTTTCGTCTTATTTAATTTTCACTTTTTTACAGCATGCTTTTTGTTATCTCTTCAGAGATTGAATTTTAAATTAAATGATTAGTTTCTGAAAAAAAAATGAAGCCTTGATTTCTATTCAAAATAATTCTAATGACTCTCCTTAATACTTATTTAAATATGTAGGGGAAAACTAGTTAGAACTTTTAGTGCAGTCAAACTGAGGTTTTATTTATTTTTCATTCCATACTTAATGCATAATAGTTGTGTAAAATAACCCAGTATTTTCAAAGTAAAAGAATTAAAAGAGTCCAGAAGAATAATAAATGGAATATTCTGAAGTGTTTAACAAGGTTATTTTTTTATGAGTTCCATAATTTCCGGAGATAATACCGCGTTATTTATGTGCTAAAATCTTTCAGCTGATACGGCGCTTATGTACGATTGAAAAACTCTAATCCACCTAAAAAATTATCTTGAATAATTATATTTATCAGTAGTCCTAAACAACATTTAAGCCAGTTTAAATTACTGGCATTTTGTCAGCAATAGACTCTTCGGTGTAAATATTTTTTGTCTGAATAATTTCGTTTAAAGTGTTCTACTCTTCTACTTTTTTTACTATACAAGTGCTGATGGGATTGACATCTACTGTTTAAAGTAAATTTCGAGCTACAACGAAGAGCCATGCCTGCAAATGGAATCGAAACCTTGGTCTCCGTTATCTAAGGCAGAATACAACAATTCGGGTATTTGTCGACTATGTTCGAGTTTACTTCATCAATAGATTTTAAGATGGAAGCGGTCTTTGTAAAGGGCATATTTATTTTAAACAGTAATGTAATTTTCCGTGCTATAAACGAAAAATATACCAGGATTTTGTGACCATTCACAACTACGCTAATCTCAGTTTATCTTAGTGAGGAGTTTACGATGATAAATATTTTAAGGTAATAAAAATTACGGCAAAACTTCAATTAAAAAAAAGAAACTACGGTACATCATTTGTATATTATTAGAACGTAAACATTAAATTTATTTAATTTCATATGAAAATTATTTATTAAAATAGTTCTGTAAAAATATATAAAACGACTGGTGTTTTAAAAGTAGAAATTAATTAAATTATTAATACTTAATTAGCTTTTTCTCGGATGGAAAAAACGCTAATGCAAACTTTTTCTCAGACATTACGATACATGAAACTTCAATTTTAAAAATAAACTACATAATTTATAAAACAAATTAAGAAAATATTTATTATATTTATTTTATTTCATATAAAACTGTTTATTAAATTATAATATAGACAAAAAAAATAAAAAAGATTAGTATAAGTATTAATTTAAATAAATTAGTAGTAGTTTAATTTGATTAAATAAATATAATAATTATTTTTCCAATTTTACAAGTTATGTAGTTTATAATTTTTGAAACTGAAGTTTTGTAATAATTTCTGAAAAAAATCGCATTAGCGTCCTTTTCATGAGCGGTAAACATAATTAAGTATGATATTTTAATTAAACTACTACTATTAAGATAATAATCTTTTTTAATATTTCTTTCCAAAACATTTTACTTTTCTATAAAACATTCATTAGAAATATAATATTAAAAGAATTATTAAAATGTTTAGTATCTAAGAAGTATTTTAATTAAAATAATAATACTCAATTAGCTTTTTTGATATTTTTCTTCCATAAATACTGCGGTCACAGTTTATATGCGAAATTAAAAAAAAAATAGCAATCTTGTGCAATTAACGGATATGTAAAAGTTAATGGTTCCGTTAATTTAATTCATGAGGGCCTTTACTGATGATAAAAATTTCATGTTTTTCCCATAAAGTTATTTGAGAACTTGTAGAAAAGAAAAAAAGATCTTTGCTTCATATTTCATAGAGTATCTTTTTGTATAAATAAGGTCGAATAAGTAGTTATTTTTCGCTTTCTGTGATTCATAAATGTCAAACTATGTCATGATTACAGATAACATTCTAGAACAGCTTTCAAATAGATTTATTCTTTAGTAGCTTATTTTTATTGGGAAATAAGAATTTTTTCTCTTTGACACAGTAATTCTGTGTGTAAATTCACTGATAAAAAGTGAGATTTGAATTTTAAAATACAATTATGGATATTTAATGAAATAATAAGATCTTACATTATCATGGTTTACAAGTATATAAAACAATATTATTCATTTTAATATCCTTAAATATTATTATTATAAGTTATTTTTCGCTTTTCTGTGATTCATAAAGGTCAAACTATGTCATGATTACAGATACCAATCATTGATATAGATACTAGTTATTTTTATTGGATAATAAGAATTTCTTTCTCTTTAACACAGTAATTCTGTGTGTAAATTCACTGATAAAAATTGAGATTTGAATTTTTAAATTCAATTATGGGTATTTAATGAAATAATAAGATCTAACATTATGATGGTTTACAAGTAAATGAAACAATATTATTCATTTTAATATCCTTAAATATTACTATTATAAGTTATTTTTCGCTTTTCTGTGATTCATAAAGGTTAAACTATGTCATGATTACAGATACCAATCATTGTTATAGATACTAGTTATTTTTATTGGGTAATAAGAATATCTTTCTCATTGACACAGTAGTTCTCTGTGTAAATTCACTGATAAAAATTGAGATTTGAATTTTTAAATTCAATTATGGGTATTTAATGAAATAATAAGATCTGACATTATGATGGTTTACAAGTAAATGAAACAATATTATTCATTTTAATATCCTTAAATATTATTATTATAAGTTATTTTTCGCTTTTCTGTGATTCATAAAGGTTAAACTATGTCATGATTACAGATACCAATCATTGATATAGATACCAGTTATTTTTGTTGCGTAGTAAGAATTTCTTTCTCTTTGGCACAGTAATTCTGCGTGTAAATTCACTGATAAAATGTGAAATTTGAATATTTAAATACAATTATGAGTGTTTAATGAAATAATAAGATCTGACTTTATGATGGTTTACAAGTAAATGAAACACTATTATTCATTTTAAAGAGACCACACGTATTAAGGCGAAGGGGTTCGTTTTCCATTTAACGATATCACTAGGGTGGTGAAAGAACGTCTTAGCTCTAGTGGGTTCTCGCAATTTAGAATCAAGGACAAAGCAGAATAACCACGGCTGGGCCTTCCTAGAAGTATCGTTTGAGAACTTGTAGCATATTGTTACCACGAACGTGCCCAAACAACATTAATGGTAAACAGGGCGGAATTTAGGCTGCATCGAGTGCCAAACCCGCAACTCTCCAATTACGAGACCATTGAATTTGAACGTATAAAATTGCAAGTGCGCAAGCCTAATGATATATTAACTAGCAGGTTTTAGAATAAAATTTGAACTCAAATGAATTGAAAAAAAAATAACAGAATTCATTTCGATTTGAGAATTTTTTTATTTCTATATTTCATCTTTTAACATTGTTTTATAGCAGACCTACTATAAAACATAAATCTGAGGATGATTGTTTTGTACCACTAAATCACGAAATCAAATTTAAGGGTTTAAAAATCGAGAGTAGCTTCCATAACATTTTCTCTCCTACTCAAATAAAAGAAAAGTAACTATGTTTGTTACTCACATTTGTCATCTTACTTTGACACAAATTATATTTACAAAATTATATATTAACCTAAATATATGTCTTCTATCTCGACTAAACGTTTTTTTATAAACTCAGATAACATCTTTGGATAATAATCTGAAAGCTTATGGAAAACTACATTTTGGTAAAATACACATATTACAAATTTGCTTTCTCTAAGTGAAAACGTACTGAAGTAATGATGGTCACATACAGACATACACACATACAGGATTAAAAAAATTTGTATTTTTCAACTCCAGGATATTTAAAACTTGAAGATCAATCAATATTGAGAGGTTGAATAATTTTAGATTACAATATTTTTCTAAAATTTGAAATTTATAACAGAAAAAAAACCTAAAAGCGAAATTATACCACAAACGTAAATGGTGAGCATATAACCCCTGTACTTAATTGACTCTACCTAACTCTAACTTACTGAGCAGTTGAACTTGTTGATTTTTATCATAATTAAAGATTTATTAATTCATACATCTCTTTGCTACATTTTACTAGTGTATTTTATCTAATGTATTGTGTGCATATAGTACGCAAAAATATTTAGATACTAATTCTATTCTAGAATGTACTCATAAATTGTTCTTTAAAATTTCTTACTTTTTTTATTAGAATATTGTATGAACATAAAATTTTAAATCTTAATTTTAAATCTAGAAGAGAAGTTCCAATAGTAAAGAATTTTTTCAAGGAAAGAAATAAAATTGTTTTAGAAAAAAAAAGTTGGTTTAAAGGTAAAAATAATGCTGTCTAAATTATTTTGACCTCGGAAAATAGTTAACAAACATCTCATTCTACAGTTAAAAGTTTACCTGCTACCATTACGTAAAACTGAATGGTTTACGTAACTGTAACTAGTAAACTTTTTATATAATAAAATGGATATTTATTATATCCATTACATCACGTGAAGAGATAAAACCATTTACCAATACTTTCCTAGACCATGCAATGTAAGGCAGCATTTCTACGTTTTTTGCATATAAATATTCAGTAGGAAATATCCAGTTTTACGATATCGATTATAGCCTAATGCTTTCGAAAAAGAGTTTACATTGTGGATTAAAGGAAAACGTAGAATAGCTGACGGTTGTAAAGATCTCAATAAGGAATTTAAAAAATTCTAGTTTTTGCAGCAAGAAACCTTCATTACTGAAAACTTTGTACTTTCATACACAGCTGTTTTTCGTAAGGTGTTTTAATTATTACTCACTTTTATATCTGACTACTAAATTACATTATATTTTCTTTACTAAAAACATATTTATGTTAAGCAAAAACTAAAATGAAACTAAAATGTGCGATCTTTCGAGCCCCTTTTTTAATGGCTCTTTTAATCCTGTTTTTGTAACGTTTACAACAAATAGCACCAAACATCCAGAAAATCTTGTGCTTTTTATTATGATTTAAAAGATTGCACTATTTAAGAATTTTTAAACGGTAATGAAATGTACCTTATTTTCGTACACTTGTTATTCAAAATGTTAAGTGGATGTAATTTCAATAGAATAATTTAATCTTAGTTTGATATATCGTGCCTGTTTTTAGGAACAAAACAGACAATACTGCTCATCAAACATACTCATTTTATAAAAGCTACAGGTATACCATGAGAAACATGTATATGTCTATGATATATATATACATATATATATACATATACACACACACACACACACACATATATATATATATATATATATATATATATATATATATATATATATATATATATATATATATATATATATATATATATATATATATATATATATATATATATATATATATATATACATATATATATATATATATATATACATATGGTTATTTTTTAAAGTAGCATTTCTCTATAATTTGTAACTATCTAAAATTTTTAATAAATTAAATAGATGTGTTAATTCTATTAATTCACTAAGCAATATTTTCGTTTTCATGCACGTGTATTGTAATTTGTATGACAAGTTTGCTGCAAGTTTGATAAGACAATTTTGTTGCAAACTTGCACGACAAGTGTACTGTAACTTGCATGACACGTTTGCTGCAAGTTAGAGGTCACGTTTGCTGCAAGTTGGAGGCATGGTGACTTCGAAGTTTGCGTAGACTTGCTGCAGTCTTGTTTCAAACTAGCAGATTTGTTATGCTGAACTTGCTGCAAGTTTGCAGGCTTGCAAAGCAAGACTGCTGCAAACTAAATTTGCTATCTGGGTTATGACTGAATCTGGTTGTTTGGTGTTTGGTTTATATAATATAAACAATGTACAAATCCTAAAAGTCAGCTTAATATTTCCTACAAAAAATCAGATTTTACAACAAGACAACCCCCTTCTGATTTTTTCTCTTTTCCTGATGTTTCTTCACTGAAATTTTCTCGAAAATACATCAGCTGCACAACAAGAATGCTAAGATGTCCATTCCCATTTCAATAACTCTGGACTGGGAGTAGACGCTGACATCTCTTCTACTTCGAAGCAGTTGTTAAATAGAATTTTTACAGTACCTTTTAAAAATACAGTAGACTACAAATCACTGATAGATATTTTTATGGCTCTGGTTTTTTAGGTCGAATCACATGTTTAAGAACAGGCACTTAATTTTTATTGCAGATTCAGCTGTCAATGCTCTCCAATTTTGAACGCAGATAGACAATCAGGCCTAATGAAATTCCAAATATTTACAGAGTTGAGCTCTAATATTAAAAAAATTCACAGAGTACTGCACACTACATATTAAAACACAATCAAAACACACTAATATACTTAAAAGAACATGGGGAATTTGAAGGAAATGGTCAAACGGATTGACTATCTGAAAATTGCACCTAATCAAACACTGTATTGTTTCGATAAGCAATATCTAAAAACGACAAGCCAATTGTTAAGCTAACTCACGATTCACGGTCAGTTCCTGACATTCTTATTAAGATTTAAGGTTGAAAACAAGGTATGGACAACTGAGGACAGTACCGGTTCTTCCAGTGTCCTCTAACTACTACTTCCAAAAAACTAAATAATAGTAAATTATATGGCGTGTTTAAGGATCTGTTAAATAATCAAAATATAATGGAAGGTCAAGGCTCTAATTTAATGGTTAACAGTAAACCAAGACCATTGTTTGGTGTTTATGAAACTTGTTAACGATTAAATTAAACCGAGTCACCTGACTCATACAAACAAAACAAGTTATACTTAGGTATAGGTTTTTGACTCAAAATGTTTAAAATGTTCAAAAATCGAAGTCGATTCTACGTCGTTCAACTTTTTTTAGAATATATTGTATATGTTTTTTTGTAGCATCACATCTTTATAGCTTCACATGCCAACTTTATAGATACACAAGAATTTAATAGGCTGTTATCATGAACTTATTCCACAGAAGTAGCCTCCACCCCATCGAATAGCCATTCCAGGCAAAACAAAACTTTCAATAATGAAACTTCTGCAGAAAAATGTTTTTCATTATCGTAGTTGAGTGAGTTAGTATTGTGCTAAAAGTCTATACAACCAACTTGTCATATTGAGATTATGAAACGTAGAGACTTCCACTCTTCAGGACTAAGGATGAATCTTTAGAGTAGTCCATATGAGTAAAAATTTAACATTTGAGTTTTACATACAGAGAATTAGGAAGACTTATAGGTACACAAGAATTCAATAGGCTGTTATCACGAACTTATTCCTCAGGAATAGCCCCCATCCCTTCGAATAGCCATTCCAGGCAAAACAAAACTTTAAATAACGAAAATCCTACAGAAATATGTTTTTCATTTTATCGTAGATGAGTGAGTTAGTATCGTAGCTATACAACCAACATATCATATTGAGATTATGAAACGAAGAGACTTACCCTTCAGAACTAAGGATGAATCTTTAGAGGAGTCCATATGAGTAAAATTTTAACATTTGAGTTTTACATACAGAGAATTAGGAAGACTTATAGATACACAAGAATTCAATAGGCTGTTATCGCGAACTTATTCCTCAGGAGTAGCCCCCACCCCTTCGAATAGACATTCCAGGCAAAACAAAACTTTAAATAATGAAAATCCTACAGAAAAATGTTTTTCATTATCGTAGCTGAGTGAGTTAGTATCGTAGCTATACAACCGACTTATAATATTGAGATTATGGAACGTAGAGACTTACTCTTCAGGAGTAAGGATGAATCTTTAGAGGAGTCCATATGAGTAAAAATTTAACATTTGAGTTTTACATACAGATAATTAGGAAGACTTATAGATACACAAGAATTCAATAGGCTGTTATCACGAACTTATTCCTCAGGAGTAGCCCCCACCCCTTCGAATAGCCATTCCAGGCAAAACAAAACTGTAAATAATGAAAATCCTACAGAAAAATGTTTTTCATTATCGTAGCTGAGTGAGTTTGTATCGTAGCTATACAACCATCTTATCATATTGAGATTATGAAACGAAGAGACTTACCCTTCAGGACTAAGGATAAATCTTTAGAGGAGTCCATATGAGTAAAAATTTAACATTTGAGTTTTACATACAGATAATTAGGAAGACTTATAGATACACAAGAATTCAATAGGCTGTTATCACGAACTTATTCCTCAGGAGTAGCCCCCACCCCTTCGAATAGCCATTCCAGGCAAAACAAAACTTTAAATAATGAAAATCCTACAGAAAAACATTTTTCATTATCGCAACTGAGTGAATTAGTATCGTAGCTATACAACCAACTATAGCTTATATATCACTATGGAACGTAGAGACTTACCCTTCAGGACTAAGGATAAATCTTTAAAGGAGTCCATATGAGTAAAAATTTAACATTTGAGTTTTACATACAGAAAATTAGGAAGACTTATAGATACACAAAAATTGAATAGGCTGTTATCACGAACTTATTCCTTCAGTAGTAGCCTCCACCCCTTCGAATAGCCATTCCAGGCAAAACAAAACTTTAATGAAAATCGTACAGAAAAATGTTTTTTATTATCATAGCTGAGTGAGTTAGTATCGTAGCTATACAACCAACATATCATATTGAGATTATGAAACGTAGAGACTTCCACCCTTCAGGACTAAGGATGAATCTTTAGAGGAGTCCATATGAGTAATAATTTAACATTTGAGTTTTACATACAGAGAATTAGGAAGACTTATAGATACACAAAAATTGAATAGGCTGTTATCACAAACTTATTCCTTCAGTAGTAGCCTCCACCCCTTCGGATAGCCATTCCAGGCAAAACAAAACTTTAAATAATGAAAATCCTACAGAAAAATGTTTTTTATTATCATAGCTGAGTGAGTTAGTATCGTAGCTATACAACCAACATATCATATTGAGATTATGAAACGTAGAGACTTCCACCCTTCAGGACTAAGGATGAATCTTTAGAGGAGTCCATATGAGTAATAATTTAACATTTGAGTTTTACATACAGATAATTATGAGAATCAATTAATTTTTTATACTATTCTCTAAAGACCGAAACTGCTTAAAAGCCATTAAACAGCTACAAAATGACATAGTACGAAAGAAATTATGAAAAGGAATAACTTGATTTAAATAGAGAACATCTAAAAATAATTTTTTTTGTAGCAGTTAATACAGTACATATGTTTTAGAATACCAGCTGCGAAATGAATTTAGCATACATAGGAGCACGTGTAATTAATACGTTACAGAAGCGAGATAATTAACATCTTCAATTAGAATCAGACTAAACAGAAGACTGGCTTTGATAACATGATACGTTATACGGACATATTTTATATGCCCCAGTCACCTTTAACGAACACAGCTGATCTTAAGCCAACTCGAGCCTTTGTCAGAACATTTCAGTTACGAAATAGCTGCTTTTACCTACTAAGCTACCGAGGCTCTAAAGCTAATAGATCAGTCTAATAAAAAAAATAACTATTACAAAATTCTCTAAAGAAATATAAATATTTTACAAAATTAAATTTAATTAAGGAATAGCGTAACATGATTTTTTTTTCACTTATTTTAAGACCTTTCCTATTTTGTTAGAAATACATCATCACTGTTCAACGTAAAATATCTATATTTTTAAAAATACATTTTTTAAGGTATTTCGTTAAAAATTATTTACAAATAAATTATATCTTCCAAAGAAAAAGAAAAAAAATGGAAACTTGAAAACTTTACAGTTCATTTTGGCACGAAAATGGTTTACATGCAACCGAAACTGCATTTAAATTATAAATGAGAATATAAATTATTTTATTTTTTAATTAAGAAGCATTTTGAATAAATTAAAGTGTACAGGTAACAGTTTCAAATGGATGAAAAATTTTATCCGGTTAATTAAAGTAATTTGAGTTTCAAATTTCAAATGAAAAGCAGAATAGAGAAATATTTATAAATACATTCTCCAGTCTTTAGTTTCAATGAATAATTGAACATCTGCATGACGCTAATTAAAGATTTTCTAGCAATACATAAAATGCGAAGAATTTGATCATGAGTTTTATGGAAATTTATATTAATGAACTTCAAATCAAATATATTGTTATTTAATGGATTTTACGTCTAAATGATCGTTATTTCATTGAAACTTCCCCGTATCTCTTTTGAATTAGATTCAGATGTAAGAGGAAGTAAATTAATTTCATGTAAGCGATAAATTAAAATTAACAAAACAGAAAAAACTGCCTAATGATCGGTGTAAGTAGATGGTTTTTAAGGAAATACACTTAAGTATCAATTTGTTTAGAAGTATTTTGTATTAGTTTTATAAAATAAAATGTTGTTTCTTTTTTTTAAGGTTTATATTCCCATCCTTAAACTAACAACAAATGAACAGAGAAATACTTATCTTTACACGGGAAACTAACTGCACCAAATTACGTGGTATAATCAAACTTCTTGACACTAATTGAAAATAGAAAAGTTAGGAACTACCAACATAATCAATTATAGCTTTATGCTTCAGTTGTTTAAAAGGTTATTTTATTTTTCTACAACAAAAATTTTGGAGCGATATTGATTTGAACAGGATTTAACCTTTAATAAACTGACATAGGTTAAAACCTTTAATAATCGGATTTAAATACCCGTTAGGGCTGTAGGATTGTAGAAAAACATGGTAGTTCTGATAGTGTTACAGGATCCTTATCATTAAAATACTATAGTATTCTTTAAATTACTGGAATGGTTCCAGTAATTTAAAGATATTTAAATCCAGAATATTCTAAGTTAGTATAAAAGGGCTAGTAAATTAATTTCATGTAAGCGATAAATTAAAATTAATAAAACAGAAAAAACTGCCTAATGATCAGTGTAAATAGACAGTTTCTAAGGATATACACTTAAGTATCAATTTGTTTAGAAGTATTTTGTATTTTAGTTTTATAAAATAAAATGTTGCTTTTTTTTTAAGGTTTATATTCCCATCCTTAAACCAACAACAAATGAACAGAGAAATCCTTGTCTTTACTCGGGAAACTAACTGCATAAAATTAAGCGGTATAATCAAACTTCTTGACACTAATTGAAAATAGAAAAGTTAGAAACTTCCTACATAATCAATTATAGTTTTATGCTTCAGTTGTTTAAAAGGTTATTTTATTTTTCTACAAAAAAAATTTTGGAGCGATATTGATTTGACCAGGAATTAACCTTTAATAAATTGACATAGGTTAAAACCTTTAATAATCGGATTTAAATACCCGTGAGGCTGTAGGATTGTAGAAAAACATGATGTAGTTCTAATAGTGATACAGGATTACTATTATTAAAATACTAGCATATTTTTTAAATTACTGGAATAGTTTTCCAGAATATTTAAAGTTAGTGTAAAAGAGCTAGTAAATTAATTTCATGTAAGAAATAAATTAAAATTAACAAAACAGAAAAAATTGCCTAATGATCGGTGTAAGTAGACGGTTTTTAAGGAAATACACTTAAGTATCAATTTGTTTAGAAGTATTTTGTATTTTAGTTTTATAAAATAAAATGAATAAAATGTTGCTTTTTTTTTAAGGTTTATATTCCCATCCTTAAACCAACAACAAATGAACAGAGAAATCCTTGTCTTTACTCGGGAAACTAACTGCATAAAATTACGCGGTATAATCAAACTTCTTGACACTAATTGAAAATAGAAAAGTTACAGCGATATTGATTTGACCAGGATTTAACCTTTAATAAATTGACATAGGTTAAAACCTTTAATAATCGGATTTAAATACCCGTGAGGGCTGTAGGATTGTAGAAAAACATGATGTAGTTCTAATAGTGCTACAGGATTACTATCATTAAAATACTAGCATATTTTTTAAATTACTGGAATAGTTTTCCAGAATATTCTACGTTGATTGCACGTTGGTATAAAAGAGCTAGTAGCTCAGTTTGAATCAGTTCTCAGAGTTTGTTATCCTTCTGTTGTGTGCTAAATAAATAGCTTTGCTTTCTCGCTATCTGTGAACCTCTTTTGTTTCCCTAACATCAACGTGACAGTATGGCGCATATTTATGCCAATCTATTTTAGAATCAGAGCGATAGTTTAGAAGATAAACTTTACTAGCTTTGAATTTTGCTAAGCCTATCTTATCAAGAATCCAATATGGATGCCTCTATCTATTCCAGTTCCAAAAGCTTCATAAATTCGAAGACTGGCGGACTCTGAGTCTATTATTATATAATACTAAGGATATCTTTATATAAGGAATTCTTAGGCATTGTTTTTGACTCAAGGAATTTTTCGTTCTGATTCCACAGAATTTCTAAATCTCCTTCCGAACGATGGATGATTAGTTAGTGCGCTGATCTTCAGTACCGAAGTTCTTGTGTTCGAATCCCACTGTAACGTGGCTGTTCAATATTGGCTTTAAGCAGTAGGTCCTCAACTCATTAACCCTCGTATTGCAAAAAAGTAGACCGTAGAGCTTAAAAAAAATCAAATATGAATCGCCAGAATTATGAAGGTCCTGAGCAATTGTTCTATTTCGAAATGCTGCTGTAAGCAATGAAAAAAAACAGTACAAAAATAAGAATATATTTTTCTCGTCTTATAGTAGTTTAGTGCCTAAAATGAAGCATTATTAGTAAATGTGAAATGAATTTAAACTAAATTGTATATATATATATATATATATATATATATATATATATATATATATATATATATATATATATATATATATATATATATATATATATATATATATATATAATATATATATAAATATATATATATATATATATATTATTATATATATATATATATATATATATATAATATTACCTCACTCACCAAATTGGTTAATTCCATAAAACCTAAAAGGAGAGAAAATTGGTAACATAGTATACAATTAAAATATTATTTAAAATATATATTCAAATAAACATCATTGACTGTATTACTACATATGTATATTTTATCTAACTACATATAAAAGTTATAAGATAGAGTATCTTTGGAGTAATCGTTATTATTACTACAATTTTTTACTTTATTAAAAGAGTTTATAAATTTGACAACTAATAGAAATGTGTGAACTGAAATACAACATAACAATTCAAATAGTTACAGAGCTACAAACTATAGGTAAAATTAAAAAATGAAATAATACAAATGCATGTGTAACCAAATAAAAAGATTAGAAGAGTAAATTTTTTAAACCGTATGTTTATTAATAATTAGAAAATGAATTTCACGTATTTAACTTTCAGTTGATATGTCAATATATGTTTAAAATAATTTTTATTTTTATGTACACTAAAATATGAAGTTTATCAAATTGGTTTATTGGAATAAATTATTTAGTATTTAATAGCTAAAAAATATTTTTAAATTCCCATTTTTGGTGTTAATACTTATTCAGTTTTTCCTACTTTCAGAGAGTATAAATTATCTTAGTCTTAAGCATGCTTGGGAAATTTAACACTGGGGATTTCGTTTCAAATTAACCACCTAGATATATGCTTTGCCACTTAATTATATAACATATGCTTTACACCTCTGATCTTGCAAACTGAGATTGACATCTTGGCCACGGTCCACTAGTTAGTAAGATTGTGTGCCGAGGTATAATAATTATTATTAAAGAATTTTTTAAATATATAAAGTTAGGAGTCAATCAACAGCTTTAAAATTTAAAACTCAGTAAGTGGATTAATTGATTTGCCAAGTAAAGCATTCGTATAAGAAAAATAAATTGCACTTGAACTCTTAGCAAGAAAAAATTGTAACGGTGTAATAATAAATTAGAAATGTAAAAAAAAATTTTTTCATCGTACTTATTATCTTTAATTAAAAGAAATGCATTTGTTTAGATTATACATAAGGTATTTTAATGTTGAGAGATTAAGTAGTGACTGCGAATTGAATACTGTCGTCTAAATGTTCACCCATCAGTCTGTTTTTTTTTTAAATTTTTTATTTATTATTTATTTTTTTTTATAAATTTTGCACTGGGAAAAAATTCCATTAGACATATAAAGCTGAACATAGCTATCACTTTTAGACCAGCTTTCGGCCAAAGTGAGTATTTCCAAGGAACAAGAGTTATAAATTTTAAGAGCTTAAAGAAAGCTGTTTTAAACAAAAATAGTTTTTAATCGATTTTAAAATTCAATTACTATTACTGGTTAACCAATCTACACACTGCGATACATTAAAAAAATTTTGGTAGTAGCTTTAGATGGATTGTTTGGCTATGTATGCTCTAGATTTTATTCCTTTTTTAATCTTTATTTTTTCTCCATTGATAATACAGGATTATGGTCACATCACAGTATATGCCATTCTATTGGAGTATGAGAGGGATTATTTATATTTTATCAATTAAAAATAAAGGTTTTTTTCCAAGAACATTTGTGATTATGTCAAATATTGCACATTTGTTTTACACACGAAAAATCTAGAAATCCTTATGCATATATTCCAGTTCGACAATGCAAGCTATCGTTAATGAGCAGTTAGAAGTACTTTTCTAAAAAGTACTTTGTCCTCTTTAACCTAGTAATTAGAAATCCAGACTGTGATTTTTACCTAAAATTCTGTTTTATATTCCAATTAATAAATAAAAGAGTCATAGCAATACATAAAATATAGTTATTCTATTTATAACAATAAAAAATTTTCGTAACTTTAAATTATTAATATTTTACAAATTATTATTTTATTTTGCTGAAACGTTAATCTGTTACACACTATCGAGTTTTTAAAACTATCAACTACCCAACATAACAGTCTTCGAGAGCATATATATTAATTATTAATGAATATTAAACACACCCCTTTTCAATTCCTAAACATGCAGATATGTGATAACGCACGAATAATGTGAAAATTGATAAAGCTTCGTACTTCAACTCACGATTTGCAGATATACTGCTGCTTGCATAAACAAACTTGATCATTCCCTCTGTGAAGTAAGAATTTCTAGGAAATGAAATATCAAATATTATTTTAATATTAAATATTTTACCAGACTGCATGAAGGATGATTTTGAGAAGTGATGGCAAAACTAGAAGAAAAAGTCTGATTTGTTCACTATATGACTTTATTGTATGTCTATAACATTATACATTTGCTTCTTTTAATTAAATAATGTCTCACCAAAATTACCATCTGCACATTCTCTTACAGATTTAAAGTTTTTAGGTTACGTAGTTTTCTGAGCAAAATTCTGAGAAGGTTTAGCATCTAGTGGCTACAAGAAATGTTAATATACCGTTATATTGATATTTTTTTCGATTATTATGCTTCCTCCAAACTCTACTAATAAACAATAAAACAAGAAAAGTCAAGAACTCATTCTGTGCATTTAATATAATTTTAATTTTAACTTAAATATCAATCGTCGAACTACTTGAAAAGCATTGTTTAAACTGTATGTAGATAGTCCACATTTTTCTATTGAATTGTTACAGTTCGGCAGCGCTAATGTCTGTAGAGAGTTTTCACTGTGCAGAGAGTGGATTTCAAACAAATTTGAAGATACACGACTAGAAGTCCTAAATACAGCTAACTATTTTCCATCTAGGCGAGATACATGTGTAGAAGACGCACGTACATAGATTTGGGTGTCACGATGAAATTTCAAAATGCTTTTAGGGATAATCGAAAGGAGTACAGTAGAACCTCGATTATCTGAAGTAATTGGATCCGAACTACGAGTGCGATCTGAACGAGTAAATAATCGATCGATAAAATTTATTATCTGAACCTACTTCGGATAATAAATTTTCGGATATTCGAGAATTCATCAATAATCATCAAGTTTAAGATGTAGTTTCTTCAAGGGTGTAATAACATTCTATTGTTTTGGGATTCGGCAGTATGACTTTTCATATTTCGAAATGGGGTGTGTTTTGTTTAGAACAGGAATGTTCGAAAGTGGGGCAGAGTACACCCTTACCGAGAATGGTGTTTGCGAGGAGGAATTCTAAAAAATGGTATTCCAAAATATTTATCTCCACTCGTAATTTGGAAAGGATGGTTTACATAAAAAACTAATGTGGGTGTAACAATAAGTTACATTTGGTTCATCTTTCTTTACCCCTTCTCGTGAGCCATTGTCAATGACATACAGGACCGATTAGAACTAGAGAAAAGTTCGGACTTCTCCCAACCAATAGAAGGGCCTTTTGGTTTGATGACTTTCTGATCCATCCGTTGTTGAAATGGACCCCTGTTTTTTCCTCCTCTGGGCAGTCGGATTTTTTTAGAGGACAAGGTTGTTACCAGAGGAGAGAAGAGGGTGAACGCTGCTGGTATCCGCTGCTTGCGGGATAGACATTTTTTGGAGCTACACGAGAAAGAGAAAAATCAACGCCATATTGTTTTTTAGGGGCGACGCCGACTCGAGAGCAGTCTTCGATATCTACAAATGATAAATTGATTCCAGTTGTATTCCTTAGGCATTTAATTGTATAAAATTATTTAATCAAGACATATTTGTCCATGTGTTTTTTGATGAGTTTAAATTTCTTCTTTCTCAAACACTAGGTCAACGTAACATTATTTTTACAGTGGGAAAAAAACTTCAACCCCTTAACGTGCACGCTAGAGTTAGCTCGAGCGTGCTAAACTGGCCAAACTGTGAACACTCGAGGTAATTCGAGCGACGTTGTACTTTATGTTGCTATTTTTTTTCACACTCGAATGCAATCGAGAATTGAAAATAACAATGGGAAAGAAAAAAAAATAATTTTCTTATATTGCAATATAAATTTTGATTATTTTTGGAATTTTTGTAATTTTTTTGGGGTAAGACAACTTTCTAAATTGCGTTTTTACATTAAAAATAATTTATTATTTTAGACCGGCCTTTATTTAAAAAAAAAAACCTGTGCATTAAGGGGTTAAAAATGCATGTTCTGTAAAGGGAAACTTTTAGATTACAGTAGAAATTGAAAAAAGGTGAGAAGAAGCCGACTTCGGTGAACTGAGAGTTTCGGTTAATCCAGGTTCAACTGTATTTAAAATTTCAAAGTTAAAGTTTCTTTATGGGCACTTACAGAAGGTGTACAGAGACTTTTAGAAATTGATTCCTACATGATCAAAATAAGTATTTCGATGATATTTCAACACTGAAATTTTTCCCAATTACAATACTTCCTTTACTTTGTACAGGGTAATAAAAACAAAGACAGCTTTAATAAGGAGAGTAAATTATAGTACTTAAGAATAATATATACGTTTCTGTATCAATAACAATACAGAAATCACTAGTGAATAATGCATTATTACTCGAATACACTACTGGGATCTAAAACTCACAAGATACGATATATTCATAGAATAAAGTAAAAATAATCTAGATTCCCTATTCAACAGAAATAGGTATCGATACAGCAGAAAAGTGTGACATAAAATGCTGTTGACGCTGATTCTGTAACTATAAGCTTGTGCTTTGTTTTATAATGTAGAAGGAAGATATTATGGATGTATGTCTACATAAAATATATTCTCACTAATGGTGAAACTAAAAGGAATCATTCGTAGTTTAAGAAATATGAGTTAGATGTTGAAAGATAAATAAAAATAATAAATAATAAAATGATACAGAATTCAACTGTAAGAATTTGCAATTGAAGTATATTTTCTAATACTGAATATCGCAGAAATATAATTAAGATACAATATATAGCAAATTATTGCTTTTTAACATATCTTTATAAATTCAATTAGAAAAATAATTCATAACTATCGTGTTTTGTTACAAAATTCAAAACAATTAAACAACGTCTGAAATATAAAAAGGAGTGACACGAGAAAAATTTGTAAAGAGAAAAATAAACTAAAATTTAAATATTGTAATCAATTTACTCATTTATTTGATTAGTCAGCTAATTTTGTCCTCTAATTTATGAAGCGGTTGGACTTGTAATGGATAGAGGCATCCGTATTACTTTCTTGATGAGTTAGGGTTAACAAAATTCAGAGAAAGTCTTTAAAATGTTCAAAATCCACCCCTTGCCCCTTTTTGAGCGTTTAATGCCATTATTTAAATCCCTATTTTCCCAGGTTAAGAGCAGGCGATTAAATTTATCAATTTATCACATCATAAATAGGTAAAAAATCTAGCATTATGACGTCATTCCTTTAACTATCTCATTTAAACATTTTTTATTTTAAATTATTTAAATATCGTCTGCATTATTTTCATACATTTCATACGTTATCACTGAGCTTAATAATTTTCTTTTATATTTGGCTTAAATAATAGATTAGATACATATGTGATAATTTTAAATTAAATCATCGATTATTTTTTGTTGCAATGAAAATTTTATCACCGGTATTAACAACAAATTCTTTTCATAAAAGTCTAGAAGTCTATTTCACGGACTAATAAATATCTAGCTTTTAAGTTATATATCTTTGAAAATTAAGAAGTTTGTTCGTTTCTGTGTTTGTTTTTTATACATAATCACATGGTTTGATTAAATGAATTGAATGTGATTCTAAAGTGCATTCATAGTATCGGGAGATTTTAGAGAAGTATGAAGATAAAAATATTATTGAGGGTGTACCAGATAATTCTCAGTCAAAAGTTCAAACCTTTTTTTACCTGCCTCATAGGGGACTTTACAATTGTGGAAAATTAAAAATTTTACTAAATCCGTTATATGACGGCTATATGATAGTCTTAAATAATGAAGTTTTCACAAGTAATGACTTTTTTCAATTCTAGTATTTTATTTCCGATACCTTGTGGACAATTTAAAGTGTAAAGGATGAGAAAATAAAAATAAGTTAAATAAGAACAAGATTCAATAGTACTAAATATAGTCTTAACAAATCCGTATATTATTAGTTCTGATGTAATTTGTACAAGCTGTTATTTATCTCTTTGATTTAAAGCAGTAATTAGTAGATCTTCGATGCAACATTTATTCTTGGAATTCTTAAATATGTCTTCCGTCTTCCCATGAAAATCCTGTTGTAGCGTGATACTAGAATTTTCTCGTTAGTTTTAGCGAGAAATATTGTTTATTTTACATAGTCTGAAACATAAAACTTAGTTACACGAGAAAATATTGTAAAGAGAAAAATAAACTAAAATTTAAAAATTGTAATCAATTTACTCATTTATTGTACTCAGTTGAAATATCTTACAAATAATGAAGTTTTCACAACTAACGATTTTTTTATTAAATTATAGTATTTAATTTCAATACTTTGCTTAAAGTTTAAAGTGTAAAGGATGGGAAAATACAAATAAGATAAATAAGAACAAGATTCAATAGTGCTAAATATAGTCTTAACAAATCCGTACATTATTTATTCTGATGTAATTTGTACAAGCTGTAATTTATCACTTTGATTTAAAGCAGTAATTAGTAGATCTGCAATGCAACATTCAATCTTGGAATCTTTAAATATTTAAATATATTCCGTCTTCCCATGAAAATCCTCTTGTAGCTTGATGGTAGAATTTTCTTATCAGCTTTAGAGAGAAATATTGTTAATTTTTCTTGATATGATATTGTTAAATGTTGTATGAATACAATGAGTCCAAACAAAGTATATGGGAGGTTTGATATATTTTCTGTTGCTAGTGGGTTTCCATTTGTGCTATAAATTTAAAGAAAACACTCTGGAAAAACCCTAAGCACATCACAGAAATTATACCCAGCAACATGTTTTGCTCGAAAAGCACATGATATTGCCAAAAATTGTATGAATATAATGAAACCAAACAAAGTATATTGAAGGTTCGATATTTTTTCTGTTGCTAGTGGGTTTCCATTTGTGCTATAAATTTAAAGAAAACGCTCTGGGAAAACCATAAGCACATCACAGAAATTATTACCCAGCAATATGTTTTGCTCATAAAGCACATGATATTGCCAAAAGTTGTATGAATACAATGAGTCCAAACAAAGAATATTGGAAATTTGATATTTTTTCTGTTGCTAGTGGGTTTTCATTTGTGGTATAAATTTAAGGAAAACGCTCTGAAAAAACCCTAAGCACATCACAGCAATATGTTTTGCTCGAAAAGCTTGACGTACTGAAAATTACGAAAAAGTTAAGTTGATGAATGCACAAAAGTTGTAGAGCATGTACCTGTTTCATAGCTTTAAATAATGACCAATACGGACTCTGACCGAATAACAACTTCCGGAACTACCCTAAGTTCTGATGTGGATAACTTTTCTCTTGTCTTCGTAATCATAAAGTATCTCGTTTTATGCAGCTTATAAAAAAGTGTATTGGTTTCCTATGTGTCTGAAACCCGTTGGAATGATGTCTTTTCTGGCAAATTCTAGAATTACTGTCCTGTTACAATATAAAGACTAAATGCTGAGTAATCTACGTAGATATAACGTAGATTACTCAGCATTTAGTCTATTCAAAAATTTTCTTATAATATACGAGAATAAATGATTGAACAAAGGAAATATCCTGATAGATTTGTAAAGGGCTAATTTTAAAAGTACACATTTTGTTTTAAAGAAAAAAGTACAGATTTATTTTTCTGCTTGTCTCTAAAGTGTTCGTTATTTAAGTTAAATCTAGATTATCAATATTTAAATTTAGTCATTTACATTAAATCTAAAAAGAAAAAACATTTTTAATGTTTTTATGTTAGATAATCAAATATTCAATCTTTCCTGAACCGAATCATTATTTTCTCATCAGTTTGAGGATCGAAACAAATAAAAGATAAAATATGTTACTCACAATATCCAATTTCTGTCCGATTACACGCTTGAGATTGTAGACAAATCTCTGCAAAACACTTTAGCATACGTTCTGAAATAAATTTCCACACTTAATCATTTCCTTAGAAGCTATCGGTTGTGATATAAATTTAATGCATGATTTCGTAGGATTTATAAATGTGTCACTTTGAACAGTATTAAAATATAATAACACAGTGTTAGTGAGCATTTAAAAACAAACTGCTTGTTTTGGAGCTTTGAGATAAATATAGGTCAGAGTGACTCCATAGACCAATGTGACCTTTCCTCGGAAGTAATATCGATCTCGGAGGCTTACATTCCTCTCGTAATTGAGTGTGCGAGAATATAAGAAGGCAAGAGAGGGGAAAGAGGGGAAAAGACACAAAGGGAAGTTTTGCGGTCTTTGTGGGAAGTTCAACAGAGCGATAGCTTCCTTGTTATCGGAAACGTTATTTTTTCCCTTTTTACCACTAATCTCTTTTTTTTTGTGCTTGTGCTTAATATTTAGTCCATGAATATGTTTCAGGCAGATAAAAAGGTCCAATGAAAAATCCCTGTAAAACGTTTTGTTATTCTTTCGAACAGTTTTTTAACAAGAAGATAATTACTCAAAAAAAGTTGTTAAATGTTTGTATACTAAACTTATACACCATTAGGATTACGAAGTGCAAAACACTTTGACAAACTCCAAAAAAAAAATAACTTGTTTCTTTCTAATGGTTGTAAGGCTTCAAATTTATTTATAAGATCTTTCATTTAAATAAGACAGATAACAAAATGATAAAAACAAGGCATTCAGTAGAACAGAAGATTAAATCTGTTAGTTTCTAAATAGGTGTATTAAGTGTATGTTTACAGCTAGCATTTTTTAATGACCTAATAATAGAGTTTTTGAATAACAATAATAGCGAAAGAAAATATCCAGGGGATTACTGAAGATTATTTTTTATACAAATGCTAGTATTTAGCCCATTGTTTATAGTATTCTTGCTTTCCAATGTTTGAATTCAACACAATTAAAACAATATAGAGCAATACACTCATGGATATACTTGTTATATATTCAGGGTGTCCCAAAAGGTCGTTTACAAACTTAACATGCTGGTCTGTCATATCACGATGAACAAGATTTACATAGGAACTAGTGTCTGAAAATGCAAACTGCGACTGCTAGAGTGCTGTAATCAATAGTGTGGAGCATGAGAAAAAAATTATATCAACAGCGGTGTTAATATGATTTTTACTACAGACGAGGATTACATCACAGCAAATTCTCAAAATTGTGGCGCATGGATTCACGAACCCGTTCAATTTGGCCAGGAGAGTCATGGACACGTGCTGCCGCTTCCGCGATCCATGTCCGATGTTAGGGTGTCTCGTACACGATAGACTTCATGTGGCCCCTACAGGTAGAAATCCAGGGGAGTCAGGTCGGGGGAGTGAGGCGGTAGGCCTCTACCGATCCAGTGATTTCCTGCAATTATTGTTCTCTAGCGGTCACAGTTTGCATTTTAAGACACAAGTTCCTATGTAAATCTTGTTCCCCATGATATGACAGACTAGCATGTTAAGTTTGTAAACGATCTTTTGGGACACCCTGTATGGGTTCAGAGATTCACAACGCTCAAAGAGGCATTTGTTTTTATAGTTAAAAAACAGTCTTTCAAACACTGTGATGTAGTGAGCATAACTAATGTCCAATGGACGTTACTGCACCTCCTGATTAACATACAGTTATATATATTATACACAATATACCAATTAGTACCATTTTGCGAAAGGTTCCGAGGGTATGATAGACTCTGCCCTCTTTCTACTGTTCATACATGATACCTAGTCAGAAGACGAAATAAATGATTTGCTTGATTATATGGAAAGATTTGCACAATACGATTTGAAAACGTAATGTTCTTATAGCCTTTTCTCTTCGACAGGTATAAGAAATAATATGTTCATCTATTATACTAATTTGGTTAAGAGTTCTAATGTAATTAAAGTACACCGAGATTTAATTAGAATTAAAATCCAATATTGAAGACTTTATGAATCACATTTATATTGTCATTTGATTAATTTAATAGACTATTTGTAAAAAATATTTCAGTACATTAACTGGAATTATTTGGTATTTTTGAAAGAAAGAAAAATTTTCTATTGAAATAAACGATAAAAATAACGCAAAACAAAAACATTCATTCCAAAGACATTACCGCTTCTTAACATTACATGAAGTATAACAATAGTTTAGAGTTTATTTGTTTCTTTTTGGACTGTAAATAGACTGGTTGCTTTCTTCTTTTAGAAAATGATTTTATTCATTATAAATAATTCAATGGTGGTATCTTTATTACTGCAATCACATTATACGTGTTGTTTTAAGAAGAGCCATTGCACAATGGATCAGGTCATTTATTTTTAACAAACTTTTAAGCTTACAAACTACACTGTGGCTACGTTTCTTGACCTTTCTAAAGCTTTTGACAAGGTATAGAAGAGCAAACTCCTTTGCTAATTATACAACAAATTTAATATCAAGGAGAGAATCCTGCCATGGATTGGAAACCTTTTAGAGGATAGGTATATCAGGTTGAAATTTAGAGATTTTGTATCTAGAAGTTTCAGAATGAGTCAGGGTATTCCGCAGAGGTCTGTGCTCAGTAATACTCTGCTTCCTCTTTTCATTGCTAGAATTGAGGTTCGGACTGATGCCAACCATTCTATACGATTGTATGCCTGTGATATTATTATCTGGAGCAGCAACACAAGTATACTTACAGCTCAGGAAAATACTAATTCTTTCCTCCTTGAATTATAGATATTTGCTGATGAGCATTGGATACTTTTTAATAATTCAAAGTCTGTCACCAGTATCTTTAACACTAACAGTCATCTATAGAATCTGGAGCCTGACATCTTTCTGAGTAGGAGACTAAGTTATGAAAGACATCCCAAATTCTGGACCAGGAAATTTTTGGTAGTGCTCACATAGATAACTTGACTTTGAAAACAGAGACTCATAATTTAAAAAAATACACTCATGTCCATAAATTAAGGATAATGAAGTTCAGGCAATGAAAAAGACAAAAGCAAAACAAATTTGACTTATTTGTAAAGTCTATTTATTAAACAAAAAGTAAAGAGCAAAAAAGATGCTATATGTTTGACATAATTAATAAAAATTGCGATTTTTACTCCCTGGAGCAAATTTAAAAAAAGAACCTATTTACAGAAAACTGTATAACATGGTTAGTATGATGGTTAATTCGGAGTATGTCTCCCGGACGATGCAATACAAGCGTTACAACGCCTACGCATTCTGAGTATCAGATTATCAATCTGATCTTGGGGAAAATTACACCACTCATCAAGCAATGCCCTCCGAAGTTCCGATAGACAGTTGGGAGGGGGTTGACGGGCTGAAATTCGTCGGCCAAGCATGTCCCACACATGCTGTATTGGATTCAAGTCCGGTGATTATGCTGGCCAATCCATACGGGTGATATCCTCCGATTGAAAGCATTCGTCTACAATGTTTGCACGGTGAGGTCGGGCGTTGTCTTCCATATACAGACATTCAGGACCCATGGCGCCCCGAAACAAACGTACATGTTGTTCAAGAATGACATCCCGATAGATGTAGCCTGTCATCGTTACACTCTGAACATGCAGGTCAGTTCTGGAACCAAGAATAATTCCTCCCCAAACGAGTCATCCTGCACCACCGTAACGGTGTCTTTCAGTGGTATTCTCTTGGTGGTAACGGGTATCTGGCGCTCTCCATATGAAAGTCCGGCGAAAATCAGAATGTAAACTGAACCTGGACTCGTCGGAAAACATCACACAAGACCACTGTTGCGGTGTCCACAATGCATGCTCTCTAGCCCAGCATAATCGCAGGCGACAGTGAGTTGCGGTAAGGGGAACACATCTGACAGGCCTACGAGCATATAGACCAATGTTCCCTAAGCGTCTGTACACGGTCTGCCTTGAAACTGTCGTACCGGTAGCTGAAAAGAGCTGACGAGACAGGTCTGATGCTGTGCTCCGTCTGTTTCTTTTGGTAGTAACTGCTAAATACCGGTCATCATTCGGCGTAGTAACTCGGGGGCGACCTGTGCTGTAACATCTACTCACATTACCATCATGTTTGAATCGTTGCCAAAGCCTGGAGATGACACTCTGGGCGATTCCAAGTTCCTCGGATACTTCCAGCTGGGTACGTCCCCATTCCAGTCGTCCGATAATTCTACCACGTAAAAAATCATCCAAATGCCATAACTATGCGGTTATTGCTCTGAAAGTCTTTTAAAGCGCTTGTGAACAATTTTACTTCTTTGCTACCATTCCTTATATACCCCTTTCATACACTCTCGTCATTGTGACGTACTATCCGCGCCATCTGGTGGTTTCCTGCAATTTGCATATTCTTCTTCAAGATGTGTGTGATAATTCTACAGGTGAAATTTTTATTTTAGAGCTCAATTTCTGTGTGATTCTGAATTATCCTTAATTTATGGACATGAGTGTATGTATAATAGAGACTGGGGTATGTATGATCGGATCGTGAGACACACTTACATTGATCTTATTAGACCTATCCTGGAGTAATGTGTACAGGTATATCAGGCTTCCACAGACAACAATCAAGAAAAATTAGAAAGAGTTCAGCTCTCTGCCGCAAGAGCCTTCATTAGTCTTCGCAACAGCTTCACGAGAGATATAGTTTCGTATGAAGCTGACCTTCAACCCCTCAGACTGTTGAGTAGATTTCTCTTGGCTAAATACTATGCAAAGTTTATCAACTTTGGGGATCACATAACCTTTTCTTATGTACCTAATTAGAAAAATAATCGTCGTCTCAAAAGGGAAAATCCTCACAGAAAGTGAGGGCTGGTTACGAGAGCATGCTGAACATGTCTCTCTGGCCTGAGGTTGCTGCACCAATTTGTGATCGGGTCTTATTTAAGACCGAACTGTGCTCTTACACTAACAAAATTATTCAGAACCCAGACTATCTTAAACAGCTTGCCATGGAAACTATACATGAAATTTCTGATAATGCATTACATATTTATACTGATGGCAGTAGAGGTGATGGATCTGTCTCGAGTTTCGGAGTTTTCATCAGGCAAGAGAGTGGTATTAGGATTTGTAAGAGGAACCCCAACTACTTCTCAGTTTTTCGTGCTGAACTAATGACTATTAAGGAGGCTTTGACTTATTATGTTAATGAGGGATTCTATTCTGACATATGGATTCTGAGCTATAGCTGAAACTATATTCTGATCATTTGGCTGAGTGCTGAAGGCGTGGTGAGAGAGCAACAATTAATATTGTTAAACCGTTTAAAAAGTTCGAGTGCTCATTACACTGTATGTTTTCAATGGGTTCTGTCAAACGTAGGAGTACAAGGAAACGAGATTGCGGATGTACTGGCTAAAGAGGACAGATTTATGGATTTTATTGGCTATGGCTGACTCCTTGTCTAGGAATTTGCCTCAAGGGTGAAATTAGGGGTCAATTCCTCCTGGAAAAAGCCCTATTACATGATTTGTATGCTTGTGACCGCCCTAGTGTGGCCTTGCATGAGGCAGAAAGTAGATCCGAGCAGACAACAATTGCTATTCTACATTCCGGTCATCTTCGTGACCAACATCATGTGTCGGACCTAATAATTTATCCCCTTTGTACAAAATGTGGCACAACAGAGGCTACTCCTACACATATTTTGATGTGTATTGAATGCGATAAAAGTAAATTGTGCTGCAATCCAGGTGCAGTTTTGGGGATTCTGAAAACTTACGCGATTATGGCTGCTGTCAGCCAAATGGGATAAGCCACACATACATTTATTTGTAGATGTTTTCGGCTGAAAATATTTTGATTGAGTAAAAATATTAACATTATAAGAAAAATCTAACACTTTCTAGGAAGAATTATTTATTATGAGACATGAATATTGATTTTTAAGCTTAAAAGATTGTAGTTTTTCTTATTAAAATGCTTTTTATCTGAAGCTATCAGTTATGTCACTGTGGTATGATTAATGAGAAAACTTTGGTATCTTTAGCATGTAAAGCGTTTAATGATATTTCTAAAACTGAAAGGTAGTTAACAAAAGAAAAAATCATTAGGTGTTATAGCCCATTAAAATGTTTTAAAGATTTTTAGAATCATTTATTAATTGAAAGTTAATACACTTTAAATTTTGTTTATTAAGTTCTATTTACTTAACTGTTGATAAGTATTTAAATAAGTAATGATTATTTATATTTAATTTTGCGTTATAAAAATATTAATATAGGAATGAATTATTGCAATAAAAGTATGTAATCTCATAAATTGTAATATTACGCACGTTCATATTTAAAATCTAATTAAGACATTATCGTTTTTAACTTTTATAAAAGCTCAAAATTTAAATGCTTTCTAGAAAGTATATAGTGAGAAACGTAAAGAAATTACAATTTTTTTTATCATAATCACGTAATGAAATATCGTTTTTTTAACCCATTTTCCAACGACCTCTATCGAGTTTCGATATACTAATTTTGATACATTAATTGGGCGGAAAGGAAAAACCTTTCCCACATAATTGAATTCCGACAATGAACACCTTTAGTTTCAGTCACTATTCTAGGAATAGTAATTTGAGGTAGATTTTAAAATGTCTGTACCTTGTGCGAAGCCTCATATCCATTTATAGCGTCTTTTAAGGGAACATTACACCTGTAACTTCAGATGATGTCATGGGAAGTAAATCAGCGAGTTTATTCTTAGAAAACTACTATTTAATTTTCATACTCAAAATTTAGCTCGTAAAATCATTTAACACTAGATATACGGATGTTGATCATATACCTATTTTTACTGAAGTGAGCCAATTTGGCTCATACAAGAAAATTGAAGTTTTTTGTAATTTTCAGTATAGATTTAAGATTCGAAAAAATAATCTTATTTATTCATAATAAAATTTATATTGTAAAAATGATATTGTAACTTTAAAAGTTTTTTTATCTCAACTAAACTCTTTTCCAGCCTGTACACATAATTATTTCAAGAATGTTTTAAATAAAGCTCTGAAGTCTAGCACACTCATAAATATGAAAATTATAAAGAAAATGAACTGCATTTATGATGTATTGATGAATAAAACTGATAATATCTCTAAGTAAGATAATATAAACTGATAATATGAGTTGACGAAATGAAATATATTTCATGTTACAAAATTATGAATGATAATATCCTGCAAAATTGAGTCACTATAGAGATCCCTGATAATATTATAAATATTAATACTAACCATTTTGTACACAGCTTTTGATTCGATTTTTTGTTTAAAAAAATGGAGGAAAAATTTTATGTTTCACAATTATTTCACAGTTGGATTTTTTATTTTGCGATATTATTTAAAGAGAATTACGCTACTTATAAAATAAAAATAGTACGGCTCCGTCAAATCGAAGTCGATTAGAATTAATCAAAATGTTTTAAAACATATGTATAATTATTTAGTGAAGAATCCCCGATTAGTTCTAATCGAATAAAGTAAGGGACATACATAAAATATAAATTTTTATTTTGGAGATGATCACTCATCTACTACACAATGGCAACAGATTAAGTTTGATGTTTGAAATAATTTCAATATTGACTTTAAAAGTTAAATAATATACCTACTAAAAATAGATTAAATAAACTAAATTTAGTCCAAATGCACCGAAACTAATATTACCATAGAGCGATATCAGATAAATTAGTTTAAAAACTTTAATGTTTTAATTTTATGTGTATGTTCATAAAAGAAATTAATCCATTGTCATTTAAAGATTGCTGCCAGGCTTAATTATGCCCAAAAAAGTGTTCAATAACCATCGTAACCTAAATTTCCGAAATAGTTTACCTACCTAAAACTAGTATTTATATTTTTTGAAAGAAGCACTGTACATTTATCGAAAAGAGCAGTTTTAGTCAAGTCGACGTGCAATTTTATTGAGTGAAAGGACACTTTCTGTAAATCATATTGGGATTATTTTTCAGTAAATCATATAATATTGTTACGTATCATGTTGTAGCGTTCGTGGATTGAGTAGATTTTAAATACAGGCAGTAGAATGACAAAACTTTTTTGTATTGCAGTGAAATCATGCTTACAGCAGTCAATGAGACAAAAACTAGCTAGGTTGGCGACAATACAATCAATGCTCTCACACAAATTGACACAGGTGTGAACCCTAACACATTTTTAAGCTGACTGACCATTAGCTGTAGCACAGGAGCAATTTATTTTGATCTCCCTGGGCCTGGCAATCTAGATCAGTAATACTGTAGAATCCTGCGTAATGAGAATAACTGATATTAAACACGAAATTGAGGA
>CM063508.1:144035341-144050341 GCA_032207245.1 Pardosa pseudoannulata
GTACACATCAGAACTTCCTATGTTCGTTTACGCGCTACGTGGTGCAGCACCTAGTACCGCACGCACTGCGGGAATACAAGCAAGCAAATCAACATAATATTTGAATATATTATAAATAATATTTATTATATACCATATAAAGATAGGTAGACATAGGTGCAGAAAACTATTGTCAATCGCATAATTTTGCCAGGTGTGCACACCCTGCACACACATATGGACCGCACGCCACTGATATATATATATATATATATATATATATATATATATATATATATATATATATATATATATATATATATATATATACATGAAATATGGGTGAGATTCATCCAAAAGCTCAATACATTTTATTTCGGATGACGATGCATCAAATCCATACAACAGCAAAGCTTTTAAAACATCGTTCACAGACACTTTTTAAGTAGGGATTTCTAAGGTAAAAAAACTACTAATAATCCCTAAGACCATTTGATAACATAAAAAGTACTCATTGTTTTAAAGGGAACGCGTTTACTATTGGCTAAAGTAGTACAAACAGAGGCTGAATTAAGTCTATAGTGTGTATGGAGATAAAAAATCAGAATTATCGCGAAAAACCAAACGTAATTTATGAACAGAAGTTATTCAATTAATATTAAAATATATAAATACGGAGTTTTAATATTATTTATATATATATATATATATATATATATATATATATATATATATATATATATAATATATTATTTATTTATATATATATATATATATATATATATATATATATATATATATATGCATATATATATACTTATATATATACATACATACATATATACATACATATATATATGTATATATATATATATATATATATATATATATATATATATATATAATATATATATATATATATATATATATATATATATATATATATATATATATATATATATATATAATATATATATATATATATATATATATATATATACTCATCGAAAGTGCGAATCATATTTAAACTGAAAACCTTAGGTAGGAATCAAATCTTTAATTTCGGTATAAACTTTAATAATTTAAACTATTATAGGGCTTTTCTGGATTTTAATAATATGTAATACGTGATTTATTTCAGGGTATAGTTCTTGACAGCGACACAAAGGGAGATGATTATGAGGGATTTATGAAAACATAAATTATAAAATTTAATATGATTATGTTATGTATTGTTGTATTCAAAGAGCACAATATTCTTCTTGTGTTTTAAGTCATTTATTTTCACAGTTTGATGGTAAAGGTAAAAATTTATTAATACCATATTTCTATAAAATGAGAAAACAATCATTTATGATTTATATCCCACTTTAAATGAATCATAATTATTAAATCATCTATTTTATAAACTTTCAAAAATCAAATTTCTAATATATTCTTAAGTTACATAATTTTTTGGGAAATTTAATAAAATTTCCTTTGAAATTTTTTTTAAGATTATCCGATCATAACCCGATCTATCATTTTTACTCACTATAAAATTTTCGAGTTAAAAATAAAACTAAGATATCGATTCTGAAAAAATTCAATATGATTTAGGAAAAAATCTAATATTTTTATATTGGTGAAATAAAGAGTGGTTTATAGTCTCTCTTAGGACATGAAACTCGAGAACTTTTCTTGTCTTATGACTCCCATGAGAAAACATTTTTTTTCAAAAGTAATTTTACCTTCGTGTTTAATATTAGCTGAAAAATAATGTTAGTGAAGAGTTATCCTCGTATAGATGTAATATCTAATTTAAATAAAGTGATATTCGTATTGACAAAATAGATACAAAGATTTATTAATTGTGTAAGTTAGGTTTGTGCAAGATCCGTCTATAAAAAATCTTTTATAGAAAATGCATTTTCAGTTTTTAATTTTTTATAATACAATACTACTTATTTTGATAATACTGTAGGAAACATAATACTGAAATAAATTGAATTTACAATTACAAAAGAAATAAATAATCAAACAAATTAATATTACTTTCAAATCCTCTGTGCTTTTGAAGTTTTAGACCTCTAATCATCTTCTCAACATTATTCCTAGTTTTAGCGCTATTTAATGCATCTATCTGATGATCTTTTCCTTTTCAAAAATTAAACTTCTCCCACGGAAAGAGTAAATATGACTTCTGACGTTTTCCACCCATTTTGTTTTGGCAGGTCTTTGAAGTATAAGCATTCTTGATGGAAGGTGAGTTTGAATAATCTGGGATATTATCATAGGTGGAACATAAGGATTAACTTGCGAAATGTTCTTTATCTTCCCGGAAAGATTAAAGTTTGTATTTACGCTTCAATAATTTAGAAAGATGTAAATGTCAAAGAGTGTTTTCTCATTTATTTATTAATGAGATTAACTTTCGTTACAGTCTGTCTGCTTGTCTAGAAAACCAAGTCACTTTAGGACAGTTTAGCATATGTTAAACATAAAATGCGTTCATTGGATAAATTGTGTAAAAATTCGAGTAAAATATAGTATCCTTAAACAAAATTAGCTGGTGCGTAAAGAGATATTGACATTAAGGAACGTTTTATTGTGAAATTGTATAATGCTATATGGGAAGATATTGGAAATTTTTCAACTGTGTTTAGGACAGGGATGGACAAACTTTTTCGGCCGCGGGCCAAAAATCGAAAGAAAATAAGTTTGGTGGGCCAAATTAATTTTTCTTGAAAACTTGAAAATTGCATTGAAAAAACTTTAACTTTTCCTGGTACTTGGGTTACAAATGTCGCATTAAATCATTTTTGTGCTATTCAGTTAAATTAAGTTTAATTTATGCTTGAAATCATTTTGTTCAAAACATTATTTTCTTCACATATTATCCCGGCTTTAAGTTTAACCGATACTGTATGTGTAATGTTCGCATCATCTTGTACAGGGATGGACAAATTTTTTGGACAGCGGGCCAAAAATCAAAAGAAAATAAGTTTAGAGGGCCAACATATTTTTTTTCTAAAATATTAAAAACAATATAGAAGTACCTAACGGTTTAAATACGTTAATGAGATGAATGAAATTGCGATTTCATTTTTAAAAGTTCCTTATACTGAGGTTTGAGGTAAGATGTACTGATTTTAAGGAACGATGCTAAATGCTCATCCGTCAGTCTGCTTCTGAAATTATTCTTTCTAAGGTTCAAAGTTGAAAACACTTGTTCACATATAAGAAGCAAATATACCGCTGATCTTCTGGGAGTGAGATAATAAATTTGGGGTATAATATTTAAGTAAAGTAGAAAAGGAGATGGATATATAATGTATAAATATATATTTCTTTTAATTTGCTTTGGACCGGCAACTTAAAATTCTATCCGCGGGCCGGATAAAACCTTCCGGTGGGTTAGGTTATATAGAATTGCATACCGATATATACGAATATAAGACTCGGGTAATTCAGATATCTGTGAAATGGCATCAAGAAATTCCCCATCAAATGCTATTAAAATCTAAAAATTTAGTTCTCTTAAACTGTATAACATGTTGGTTAAAGAAAATATTGTTTTTGCTTTCCAAATATACATTTGATTTTTTTAAGGAATTAATTTTGTATACGAATTAAACTTGATCAGTTCAGTGTTGAAATATGTTAAAAATACCACGAGACAACAACAGAATGCCCTTTTGGTTACCTATATCCAAAAATTTATAGGATGTAAAAAATTGTCCGTTGTGATATTTATTCCTTGCAAAGATATAGATTCACTAACTTAATAACAACTTGTTCATTAATTAATAGACTATAGTTCAGTCACAATTTTTTTTCTACGTGTATAATATAAATCAAAAATTATTTTATCCCAAGATCCGCAGCAAGTTAGAATTTTAATCCAAATTTACCGGAAAAAGTACCGCTTGAATTTAAAACAGGTCAATAGAGTGCTATTTCAAGCATTTAAATAATTATAGCTGTCATTTTTACAGCTTTGGTCATTTATTTAGTAAAATATTAATTTACAGGATCGTTATGAAATATTGCAAAATAATTATTTTGTGTATTTAAAAAACTCGTTAATATAATAAAATTATAAAATGTAAGTGAAGTAAAAAACATTAATGATTGCTTTGAAAAATATCCATGGGGTCAAAAAGACCGGTCGATCTAGTACTAAATACGGCATTAACTGAATCGTATCAAAAAGTTCTAAAGCTTATATTATTTAAAGCTTATTTTAAATATATTTTAATCAAAAGTCTCCTAAATTTTATTTAATTATTTTAGCGTGCAATAAAATATATATTAAATATCAATAGTGTTTTATTTGCATAATTTCCTTGACTTTTAGAAAATTTGATCTGCCTAATAGTGCTCCCATTTCACGGTTTTTCAAGGGCTCCACTGCCCTTGAAAACCACCTGCCACCTATTTTTCCTTTTCAAATTTATAAAAATTCTGAAATCATTTAAAAACCGAGAAAGCGTATTTTTAAATAAAGCATAATTTTCCATTCAAAAAAGTGACCTTTTTTTGACAAGTCCCCTCTCCATCTTTTTAAAAACTATGTGAACACTACTGCCTAATAGTTTGCAAAACATTTCTCTTGTTGGAATGTAACATTCAATTTTTACAAGAACCACAAAGTCGTATAAAATTGTTTCATATTGCTTAATATCAAGTACAGGGTGTTTCATATTGAATGGGACAAAAAAAACAGCGCAGTGTGACTGCCGTAATGGATTTATTCAGCAGAAACAAATTTATTCTGCAACTACAATTATATAAGTTTTATTTGGCAACAGAGAAAAATTATCAAATGGCGAACTCGCGACTAGAGGTGCTGTTAAACAAAATGTCGTCCCTACAAGAGAAAGCTTACTGCATTTTCGAATATGCCAAAACCTCCACGGTAACTTTTGTGCAAAGACATTTCCGCACGAAATTTCGTAAAGAACCACCGCATCGGCATAACATAAGCAGGTGGGTGGAGCAATTACAGGATAATAGCTACTAATGCAAGAACTCCATCACAGGGGATATGCTATCACGAGTGTGGCAGAAGATTGATTACCGTATAGACATTTGTCGTGTCACCGGAGGAGCACATATTGAACACCAGTAGAAATTTGAATAAATTTAGTTTTGAGGTAAATTTGAATTTTCTTAATATAATAATTACAATGTTCACAATCATGG
This sequence comes from Pardosa pseudoannulata, assembly GCA_032207245.1. NCBI lineage: Eukaryota > Metazoa > Arthropoda > Arachnida > Araneae > Lycosidae > Pardosa > Pardosa pseudoannulata. Next base: position 144,040,508 of record CM063508.1, read on the forward strand.
TTTCTTTTTGTCCCATTCAATATGAAACACCCTGTATTTCTTATCTATGGTTGTATTCCTGAGTAAACTTGTGTTAAGATTATCTCATATCTCCAAACTAATTGCTTGTTAAATTAGATTAAAAATAATTGTGCTTTTTTAATACATTTTCCACCCCCTTTTCTTAAAATTGTGTTTAAGGAGTACGACTCTGTCATGGCCTACTCTTGTAAAATATACCTTATGTATTCCGCCTTTTAAAAATTATAATTTCATTTTAATTTCTAACACTTTGAGATGAAATTATATTTTGTTTTGTCTAGACGTCTTAGTTTTATATCTATGTGTTGGAGAGTAGAAATTATAAGCTTAAAATTTCCAAAGATACCATTATGTAGATTTAGAATAGATTTTTCGTGAATGATTTCTATTATTGTTTATAAAATAAAAAGGATTTTTTGGACGATTTGAAATATATGGCTTCCATTTATTAACTAAACTATTACCGGCAATAACATATAATACATTTGTTGTAATGTACTTACAACTCAAACACAAGTGTTCGTTCTAAAAGAGGAAACACAGTAAAATATATGCTACGGAATTAAAGGTAAATGCCTTGTATTTAAACTAAAACATTATGTACAATATTTACAAATCAATAGATCACTTGATTAGTATTTAACATGACCTGCAATTATTTGGTTTTCCTATTCATCAATACTCTTGAAATAGTATTCCTTATCAAAAGATTATGATACCCAGGTAATAATTATGAATATTACTAAGTTTACCTCAAGTAATTACAGGGGAGCAGGCTGGGTATGTCAACTGGCTGGATGTCTATACTGGCGTGCCTATCATACGCATGCGGTTTCGGGAATCGATTGCTGGCACGGGCTGTCTGGCTTGCGCACGGGATCTCGATGTCCAGCACAACTCTTGAATCCCGACATTGAGTCATTCTCCCACTTTCTTTCCAAGCCTTTACACCTCAATTCAATGCCTCTTTAGATGAGCGATGGCCGAATGATTAGGGTACTGGCCTTCGGAACCGGAGTTCGTGGGTTCGAATCCCACTATGGCATGGATGTTCGTAGCCGTTCGGAATCGGCTTTAAGCAGTAGGTCCCGGTCTCATTAATCCTCGTGTTGCAAAAAGTAGACCGTAGCACTCAAAAAAAAAAAAAAAAACCGCCTTTTTCGTTTTCTTTTTTAATAAATTACTCTCTCGTATGAACACCAAAAAAGCCTTACACTCGCAAAGGAAGGGTGTAGTTTAAATTGACTCTAGTGTTGAGGCGTTATCAAACACATTCGAAAAACAACAGATTCAGTTTACGATTCCATTCCCGAAGGGGAATACACAGATTTCCTGTGTAAGAACGCAAAACGTTTAACCACTGTATTTGAGTTCAGTTTGAGGCCTGAAATAGGGTGAAATCTTCTCTCTATCACAGGAGAAATCCGAGCATTCTTCATCGGGAAAGGAATCGAAAACTGAATCCATTGCTCTATCAAATTTACAAGTACAGTACAGTACAGTACAGTACACTACAGTACAGTAGAGTACAGAACAGAATATAATAGAATAAAGTAAAATAGAATAGAATATCGAGTGGTTTCGGATAATATTAAGAAATGTCGAGGGGTATCGGGTATTTTTAAGGAATGTCGTGTGGTATCGGATAATACTAAGGAATATCCAGTGGTATCGGGTAATACTAAGGTATATCAATTTCTGCAAAAGACCCAAAGTCGTATAAAATTGTCTCAAATTCCTTAATTCAAGTACTTCTCATCTTTGCTTTATATTTCTTATTTATGACTGAGTAAACTTGTATTAAGATTATCTCATATGTCCAAACTAATTGCTTCTTAACTTAGATTAAAAAATAAATGTGCTTTTTTAATACATTTTCCACCCCCTTTTCTTAAAATTGTGTTTTAGGAGTACGACTCTGTCATGACGTACTCTTGTAAAATATACCTTATTCAATCTGCCTTTTTCGTTTTCTTTTTTAAAAAAATTACTCTCTCGTATGAACACCAAAAAAGCCTTACACTCGCAAAGGAAAGGTGTAGTTTAAATTGACTCTAGTGTTGAGGCGTTATCAAATACATTCGAAAAACATAAGATTCAGTTTACGATTCCATTCCCGAAGGGGAATACACAGATTTCCTGTGTAAGAACGCAAAACGTTTAACCACTTTATTTGAGTTCATTTTGAGGCCTTAAATCGGGTGAAATCTTCTCTCTATCACAAGATAAATCCCATCATTCTTCATCTGGAAAGGAATAGAAAACTGAATCCATTGCTCTATCAAACTTACAAGTACAGTAGAGTACAGTACAGTACAGTACACTACAGTACACTACAGTACAGAACGAAACAGAACAGAATAGAATGGAATAGAAGAGAATAGAATATCGAGTGATTTCGGGTAATATTAAGGAATGTCGAGGGGTATCGGGAATTTTTAAGGAATGTCGTGTGGTATCGGATAATACTAAGGAATATCCAATGGTAACGGGTAATACTAAGGAATATCAATTTCTACGAAAGCTCCAAAGTCGTATAAAATTGTCTCAAATTCCTTAATTCAAGTACTTCTCATCTTTGCTTTACATTTCTTATTTATGACTGAGTAAAATTATGTTAAGATTATCTCATATGTCCAAACTAATTGCTTGTTAAATTAGATTAAAAATAAATGTGTTTTTCAATACATTTTCCAACCCCTTTTCTAAAAATTGTGTTCTAGGAGTACGACTCTGTCATGGCCTACTCTTGTAAAATATACCTTAGGTATTCCGCCTTTTTCGTTTTCTTTTTTAATAAACTACTCTCTCATATGAACACCAAAAAAGCCTTACACTGGCAAAGGAAGGGTGGAGTTTAAATTGACTCTAGTGTAGAGGCCTTATCAAACACATTCGAAAAACAGCAGATTCAGTTTACGAATCCATTCCCGAAGGGGAACGCGCAGATTTCCTGTGTAAGAACGCAAAACGTTTTGTCACTTTATTTGAGTTCAGGTTGAGGCCTTAAATCGGGTGAAATCTTCTCTCTATCACAGGAGAAATCAGAACATTCATCATCGGGAAAGGAATAGAAAATTGAATCCATTGCTCTATCAAACTTACAAGTACAGTACAGTACAGTACACTACAGTACACTACAGTACAGTACAGAACAGAACAGAATAGAATAGAATAGAATAGAGTAGAATAAAATATCGAATGGATTCAGTTTCCGAATCCATTCTCATTTGGAGAATGCGCAGATTTCTAGAATGATGATGAAAAACATTTAACTAATTTATTTAAATTCAATTTGATACCTGATTAGGCCTTAAATCAGGGGAAATCGTCTTGCTATCATTAGAGAAATCCTCACATTCTTCATCGGGAAAGGAATAGAAAACTGAATCCATTGCTCTATCAAACTTACAAGTTGGTATGTAATAAGATTTTTAGTATAAATGTTATAAAAATGAATATGCGTTTTAAAACGTACAGTATTTTATCAAGATACAGAGGTTATAAAATTGTGAAACTAGAAAAATTAATGCTAATGTACTGCATAAGTTTAAATAAAGGATAATTTAAATTATACTTTAGAATTGTTATCAAACCCGGTTTCTTTTCAATATAAATAATAAGCAATTGATAAGCAACTGATAAGCAATTGATTAAAGATATTGCTGAATAAGTATTTCATTAATAAGGATTATACTAAACCTTGTTGCATGATGAATACTTGTAACAATGTTTAAATAATCAAAAATCCTATTCATGTAGATTTTAAATTTCTTTCTATTTTTATTCTGCTTAAAAATTTTTATCTGCTTAAAGATTCACTTTTAAAGTATCTTGCTCTTAGAAAAATTTAAATATAATTTTCAAGATACGACGAACCAAGAAAAGAATATCCTTTTCTTAACTAGTAACTAAAAGCAGCTGTAGTTCTAAATAAAAAGAAAACATTTTCAATGAAAATTTTATTAGGGTGATTTTGTTGCGCCATTCCTTTAAACGAGTCTGATGTAAAAAAACATTTTTATTGTTTTCATTTTAGTTAAATAAACGAACGTGTTACTAAACGAAATTAATCAATTCTCTTTTTCGTAAAGTGTAAGATAACACTTAAATATATGTTTTTATAAGTTTATTTATCCTACATTAATTTTACAACAGTTATGGTGAAAATTGTCTCAAGTCTTCCTTCCAAACATCTCCCGAATATTTTCCTTTCCAACAAAACTGAAATGTTATCTTAAAACTGTCACATCCGTTAGGAATTATGACATTCGGTTATGAGTCGTTTATTTAGATAGGATGATGGTGAAATACTGTATTTCGTCATGTGTGCTAATACAGAAAGAAAATATAAAACTGTCACATATCTCTCTTTATACATATTAAATATATATACATGATGATTATCATAAAGCTTTCATTATTGTTATGAAATAATAAAGGTTGAGACTTAATTTTTAATTGTTATTTCTAACATTTATATCCAAAGCAAATATCAAGAGTTATGCAAGCATCCCAGAAATTCTTGACCTATCGAAGGAAATAGTTCAATAATCGATCTACGAGATTATATATTCTACATAATTCTATCTATGACATCTTGAAACCGGACAATTCCACTTTAATAACTGCAAATTACAAAATTATGTAACCAAGGTTAAACTATTTTGCATGCATATATATATATATATATATATATATATATATATATATATATATATATATATATATATATATATTTATACACACACATATATATATATATATATGCATATATATATATATATATATTTGTATATATATATATATATATATATATATATATATGTATATAATATATATATATATATATATATATGTATATATATATATATATATATATATATATATTATATACATATATATATATACATATATTTATACAGAGAGAGAGACATCGTGCACTTTGGGGGACAGCCCTATATATATATATATATATATATATATATATATATATATATATATATATATATATATATTATATATATATCAACCCAGATCTAACTTTTTTACTCTGTATAGAAAGAAAAGTTTTATATTGGCTATGCGATCTTATATAAATGTATCAAGAAATAGATAATAGCACAAAATGTTTTTGTTAAAAGTTTTTTAATGCAGGCGTGACTAAAAATTTATGGTTACTATCTCTTTATCTCATATATATATATATATATATATATATATATATATATATATATATATATATATATATATATATGTGTGTGTGTGTGTATATATATATATTTATTTATTTATTTATTTATATATTTATATATATTGATCGACAAAACTAAGATTCAGATTGAATAGAGAGAATAAAAAATATTCATGTCATTTACATTAAAGAAGAAAATTACACGGAAGTAATATCAATTTCTACAAAATATGTGCTCCATTGCCTATTCTTTAAAAATCCATAAAAAAAATAACACAACCTTGCAGATGCAGCCATTAAGCTCGCCATTATTTGGCATTATTAACTTTAGGGAATATCTAATGCACATAAATAACAAAAGAATTTCATTCAGTTTGCTGTTTTCCAAATAAAGAATGCTTAATGAAATCCGATTATTTTATTATTGTTTGGGTACAAATTATTTTTAAACTGATAATCTAGCTTATTTTAATAAAATTACTGACAATTTGGGGTAATTTAGTCTTTTTATATTTTATGAAATATCTAAATTTTTATGAATATCTAATATATTATCTATCGTTATTGCCTTCCAATATTTTAATAAACTAAAAATTAATGTATATTATTTTTTCATTGATAAACGTAAATAAATATTTTGCTTATTTTTCATAAATGGAAATGAGTAGATTAAGAAAATGTTGAAAAAAATAGGACACAGACGAAGCTACTATAGAAACATATTACTTACTGATAAATGATTATTTTTCAAAATCTATCCCTTTCTCAAATTTTACTACTCTAGTTTGTTCAGAAAATTTAAAGAATCTTTTACAATTATATTAGATATAGAACTGTTATAAAAAATTAAAAGTACATTAATAGCATAGAGGACTGTAGGCGGTAATCAACTTGCAGGAATTTTCTTCAAAATGTCAAAAGAGTTAAGATTTGTATCTATAACACATTGCTGTTATTAATAAGTTGTTGTAAAAGAAAAAAAATTATTAATAGAATAATATTAAGCAAATGTCTAATGATTTATTAGTTAAAAAGATTGGAAAAAGTAATAAGAATTCAGAGTATGTGGATTGGACTAAAAGCAAAAAATTCAGAAAATGGCAAGTCATATTAATATGGCCAGGGTCTGTAGATGTACACTGAAGCGTCACTGAATAAGGGATACCTACCTAGTAACAAGTTGGGATTCTGCTGGACTTGATAACTGCTGCCACACGACGAGGCATAGATTCAACAAACTTCTGGAAATATTACACTGGAATGACTTGCCAAATATTGGCTAAAGCTGCCCAGTAATATTCTTTGGTGCTGGTAACTTTTCACGCCTTGTTCCAAAAGCATCCCTAAGATATGCGCAATAGGATTTAAGTCTGGAATTATAGGTGCCGATTTATGTCAGAAAAGTCGGGGGAATGCTTATCTAACCAGCCAGTGCCCAACCAGGACTAGTGAGAGGTACAGTCAATCTGGAAATATCCATTACGGATAAAAGAACAGCATAAACGGATCACACAGCAAATCTACGAAAAGAATTGCATTGAAGGAGATTGGTACACTCACCAAAGATCCCACCAGTGCCACGAAAAAGCACCCCAGATTATGACTGAATCACCATAACCCTGTACAGATCTGGAATGCAAGACCTATGACTTCATGAGCCTGACGTTAATTAGTCGGAAATGAAACTCATCACTCCATGCTACTCTTTTCCAGTTCTCGACATTCCAGTCTCTCTGTTCTCTTGCCCAGGCAAGACGTGCAACACTATGACGAGCATAGATCAATGGTACTCTCATACATCGACGGCTCCCGAAACCCATACGGTGAACCTTTGCTTTGCACAGTCCGTTTACAGATTGTATGACTGGCACCGTCATTCAACTATGTGGTAATTTGAGCTAATGTTTGTCTTCGCTGTCTACGTACAATACATCTCAGCCGTCTCTTACCACACACTGTCAAGGCAAACTGTCCTTTGCAGTTTGCAGATCGCTAGTTTTTTCATGTATTCTTGGTATACTCTCTATACAGTCGACCTTGAAAATCTTAGCTGTCTGACGATTTCGGAAATTGAATGGCCCGTGTGTCGAGCACATTGATTTGTCCGTGATCGAAGGCATCTAAATGAGACAGTTTACCCATGCTGCAATTCTAACAGCTACTTCCGAACACCCACATTAATCGCAATTTATGCATTTACCACAGCGCCCTCACTTCCGCATAAATGATGCGTAAAGCTACACAATTTGAATAGCTCTTGGTATACCTAATTCAGTGGCACTTCAGTGCATATGTACACATATATACATAAATACATAATATATATATATATATATATATATATATATATATATATATATATATATATATATATATATATATATATATATACATATACATATATATACATATAAATATATACATATATATACATATATATACATACATATATATATACATATATATATATATACATTTATATATATATATATATATATATATATATATATATATATATACACATATATACATATATATATATATACATTATATATATATATATATATATACACATATACATATACATATATAGACATATACATATACATATACATATACATATACGTATACATATACATAAACGTATACATATATATATATATACATATATATATATATATATATATATATATATATATATATATATATACATACACATATAAATATACATACATATATATACATATATATATACATACACATATAAATATACATACATATAGATATACATATATATACATATATATATACATATATATATATATACATATATATATATATATATATATATATATATATAAACATATATATATATACACATATAAATATACATACATATAAATATCCATATACAGATATATACATATACATATATATATATACATATATATATATATATATATATATATATATATATATATATATATATATATATATATACATATAGATATACATATACATATATATAGTTTTCTTTTTTCTATTTAGAATAAGAAAAATAGAATTTTTTTTTACTTGTTTCATTTGAATATCAGTTGTATGGTCGGTAAATGAAACTGAAAAACCCGGTCTCATTTCCTCGTTTAAATTGGTTTTAATCAAGACTTATTGATTGAAAACACGTTCCGTTTCACATTCTTCAATTTCCAGTTCCCGGAAGAAATACTGAGAGTAAATATTGTTTTGGGTCGTTTAGTTTTCAAGCTCTAGAAACATTTTCTTTCCTTTGATAATTATTTGCAGATATAGGAAAAAAGAGAGTTTCAGACTAATATATTATGAACCTTGGGCATAAAATTTATTTATGAGGTCGAAAAACAATATTTATTTATTTTGTATTATGTATTTATTTATTTAGTCATTTACTTTATTTTTAAGCTGGTATATGCTTTTGCATCACAAACGAAGGTAATTTAGAATGCTAATAGGGTTTTTTAGAATACTTATTTACCACAAATTAAGGTAATTCGCTTATAAAAAATGGATATAGAGCATGTAGTAAATGGGGATTAGTTAAAAGCATATTTTAATGTGCACTACTTAACTTTTTAAATATATCACTATTTAGAATAAAATTTTATTATAAATAACTTATTTATGACATAATCAACTGATGTACTTTGTTTTTACATGTGTATTCGTTATTAGAGCTTATTTTTAAATGTATTTAATTTATAGATATGAAGTTTAAAAAATATTTCTTATCACTTATTGGGATTTTGTTTTTTTAAACTGGGTACTTATAATAATGATAATTGAAATATTGTGAATAAAACTAGTATAAAGCAGGATTAGAAAATAACTTGCGCCATTTTCACTGGTTTTATTTTGCAATAACTAAATTATTTATTTATTTTGTATTATGTTTTTATTTATTTTGTACTCTATATTACATTTAAATTTCATTCTAAAATGTTTATTTATGACATAATCAACTGTTGTACTTTGTTTTTGTTTTTTACATGTGTATTGGTTAGTATATTTTATTTTAAAATGAATTTAATTTATAGATCTGAAGTTTAAAAAATATATTTCTCATCACTTATTGTACATTGTTTTTTTTAAAAATGGGTACTTATAATAATGATAATTGAAATATTGTGAATAAAGCTAGCATAAAGCAGGATTGGAAAATAATTTCAGCCATTTTCACTGATTTAATTTTGCAATAATTAAATTATTTATTTATTTTGTATTATGTTTTTATTTATTTTGTCATTTTCTTTGATTTTAAACTGGTATATGCTTTTGCATCACAAAATAAGGTAATTTAGAATGCTAATATGGTTGTTTAGAATACTTATTTACTACAAATTAAGGTAATTCGCTTACAAAAAATTGATATAGAGGATGTAGTAAATGGGGATCGATTAAAAGTATATTTTAGTGTGGACTATTTAAGTTTTTAAATATACCACTATTTAGAATAAAAATTTATTCTAAATTGTTTATTTATGAATAATCAACTGATGTACTTTGTTTTGTATTTTACATGTGTATTGGTTATTATATTTTATTTTAAAATGTATTTAATTTATAGATCCGAAGTTTAAAAAATA
>CM063508.1:144055341-144115341 GCA_032207245.1 Pardosa pseudoannulata
GTGGTGGTGGCAAAAATATACGCCTTTGAAAAGTGATAATGGCTTCGAATGGTCGATATTTCCATCACGGAGTGCAGAGAATGGTACATTAAGCTCAAGTCTCTGTCCGATTTAGCGCTCTAAGGAAACAGATAGATGGGGATGGGGAGAGAGATATATTTCTTACATTCCTTACACTTTAAGCAGAGATTGAGTTACAATGAAATAAATTTCTTTACCAGTTAAGTAAGGCTAAGTAGCCTTACGTTCAAATGAAGTCTTAAATTACGTAAACCAGTCCGTTAACTATACATTTATTGACCCATTTAAAAATTTAATTATAAATATTGTTAGTGTTATGTTTTACAATCGTTTAGAATTACTGTTGGAATCTGAAATACTTAATATTTCAGTTAAAAAGTAAATCCATCCCCTATATAATAATTGGATTTTTGATGAGTTAGGGTTAACAACGTTCGAAATCCCCCCTTCCCCCTTTTCGAGTGTTTAATGTCTTTATTTCAAGCCCTAATTTCCCCGGTTAAGAGCAGGCGATTAAATTTATCACATAATAAATAGGTAAAAATAACATTTTTTTTCTAGTATTATAAAGTCATTCCTTTAACCATCGCATTTAATCATCTCTTAGTTTAAATTATTTAAATATCTTCTGCATTATTTTCATAAGTTTTATCATTGCAGTTAGATATTAAGTAAATAATTTTCTTTTATATTTATCTTAAGTGATAGATCAGGTACATATTTGATCATTTTAATTTTAATCTTCTACTTTTTTTTTTCAAGATAATTCTCAGCAAGTATGCAACCCATTTTTTTTACCTGCTTTATAGGGTACTTTACAATTCTGGAAAATGAAATATTTTACCAAACCCGTCATATGGAGGGCTATATGCTAGTTTTTAAAAATACACTTTAAAGTCCGTCATCACTTTAAAGAGAGGCGAATTAAACTTATTTGTAGAAAAAAAAAATTATGCTAACTATAAAACCTAACAGAAATAACACACCACACATATTTATATTTTCATGTCAATTATTCAGTTTAAGTTTATTACATATGCAAAAGACCTATTTACATCTGCATATTCCATATCCAATACAAGATGAGGAAAGTAAAAAGTTATTGGTTTCATTAATATCATAATAAATACAGCTTTTAAAATCCAAGGAATAAAAAAATTGAGAAACTACAGCTTTTAAATCTTCTCAATTCAGTTCTTCCTAGAAGGCTGTGGGGAAGAGATCGTCTTTCTTTGGCATTCTAGGGGCAAAGACGAAGATTAATTGGTGACGCCTGCGGTACGTCGTTGAGCGTATTATTCTGCGGGTGATAAATAGAGAAATTGCTCGGCGGAACTGTGGTGGTGGCAAAAATATACGCCTTTGAAAAGTGATAATGGCTTCGAATGGTCGATATTTCCATCATGAAGCGTTCTCTGCAGAGAATGGTACATTAAGCTCAAGTCTCTGTCCGATTTAGCGCTCTAAGGAAACAGATAGATGGGGATGGGGAGAAAGAGAGATGTATTTCTTACATTCCTTACACTTTAAGCAGGGATTGAGTTACGACGAAATAAATTTCTTTACCAGTTAAGTAATACTAAGTAGCCTTGCGTTCAAATGAAGTTTTAAATTACGTAAACCAGTCCGTTAACTATACCTTTTATTAACTCATTTAAAAACTGAATTGTAAATATTTTTAGTGCTATGTTTTACAGTCGTTTAGAATTACTGTTGAAATCTGAAATATTTAAGATTTCAGTTAAAAAGTGAATCCATCCCATATATAATAACAGTCTTCTGTTATAAGTTATATATCGGTCTGTCAACAAATTTATGAAGCTGTTGGATCTGGAATGGAGAAAGACATCCATATTGGATTTTTGATGAGTTAGGGTTAACAACTTTAGAAAATCCCCCTTACCCCTTTTTTATTTTTTTAATGTCTTTATTTCAAGCCCTATTTTCCCCGGTTAGGAGCAGGTGATTAAATTTATCAATTTGTGAAAAAATAAATAGATAAAAATAACATTTTTATGCTTGTAATTTCCTTTTATCGTATAATATTTAATAGAGTGTGAATTTAATGGAAGATCTGCGATTAAATTTATCCATTTGTCACATAATAAATAAATAAAAATAACATATTTTTTCTAGCATAATGACGTCATTTCTTTAAACAATCTATTTAAACATTTCTTATTTTAAATAAAAAAATATCGTCTGCATTGTTTTCATATGTTTTATCATTGTACTTAGATATTAAGTTAATAATTTTCTTTTATATTTGGCTTAAGTGATAGGTTAGGTACGCCTGTGATATATTAAATTTAATCATTGATTTATTTTTTCCAAGATAATTCTCAGCTAAAATAATCCATTTTTTTACCTGCCTCATAACGTACTTTACAATTCTGTAAAATTAAATAATTTACTGATCCCGTCTTATGAAAGGATATATGCTATTTATAAAAATACGCTTTAAAAATTTGGCTTGTATAATAGATTAGGTGCATATGTGATAATTTTAATTTTAATTATTTATTGTTTAAATGGAAATTTTATCACCGGTATTAACAACAAATTGTATCTACCTCCAGGGTGTAGTGGAAATGATTGTTTAACCCTTTAAAGCTCGCGATTAAAAATTCTTTCAGATTTAACGGAATTAGGTTAGGATAAGGTTATAAACATTGTATGTGAAGTTTATAAATAGGAACCATATAAAAACAAATTTTTCATTCCCTTGGAGGCGGGAATTTTTTTTTATGGGGGGAGGGATAATTGTGAATTTTTTTCCTTTTACAGCATGAGAGAAAAAGTTCTTTTAAATTAATTATATTGGAAGAACAATGTATAATTATCATCAAAAATAATGTAACAAATAGATAACTACACAATTCTTCAGGGTAGGTGTTTTTATTTTAAGTCATAAGGTTTGGTTTGGAGTGCTACGGTCTACTTTTTGCCACACGAGGGCTAATGAAATCGGGACCTACAGCTTAAAGCCGATTCCGAATGGCTACGAACATCCATGCCATAATGGGATTCGAACCCATGAACTCCGGCAGCGAAGGTCAGCATCCTAACTAATCGGCCATCGTTCGACTTGAAATCATAAGGAGAAAAATCAAATTCGAGATTTTTCTTATAAAGCAATTTTAAACTACTATATTTCAATGGGAAATATAGATTATGCAAAATTCTATTATCTATTACTACATCAAAGAGTCAATAACACAGAAAATCGAAAAAAAAAACTTTTTGATGTTTTTAAAAAGGAGAGAAAAAAGTCTTAATAGGTGGTTTCGCTGTGAAACCACTGCCCGTTAAAGGGTTAATTTCTGTACTTCAATTAATTACTCAGGCAGCAAAAATTGGATAGAACTTAACGATCATTTTGACTTAGCTAAGAAAACTTTGAATAATCTTTCTAAATGAATTCAACGAGATTCTAAACTGCATTCAAAGTTTTAGAGGAGTATGAAGATAAAAAATTATTGAGCGTATCTAAGATAATTCTCATCAAAAAATCAAATCATTTTTTTATATGCCTCATAGGATAGATTACAATTCTAGAAATTTAAAAAATTTACTGATTCCGTCATATGATGGACTATATCCTAGCTTATAATAATGCGGTTTTATAAATTGTAACGATTGAGTTTTTGGTATTACTTGTAGTTTTATGCTGTTCAATATAAATGTTATGTGATATCTAGTTTCAAATGTTTGCCTGTATTATGTATAAGTATATATTGACATTTATGTGTCTCACTTAACTTGAAAACAAACTCTTTTACTGTCTTAAAATAAACTGACTATGTGTATTTATAAGGTCAGTCTAATAAATAACAAAGCCATGTGCATAAATGATAACAACAATTTCTTTTATTTAAAGCTACTGACCCTATAGGATTTAGAAGTTATCCTATCTTCTCATAAAAAATCCTTGGTTGCTGCAATAACGGCATCCTGCAATTTATTGTTAGATTTAAATCTTTTTCAATCCCCTATATAATAATAGCCTAAGTTATCTGTACGTCTGTCCTCGAATTCATGAAGCGGTTGGATCTGGAATGAATAGAGGCATCCATTCAAAGCGAATAAAGTTTATCTTCTCCTAAACTATCCATCCGATTCTAAAATAAATTTGTATAAATATGCTTCACATCACAGCAAAAAATACTGTCGTCTTTAAAACGTTCGAAATCCAACCCTTCCCTCCTTTTCGAGAATTTAATGCCGTTATTTCAAGCCCTATTTTCCCCGGTTAAGAGCAGGCGATTAAATTTATCCATTTATCACTTAATAAAGAGGTAAAAATAACAATCTTTTCTAGCATTGTGACGTCATTCCTTTAAACAACTCATTTAATCATTTCATATTTTAAACTATTTAAATATCGTCTACACTATTTTAATATCTTTTATCACTGAACTTAGATATTAAGTAAATGATTTTCTTTTATATTTGGTTTTAATAATAGATTAGGTACATAAGTGATAATTTTAAATTTAATCACCGATTATTTTTTGTTGCAATGAAACTTTTACCACCGGTATTAACAATAAATTCTTTTTATATAAGTCTAGGAGTCTATTTCACGGACTAATAAATATCTAACTTTTAATTTATTTATATTTGGAAATTAAGAAGTTTGTTCTTTTGTGTGTTTGTTTATTATACATAACCACACGGTTTGACTAAATGAATTCAATGTGATTCTAAACTGCATTACAGGATCGGGAGACTCTAGAGGAGTATGACGATAAATAAATTATTGAGAGTGAACCAGATAGTTCTCAGCCAAAAAACAAACCATTTTTTACCTGCCTCATTAGGTACTTAACAGTTTTGGATTATTAAAAATTTTACTAATCCCGTCATATGATGGGCTATATGCTAGTTAAGTAAATATTTTCTTTTTTCTCCTAACACATTAAAATCGCAGAGAGACAAGTCAGGGCTATGCTAAGGATCACTAAGAACCTGGCTCTGAAATTCCAGCTTTCAGAAATTAAGGTATTTGCCTGTAAAATTCCTTTTCTTCACATTCTTGTTCTTTAAGAAAATGAACTATGCTACATCGTCAACAACAAGTAAACGCAATTTGGACTGTATTCTGTTAATGTGTTTCTCTTAAATGTATTGAATTCTTAAGAAAATGTAAACAGTAAATTTTGAACATAGTGGTAAAAAATATAGATAAATAAAATATAGAAATACAGCAGTTTTTGTAGAGCAGTTCCATAAACTGCTCTACAAAAAAGCACAGTCGAAATGCAGAATCTTTTTTTTTTTTTTTTAAATCTTGGCAAAATCTTTGAAAGACTTTTTTCCAATTAATTCTAGGAATAAATTTATTAAATAGAATAAACTTATTTAAAGGAATTTATGATTTGAATTTACTACCTCTTATTAATGTCCTCCTTAATTTATTAACGAAAAGAATTCCACTATACTAGTTGGAGCCATGAATTTAATTTAAGTGAAGCATACTTTAAATAGTAATATACTAGATCAGGGATGGACAAACTACATCCCGCCGAAAGATTTTATCCGTCCCGCGGATAGAATTTTAAGTTGCCGGTCCGAGGCAAATTAAAAGAAATATATATTTATATATTATATATCCATCTTCTTTTCTACTTTCTTTAAATATTATATCCCAAATTTATTATCTCACGCCCAGAAGATCAGCGGTATATTTGCTTCTTGTATGTGAAGTGTTTTCAACATTGAACCTAAGAAAGAATAATTTCAGAAGTAGACTGACAGATGAGCATTTAGCATCGTTCCTTAAAATCAGTACATCTCACTTCGGACCTCAGTATAATCAATTTTTAAAAATGAAATCACAATTTCATTCATCTCATTAACGTATTTAAACCGTTAGGTAATTGTATATTGTTTTTAAAATTTTAGAAAAATTTATCTTGGCCCTCAAAATTTATTTTCTTTTGATTTTTGGCCCGCGGTCCAAAAAATTTGTCCATCCCTGTACAAGATGATGCTAACATTACACATACAGTATCGGTTAAACTTAAAGACAGGATAATATGTGAAAAAATAATGTTTTGAACAAAATTAATGATTTCAAACATAAATTAAACTTAGTTTCATTGAATAGCACAAAAAGGATTTAATACGACATTTGTAACTCAAGTACCGGGAAAAGTTAAAGTTTTTTCAATGCAATTTTCAAGTTTCAAATTTAAAATTTTTCAAGTTTCAAATTCAAGTTTTACAAGTAATAATATTAATTGCTTTTGCTGTAGCTCTTCCATTATTATTGATAATGATCAATTTCAGTTTATAAAAATGAATTCAAACGCCATTTTATTCATTGTTATGTCATATACCATATTTTTGCTTTAATGATTAAATATATCAAAATAAAACAATGTGTATTTTTTCGGTATCTTGGACGTTCGTAAACTCGAATATTTTTCTGAGTCACAACGGCTTCAAGATAATGATAGTCAA
Source organism: Pardosa pseudoannulata (assembly GCA_032207245.1). NCBI lineage: Eukaryota > Metazoa > Arthropoda > Arachnida > Araneae > Lycosidae > Pardosa > Pardosa pseudoannulata. The sequence continues at coordinate 144,061,831 of CM063508.1, forward strand.
CAAATCCTGTCATAAAATTAAGTTCGATTATAAATAACAATAGATACTCAAAGTTATTTTCTAACTGGTTATATTTGATTTTAAAAAATGCTTTAAAATAAAAATAATTTTAAATATATTAAGTAGATGAAAAAGTAGTCATAAATTATTTATTTTGAAAATATAAAAAAAAATATCGCTGTTACTAAATAACATCATTTTTGTCTATAAATTTTACTAATATACCATTATATAAGAATATCTTAAACCTTATGTTCATTTTGTACAGCATACCATACATACTACTTTACAACTTTACAACTTTTAACACGTGTAGCAATGTATAGAAAAGTATACATCTTGTTTTTCGAAATTTTCATATCACGATTTTTTTATTTATTTTTTTTCATGCTTTTTATACCCCAAAGGAGCTACCTATATACTTTGTTTTTGCTTTTCTACAAAAAAGCAATCTTGCCACGATAAGGATGAAATAAATATGAAGCTTTGCTTGATATTTATACCTAAAATAAATTTTTACAATTATTCCCTGAGAGATAATTAATTCACTCTGTTTTTGTAACAATCAATATACCATATGATTGATGTTGATAAAAAATGCCTTATCTTGAAAGTGCAGATTTTGAGATATTTTAACCTTTGAAAGCTATCCAAAAAATGTAAAGAAAAATTCTCGGAACTCTCTTCTTTGAATCAGTTTTGTGGCTCAAGAAGTCATGTAAAAGCAATTTCTAAAATTGATTTCTAGTAATTTTTCTTGTTTCCTTTGACGTCCTCCCTACCTTTAATCGATGGCTGTAGATTACATACGCCTGTGATTTATGCAATTTATTAGGGCATTTTCTGTTTATATGCCAAAATGCTGATTTATTAGACAAGATATCGGTTGAACGCTTTTCGTATTTCAGTGATAAATATGTTTGTTTTCTGTTTATTTTGTACTTATAATGTCAACTAAATATGTTTTGTTATAAAAAAAAATTATTAAAGTAGTGTATAATAACAACTTTTGAGATTTGAGAACAATACATTTTGGGTACACTACCAATGAAATAAATGTCAAAAGTAAAAGACTTTCTTAATAAACTAGTTTTCTCTGCGGATGAATTATTTTTAAAGCACGCAATTCAGAAATAAAGTCAGGTTATTATCAGTTAAATGTGTAGGAAGAAAAATAAAAATATCATGATAATGAAAACTGAATTGTTCACCTCTCTAAAGAATACATTCGGCTTTTTTTTTGAGATTTCGTCCTTTCGGCACCAGAGTGGTGTTTACCATGGTATCAGGCAAGGACTACAAAGGCGCTCATATTAAACTCTAAGAATGATTTTATTTTTGTTTGATTTAACGTGTAGTAGGAATGTATAGGTAAAAGAGGACGTATGATGGAAAATTGTGAGATTTCAAACAAAATGAGTTCCTTAATAAACCAAGTGGTTTTTAAAAGTGTTTTTCAATAACGTGGTTTTATTTTAGAGTAAAAATACTTTATTTAAAAATAAAATGAAATTATTATTAGGCAGATATGTATTAAGGCAAGTAACAATATTCTGAGAATAAAAATTCACCCCTTTAAAGAAAACATTTGGCTTTTTTTAGATTTCGTCCTTTCGGCACCAGAGTGGTGTTTACCATGGTATTAGGAAAGGAATACAGAGGTGCTCACATTAAATCCTAAGAATGATTTTATTTTTGCTTGATTTGACGTGTAGTAGAGATGTATAGGTAAATGAGGACGTATGATTGAAAAAGGTGAGATTTTAAAAGAAAGTGAGTTTTTAATAAATCAATTCGCTTTTGAAAGGTTTTTTTTTAAATAACTTGGTTATATTTTCAAATAAAAGCACTTTATTCTAAAATAAATCAAATTATTATTAGACAAATATGTATTATGGCAAGTAACAATATTCATTCTGAGAATAAAAACTCAATTTTTCACCACTTTAAAGAAGACATTTGACTTTTTGTTTTTAGATTTCGTTCTTTCGGCACCACAGTGGTATTTACCATAGAATCAGATAATGACTACAGAGGCGCTCATATTAAACCCTAAGAATGATTTTATTTTTGTTTGATTTAAAGGGTAGTAGTCATGTATAGGTAAAAGAGGGCGTAGAATGAAAAAGGTGAGATTAAAAAAAGTGAGTTCCTTAATAAATCAAATTGCTTTTAAAAGTGTTTTTAAATAACCTGGTTCTAATTTAGAAAAAAAGTACTTTATTCAAAAATAAAATAAAATAATTATTAGACGAATATGTATTATGACAAGTAACAATATTCTGAGAATAAAAACTGAATTTTTCACCACTTTAAAGAAGATATTTGACTTTTTGTTTTTAGATTTCGTTCTTTCGGCACCAGAGTGGTATTTACCATAGAATCAGAGAATGACTACAGAGGCGCTCATATTAAACCCTAAGAATGATTTTATTTTTGTTTGATTTAAAGTGTAGTTGGCATGTATAGGTAAAAGAGGGCGTAGAATGAAAAAGGTGAGATTAAAAAAAGTGAGTTCCTTAATAAATCAAATTGCTTTTAAAAGTGTTTTTAAATAACCTGGTTCTAATTTAGAAAAAAAGTACTTTATTCAAAAATAAAATAAAATAATTATTAGACAAATATGTATTATGGCAAGTAATAATATTCTGAGAATAAAAACTGAATTTTTCACTTCTTTAAAGAAGATATTTGTCTTTTATTGAGATTTTATCCTTTCGGCATCAGAGTGGTATTTACCATAGAATCAGGGAATGACTACAGAGGCGCTCATATTAAATCCTAAGAATGATTTTATTTTTGTTTGATTTAACACGTAGTAGGAATGTATAGGTAAAAGAGGTCGTTTGATTGAAAAAGGTGAGATTTTAAGAAAGTGAGTTCCTTAATAAATCAAATTGCTTTTAAAAGTGTTTTTAAATAACCTGGTTCTAATTTAGAAAAAAAGTACTTTATTCAAAAATAAAATAAAATAATTATTAGACAAATATGTATTAGGGCAAGTAACAATATTCTGGGAGTAAAAACTGAATATTTCACCTCTTTAAAGAAGACATTTGTCTTTTATTGAGATTTTATCCTTTCGGCATCAGAGTGGTATTTGCCATGGTATCAGGGAATGACTACAGAGGCGCTCATATTAAACCCTAAGAATGATTTTATTTTTATTTTGATTTAACATGTGGTAGATATGTATAGGTAAAAGAAGACGTATGATTGAAAAAGGTAAGATTTCAAGAAAAGTGAGTTCCTTAATAAATCAAATTGCTTTTAAAAGTGTTTTTAAATAACCTGGTTCTATTTTCAAATAATAGCACTTTATTAAAAAATAAAATAAAATTATTATTATATAAATATGTATTAAGGTAAGTAACAATATTCTGGGAGTAAAAACTGAATTTTTCACCTCTTTAAAGAAGACATTTGTCTTTTATTGAGATTTTATCCTTTCGGCATCAGAGTGGTATTTGCCATGGTATCAGGGAATGACTACAGAGGCGCTCATATTAAACCCTAAGAATGATTTTATTTTTATTTTGATTTAACATGTGGTAGATATGTATAGGTAAAAGAAGACGTATGATTGAAAAAGGTAAGATTTCAAGAAAAGTGAGTTCCTTAATAAATCAAATTGCTTTTAAAAGTGTTTTTAAATAACCTGGTTCTATTTTCATATAAAGTACTTTATTCAAAAATAAAATAAAATTATTATTATATAAATATGTATTAAGGTAAGTAACAATATTCTGGGAGTAAAAACTGAATATTTCACCTCTTTAAAGAAGACATTTGTCTTTTATTGAGATTTTATCCTTTCGGCATCAGAGTGGTATTTGCCATGGTATCAGGGAATGACTACAGAGGCGCTCATATTAAACCCTAAGAATGATTTTATTTTTGTTTGATTTAAAGTGTAGTTGGCATGTATAGGTAAAAGAGGACGTATGAGTAAAAAAGGTGAGATTTTAAGAAAGTGAGTTCCTTAATAAATCAAATTGCTTTTAAAAGTGTTTTTAAATAACCTGGTTCTATTTTCAAATAAAGTACTTTATTCAAAAATAAAATAAAATTATTATTAGAAAAATATGTATTAGGGCAAGTAACAATATTCTGAGAATAAAAACTGAATTTTTCACCACTTTAAAGAAGACATTTGTCTTTTATTGAGATTTTATCCTTTCGGCATCAGAGTGGTATTTGCCATAGAATCAGAGAATGACTACAGAGGCGCTCATATTAAACCCTAAGAATGATTTTATTTTTATTTGATTTAAAGTGTAGTTGGCATGTATAGGTAAAAGAAGACGTATGATTGAAAAAGGTAAGATTTCAAGAAAAGTGAGTTCCTTAATAAATCAAATTGCTTTTAAAAGTGTTTTTAAATAACCTGGTTCTATTTTCATATAAAGTACTTTATTCAAAAATAAAATAAAATTATTATTATATAAATATGTATTAAGGTAAGTAACAATATTCTGAGAATAAAAACTGAATTTTTCACCACTTTAAAGAAGATATTTGACTTTTTGTTTTTAGATATATTTCTTCCGGCATCAGAGTGGTATTTGCCATGGTATCAGGGAATGACTACAGAGGCGCTCATATTAAACCCTAAGAATGATTTTATTTTTGTTTGATTTAAAGTGTAGTTGGCATGTATAGGTAAAAGAGGGCGTAGAATGAAAAAGGTGAGATTAAAAAAAGTGAGTTCCTTAATAAATCAAATTGCTTTTAAAAGTGTTTTTCAATAACGTGGTTCTATTTTCAAATAAAAGCACTTTATTCAAAAATAAAATCAAATTATTATTAGACAAATATGTATTATGACAAGTAACAATATTCTGAAAATAAAAACTGAATATTTCACCTCTTTAAAGAAGACATTTGTCTTTTATTGAGATTTTATCCTTTCGGCATCAGAGTGGTATTTGCCATGGTATCAGGGAATGACTACAGAGGCGCTCATATTAAACCCTAAGAATGATTTTATTTTTATTTTGATTTGAAGTGTAGTTGCTATGTATAGGTAAAAGAAGACGTATGATTGAAAAAGGTGAGATTAAAAAAAGTGAGTTCCTTAATAAATCAAATTGCTTTTAAAAGTGTTTTTAAATAACCTGGTTCTATTTTCAAATAAAGTACTTTATTAAAAAAAAAATAAAATTATTATTAGAAAAATATGTATTAGGGCAAGTAACAATATTCTGAGAATAAAAACTGAATTTTTCACCATTTTAAAGAAGATATTTGACTTTTTGTTTTTAGATTTCGTTCTTTCGGCACCAGAGTGGTATTTACCATAGTATCAGGGAATGATTACAGAGGCGCTCATATTAAACCCTAAGAATGATTTTATTTTTATTTTGATTTGAAGTGTAGTTGCTATGTATAGGTAAAAGAAGACGTATGATTGAAAAAGGTAAGATTTCAAGAAAAGTGAGTTCCTTAATAAATCAAATTGCTTTTAAAAGTGTTTTTAAATAACCTGGTTCTAATTTAGAAAAAAAGTACTTTATTCAAAAATAAAATAAAATAATTATTAGACAAATATGTATTATGGCAAGTAATAATATTCTGAGAATAAAAACTGAATTTTTCACTTCTTTAGAGAATATATTTGGTTTTATTTTTTTTAGATTTCGTCCTTTCGGCACCAGCGTGGTGTTTACCATGGTATCAGGGAATGACTACAGAGGCGCTCATATTAAACCCTAAGAATGATTTTATTTTTATTTTGATTTAACATGTGGTAGATATGTATAGGTAAAAGAAGACGTATGATTGAAAAAGGTAAGATTTCAAGAAAAGTGAGTTCCTTAATAAATCAAATTGCTTTTAAAAGTGTTTTTAAATAACCTGATTATATTTTCAAATAATAGCACTTTATTAAAAAATAAAATAAAATTATTATTAGGGGAATATGTATTAGGGCAAGTAACAATATTCTGGGAGTAAAAACTGAATATTTCACCTCTTTAAAGAAGACATTTGTCTTTTATTGAGATTTTATCCTTTCGGCACCAGAGTGGTATTTACCATGGTATCAGGGAATGACTACAGAGGCGCTCATATTAAACCCTAAGAATGATTTTATTTTTATAATTTAAAGTGTAGTAGGCATGTATAGGTAAAAGAGGGCGTATGATGAAAAAGGTGATATTAAAAAAAGTGAGTTCCTTAATAAATTAAATTGTTTTTAAAAGTGTTTTAAAATAACCTGATTCTATTTTCACATAAAGTAGTTTATTCAAAAATAAAATAAAATTATTATTATATAAATATTATTAAGGCAAGTAACAATATTCTGAGAATAAAAACTGAATTTTTCACCTCCTTAAAGAAGATATTTGGCTTTTTTTTTTTTTAGATTTCGTCTTTTCAGCACCAGAGTGGTGTTTACCATGGTATCAAGGAAGGACTACAGAGGCGCTCATATTAAATCCTAAGAATGGTATGTTTGATTTAACACGTAGTAGGAATGTATAGGTAAAAGAGGTCGTTTGATTGAAAAAGGTGAGATTTTAAGAAAGTGAGTTCCTTAATAAACAAAGTCACTTTTAAAAGTGTTTTTCAATAACGTGGTTCTATTAGAATAAAAGTACTTCATTCAAAAATCAAATCAAAATATTATCGAATATCTATTAAGTGTAAAATCATGTTACGTGGCTTAGTGTTTAAGAAAGAAGAAATTAATACTCATTAATAAACACATGGACAAATATGTCTTGATCAAATGAATTTATACAAGTAAATAAATGCCTAAGAAATACAACTGTAAACATCGAAGACTGCTCTTAAGACGACGCCCTAAAAAACAATATGGCGATGATTTTTCTCAAAAGGTCTATCCCTCAAGCCGCGGATGCTAGCAGCGTTGATCTTCTACTCTCCTCTGGTCACAAAAAATCAAATGTCTCATCAAATCCTTGTCCGCTAAAAAAATCAAACTGTCTCATGGATAAAAAACTGGGGTCCACTCCAGAACGGAGTTAGGGTCAGAATCCCCCGAAGCAACGGACCCTTCTATTGTTTGGGAGAAGTCCGAAGATTCTTTCTAATTCAAACCGGTCCTGTTCTGGTATGTCTTTGACGTTGACTCACGGGAAGAGGTAAAAAAACTGAACCGAATGTAACTTATTGTTACACTAAGGTAAGTAACAATATTCTGAGAATAAAAACTGTTTTTTTCTTCTCATAACGGGGACGTTTGTTTATCACCAGAGAGTGGCTGACCTTTGTATTGACAACACTGCAGACGCGGCTCTATTACATGAGGCTAATAAATATTAGAAATGGAATGAAATATGCCACGTTTGCAGGCATTTGAATTTATTACAATCAAATAAGAAATTCATAAAGGGAATCAATGCTTACATTTAAAGCCGCGGAGACAATACAGTGGTGACAGGGAACCACTCCAATAGCCACATAATTTTCATAACGAGTATGCCTCAGATTTATCTGGACACATACACAGCAAGCTTAAAGAACATAAACATGTCAAATGATGTCAAATAGTACAGAGCACAGCACCTGTCTATGATTTCTCTCTGGATATTACATATCTGGATTACATATACAGAAAAGTGTGAAAGATGTCAAGATTAAAGGATTGGGGAAAGTAAGAGGAGTGCTGGACAGAGATAAACAAGGATTTGCAGGAGTAGCAATCTCTGTCTACAATGTTATCCTTTAAACCAAAAAGTAACTCATTAATGCTAGCAGCGTATAGAAACACCAATTGCTTCAGGGAAAATAGACCTCAGAAAAAAACCCTAGCTTTAAAAATAATTTTGTGTTTTGGGCACGAAAAAAAAAACAGCTGCTTTCGTATGCAAAACAATTTTGTCGTTCAAAAATTTTGCTAATAACACAGTGTCTCTTATTTAACACTTTCTAACAAAAATATTTATTTTACATTTTCTAAGCAATTAATAAGTATCATGTCCTGATTTCTTAGACGTAGATGAAATACTTATTATGAATTTCCAATTGGTGTAGATGATTATTGTTAACGACAAAACGCAGTCAATTAGACTCATTTACTTCATGACAAGAGGCTAATAAATATTAGAAATATAATGAAATATGCCACGTTTGCAATCATTTGAATTTATTACAATCAAATAATAAATTCATAAATTGAATTAATACTCATATTTAAAGTCGTGGAGGCAATACAGATACAGTGGCGACATGCAACCACTCCAATAGCTCACATAATTTTCATAATGAGTGTGTCTCAGATTTGCGAGGACACATACAGAGCGAACTTAAAGAACGTAAACAAGTTAAATGATGTCACATAGAACAGAGAAACACATCTTTCTATGATTTCTCTCTGGATATTACATATCTGGATCACATATACAGAAAAGTGTGAAAGATGTCAAAATTAAAGGATTGGGGAAAGTAAGAGAAATGCTGGACGGAGATGAACGAGGATTTGTTGGAGTAGCAATCTCTATCTACAAAGTTATCCTTTAACCCTCTGACTGCTCAATTTGTAGACCAAAACCGATTCAAAAATTGTGCATTTTTTTGTATATATTAAATCTATATATATTAAGAATTGGAATATACACTTTTTCTTTCTAGAAAAGATTTTTTATATAGATTTTTATCGTGAGAAACTAAACTATAAAAAAAAACAATTTTAGATGTTATCACAAGAAAAAAATTTCTTTTTAATAAATTACAGTTGAATTACAGTTAATTTCTATCTATTACATAATATAATTATAATATATAATTATATATTATGTATTGTAATTATACTATATAATAAATGCATAATATAATTATATAATTAATTATATAAATATATAATTATAATTATAATATACAATATTATAATATTATTATATTATCTAATATAACTATAGTTTTCTTCGTATAGATTCTCTTTAATACATAGTTAAACGTCTAATACTAAATATAATTTATTTCACTATTTAAAGTGTGAAAAAGTGGGATGAGCTCCTCAACAGAGGAAGAAAAGCAAACGCCTGCGAAAATCGCGGGATAAGTAAATTTTGCTACAATTGAGTTGCCCGAATAAATTGCGGGATGAGCTGCCAGAGGGTTAAACGAAAAAGTAACTCATTAACTCTAGCAGCGTATGAAAACACCAATTGCTTCAGGGAAAATAGATCTCAGACAAAAATCCTAGTTTTAAAAATAATTTTGTTTTTAAGACACGAAAAAAAAAAAAAGCTGCTTTCGTAAGCAAAACAATTTTCTCGTCCAGAAAATTCGAAATCTCGTTCAGAAATTTTGCTAACACAAAGTGCCTCTTACTTAAAACTTTCTAACAAAAGTAATTTTTATGTTTCGAAAAGGAATGAGATGTGGGTGTAAAGATAATTAGTTGAAACTATGTTAAAAAAATCTGTTTGTAAAACTGGTAAATTCCAAAGTAAGAAAAGTCAAAAATGATAATTATTTTACATTTTTTCGACTTTTAAGAGTCTTGTGGCCCCTTAAAGTTAGAAATTAATTATGTATTTTGAGTAGTAAATAATTTGTTATATTTTGTAAACCTCAGGTTCTTTTAAAATGAGTAATATATTTTAATTAATTTATTACTCATATTAGGATAATTATTCCTTATATCACAGGATTTTAATTAATTGAGCAATATATTTTACTAAAGTTTTTTAGAGTTTCAATTTCTTAACATCATTTTTTCTTTAATTTTAAAATGTCAGATATACCTTAAAAGTCTTAGTTTTACAGAATGAATAAGATATTTTCTTAACTTAATCAATTGTTATATCTTCACTAGCATATAGCCGGTCAGTAAATTTTTTAATTTTCCAGAATTGTAAAAGTACCCTATGAGGCAGGTAAATTTTTTTTTTCTGAGAATCATCGTTCTACAAAAATAATCGATTAAACATATGTAGTTAATCTATTATTTAAGCCAAATGTAAAAGAAAATTATTTAGGTAATATCTAAGTTTAGTGATAAAACGTATGAGAATAATACAGAAGATATTTAAATAATCTAAAATAAATTATTAAATGAGATAGTTAAAGGAATGACGTCATAATGCTAGAATAAATTGTTATTTTTACCTATTTTTTATGGGATAAATTGATAAATTTAATAGCCTGCTCCTAAAATAGGGCTTGATATAATGGCATTAAACGCTCGAAAAGGGGAACGAGGTGAATTTCGAACGTTTTAAATATGACAGTATTTTTCGCTGTGATACGACGCGTATTCATACCAATTTATTTTAGAATCGGATCTATAGTTTAGGAGAAAAAGTTGAAAAAAAAATAAACATTTATTTTGAAAATAATAAAACGACTTTAGGAATACGAATTTAAAAGAAAAAGCAGAAAATATTAAATTAATTAGACATTTAGAAAAATTTGGCTGGGTCGGGGACAGTAACCGTCAACCCGAGAAGTAAGCTGATCAAATGGGCAGACCCTCTACCGAACGTGCTAGGCCTACACTCGATGAAGGAACTAATTAGAGTATATGAGGGTCGAGTAAACACAGTCCAGTTTAAATATTACTCTCGGCCCTCGCTGCTTCCTCTTATTCTATACTAAATTCATATCAAGAATGAATTTAGTATAGAATATGGGGGGGAATAAGACCTGAAATAATAGCGTTAAATGCTCAAAAAGGGGGATGGGGTGGATTTCGAACTCGCTTTAATTTCGCTAACCCTAACTCATAAAAAATCCAATATGGATGGCTGTATCCATTCCAGGTACAACGGCTTCATAAATTCGCGGACAGACAACTTAGGCTATTATTATATAGGGGATTCTAAAGATTTAGATGATAAAAATCTATTTCTAGATTTCTGATGGATTAGCTATTTTTCTTACAGAACAAGATTTGCGAAATCATCCCCTATGCTTGAAACTTCGTTTTTCTAGTAAAAAGTAATATATCTATTTGCGTTTCAGGATCTTTTTATCGAACGGACATGATGAAATAGATAATGAAAAGTTTTATCTTTCCTTAATTTCCTTTTTCGCTGCATTTGATCTCTTTAAACTTAATGAAATAAAGGAAGAGATAAATGAATACATTCCCTTTTTAAACGAATTAAACAGGCGAAATATAAAATGTTATTTTCGAACTTCTTCTCTTTAAATAGACAAGTTAATCTGGGTATTTATTTTGACGTAACTTTAAGTTTAGTTTCATTACCCTGACACGTGTATTGTTATTCTCGAATAGTTAAATGTTCTTAAGATAGATTAAAATAGTGATCCAAGAAATCGTATATTGAGATTTAAATGTAATTAAAAGGAAGGTAACAGGAAATTTTAAAACTTACATTTTATCTTGATTTATTTAAACGTAATTTTATTTAATTTATTCAAAATAATTTTTTATTCTGCAATATGTTCATCTTCCACTGCCCGTTTAATAAGTGAATTGCAATTTGTAATCGCTGTTAATTTCTAGGACCTAAACTGAAGATTATTTACTAATTATTTTGAACTACAAATTGAATAAAATAGGATTTTACAGGCATATGATATTTTTGGTTTTTCTAAATTTCTAGACTTATTTCTATAATTCTATTTTGGTTTTGGATTCATATAAAAAAAAAGAAATGGTATATTGCAATTTAAATGCAATTAAAAGGAAGTAACAGGAAATTTTGAAACTTACATATTATCTTGTTTTATTTAAACGCAATTTAATTTGAATTATTCAAAATAATGTTCTTTTTTGTGCAAAATGTTCATACTTTGCTGACACTTTTAATGAGTGAATTGCAATTTTTAGGATACAGAAGATTATTTACTAATTATTTTGGACTACAAATTGAATAAAATAGGATTTTACAGACATATAATATTTTTGTTTTTCTAAATTTCTAGACTTATTTCTATAATTCTTTTTTGGTTGTTGGATTCATATCACTAAAGAAAACATTCCAGCACCTACCAGTTTTTGAGAAAAAGTATTTATGTTTCATTATATATATATATATATATATATATATATATATATATATATATATATATATATAACAGTAAAAATTGAAGTTGTTCAAGGTTTTAAATTATGAGACTGGCGTCGTTGTGTTTCCGGTTCTGATGGTCACGTGATGGAATGTGGTGTGTGGCGTAAGGCCTACGTATTTCGATATGGAAATAAAAGTTATTATCTACGACCACCTTATGTGATTATGACTTTATTATTATGTTATATATATATATATATATATATATATATATATATATATATATATATATATATATATATATATGTAACGATGGGCCAAATTTATACGGAAAATCACTTTAAATGCCAGTATTATTTTTCTCAGACCAAAAATACTATACTGCCCGTTGTACTTCTATCCTGAAGAAACATATCCATCGTCGTGGCCTAGCGTAATTTTTATTTCATCTTATCAAAATAGGATTAAATCCAGAGACATCTGAACCAGTCAGTGTCAGAAAGCTCTCAGCATTGCTATCCCAACGAGAGGACCAAGTACAACGTGGAATTTAAGTCTGGTGGGAAAATGCTGAGACAACAGTTAATTGCTAATAAGAGAGTAACTTTTGACTAGAGACTTCTGACAAAGGTTTGGGATGACTATTATTGCTGATTATTACAGATTTTTATTGTGCAAGTTATTATTTCCGTTTTAAAATGGCAGCAATATCATTTTTAATTTTGAAAATCAAAGAAAGAATTACGGCGTTCGGCTGTAGGAATGAAAAACTTCCTATTTCGAATTCGATGGCTAGGAAAATAGGATTAATATGAAGAAAATAAATTAAAATTTAGAATAATTAATGAGGAAAAGTTTTGGATAGAGTTTAGGGGCTTATATATTGATACTATTACATATATATAAAGTGACAGTCACTTTTTTGAAAGATCAAAGGAATTGAAACTTTTTACACAGAAAAATGAAAAAACTGGAAAGTTTTACTACAAAACACGTTTTAATCTAGTGGTTATTCGTTTTGTTATCTCTCCGTCTGTTCTCATATATTTTCTTATAGGGCCGTTATATATCTTTAAGATAAATTTAATATTTAATTTAATCTAGAATATATATTTTCAAACATTTAAAATATTAAACTTTACCTAGAATAATTCAAATTGTTTTAACATTTTAGAAAACTTTAGGTACAGTTAGAGACTAAAGAAAACTATAAATAATACTGTTGTGTAATTTACTTTAATAGTTTTTTACTCCGGAGCATTTGCGCATGACTACTTTATAACAGATTTACTTCTATTATCCATAACTTTTATACCTGTCCAGATTGGTTCCGAAAAAGGACCGAATTCACTTCGCTTATAAAATATTGTACTTTAAAGCAGACTATCAAAACAGTCTAATTTTGAAAATTACTTTTAATGTGAACCATGAAATGACATTTATTACTATGATCTGTTATCATTGAAAAATTGTATCTTTTTTATCTGTATTTAATTAAAAATTGGTGAAGTCTCCCGTTTAAATTGAAAGTGACGTTTGGAGTAAAACAAACTACTTAAGAGTTAAAATATTAAAAATATTGAAATGCTATTATAGATAATAGTATTATACAGAATATTCTTAAGTTGGTTCTTTGTCTGTTATGTCTATTGCATCTCTCTTTCTCTCTCTTTATATATATATATATATATATATATATATATATATATATATATATATATATATATATATATATATATATATATATATATATATATATATATATATATATATATATATATATATATATACATATATATATATATATATATACATATATATATATATATATATATACATACATATATATATATATATATATATATATATATATATATATATATATATATGTATATATATATATATATATATATATATATATAATATATATATATATATATATATATATATATATATATATATATATATATATATATATATATATATATATATATATATATATATATATATATATATATATATATATACATTTATATATTTTTTTGTTTAAGGATGAGTACCGGGTGACCGAGCTCCGCTCGGAGAAAACAGATATCGAAGCTAACTCGAAGATTTAAATTTTCAATTGTGATTTATCAAAACAATACATGCCATAAGAAAATTTGTGAAACCATTAGTGAAAAGATAACCGGTTAAAGTGCACCATTGTAAACTATTCTAAACAAAGTTGTTTGGAAAGGGAACTATTCTATACAAAGGTAAAGTTTGAAAAGTCATAGAAAATAAAATGTAATTGATAACAAAAAATTATACAATTAAAGAAATGGTACAAAGTGAGCAGTGTAAAGATTGAAGTGTGTTGAATGGAGAAGCATTCTGACAATGACGGTATCTTCTAGTTGTCCATTTGCGGGTATAATTGAGTTGATCGCTTGTTGTTCCAAAATTCCGGCTCCTTGAAGCATTTCATGTAGAGGTGCGTTCTGCATGTTGAAAATGTAGCTTGAAATCTGATGAATGTTGAAATGTCGAACTTTGTTGACGGTGATTTGAAATCGAAATCAGTTCCTTAACACGTTCGCTGCCACCGACGCACTGGCGCGTCAGAGCGGCACCTCCTGGTATGCCGACGACGCACTAACGCGGCGACGGACTTTGATAAGTTATATGCTCTGTGTTTAGTGTGGCTTTGGAAATTGAACGGCGAGGTTGTTTCGGCACGTTAGTGAAGCATTATTTTTTAATTTTTTGTGGTTGGTTTTCAAAATTTTTGTTTGCATTATTTTTTTTTTACTATATCGTTTATGTGTTATATATACTTTGCTACATTAATTTAATATTTAGAGTTGATAGAAAATAAAAATGGAAACCGATATCAAGGAATAAAGACAAATCAATAAAGACTTTTATTATTATTATTATTAATTCGTCAGAACTACAGCCAATCGATTCCTCGTGGTCAAAAACCCCCGGGTACCAATTTTCACTTGGTTTGGACGCATGAGAAAAAAGTTTGCCCGCACCGGGGTTCGAACCCGGCCCTATCTGTAGCGCCGAACTACGTGACCTTAGCGCGTCAAAACCGATGCCAATCGATTCCTCGTGACCAAAAACCCCAGATCCCCAAGTTTACTACAGTTTATTAATTCTGGGGCGATTTTCGACTTGACAACCATTCCTCGTATTATAGTATAGAATATATGGAATTTCTTCTTTTTCAGCCCTTGCATACCTTTATTTTACTTTCTGTTATTTTCAACGGTTTATCTTCGTAAAATATTCTCATCTAATGTAGTACCAAGAGCTTTGAAATCCATGCCCTAAAATACATAAAAAAATTCTAAAGTTTAGAAAACTTTTCAGAATTTGAAGTTCACACACATGCAATATTTCAGAAACAATTACGGTAATATTAAAGAGAATTGTATTTAATATTATTCAGTCATAAAATAACAGGATTAGGTATAATTGCTGATTACCGGTTTTTTCTCACCCAAAGGACGAAATTTTTATTTAGGTGCAGAAAGTGATTTTTTAAAAATTTTCTAACTAATTTCTTTCTGCAGTCAATGAAATAACAATTTATCGAAAGCAATATTTTTCAATTTGAAGTAAGAATTTTATTTGTAAAGTTATATTAATTTGTGAATTCGAATATTTTATATTTCAGTTTTAATTCATTTCGTAAGTTTAAATTAAAATTCTAATTGGACGTATTCACCGACATGGTTTTTGCTTTCTACAGAGAAATTAATTAAATATAAATTCATATCTTTTTAAAAATAACCAAACTAACGAAATGATTATGTCTATTATGTATCTTTTGAAAAAAGATGTAACTTAAAAAGAGATCAATGTATAGCATTTTAACTTTACAAAATTCTGCTTTTGGAAAAGTTGATTTTTTATTTCTGCTATCTTTATAAATTCGATACCTAATATTTATTTTAGTAAATATAGATCTTCCAATTTTTCCCAGTGTTTTAAAAATATTTTAGAGTTTTTGGGTATTTTAACATTTATATTCTTCTCAAACTGAAGCAAAGCATTTCAAATACTTTCATGAAGGATAGTTTAGTACGAGACTAATTCTGTTAATATAGTGTACCGATGTACTTCCTCACAATGGTCAGCACGTGCAGGAACAGCTGTGGAAGAAAATTTTCAAGAAGAATTTAGATGCAGCTGTTGACTTCGAGTTTTAGGGACCCTGAAGGAGTTATAGATCAAGGAATGGCACAAGTGTAAAGTTCAAGCTCTCATAGAGATTTAACCGTTTGTAATGGGGGCAGAGGCTAAAACATAATGTCAGCTTTCACAAAATGGGCTATTTTAATAAGCCCACCTGCATGTCCGAAGGAGATGCAGAAAAATGCACCAACACGCGATTGGCAAAGAAAAAAAGGGGGCGTTAAAAAAGAGGTGATGAGTCGTGAAAGAGAGTGAAGAAAAAGGAGTCGAAGTCGGGATTGAAGAACTGCTGGACATCCAGAGAGAGCTCGGACCAGCAATCGATTCCCGAACCCGCATGCCAGCATAGACATACAGCAAAATAACGGCGATACGCTAATACCGACGCCCTTTACACTCGACTTCCAGCACCGTCGTACAGCCGGATGAAAGTCCCAGCCTGCTCCTCTGTAATTACTGGGGGTAAACTTGATCTTATTCATAAATCATTACCTTAGGTCTCGGAATCTTTTGATTAAGGAATAACGCATTAAAACAAAAAGAAATTAATGAATTGTTCTAATGATAAACGTAGAGTAGTTAATGTTATTTATAGATGTTAATCAAGAAATAATTTTTGTAAATAATTAGTGTACATAATAAATGCTTTAGTCCCAATATAAGTTATCATCTTTTTACTGCGTTTCCTCTTTAAGAACGGACACGGGTGTTAGTGTTGTAAGTGCATTACAACACATAGAAAGTAAGATTTACATTTATTGATTTTATTGGTGAGATATTAAATAAAGAATAATAAAATTATAAATAAGTAATAATGTAAAATATGTCACGTCAATCTTTTCATCGGTCTTTAATTTATACCTTAAAACATCTCATCTGGAATGCTAGGATTAAATTACGTCACATAAACATTCGATAAAAAAATCCACGTCACAATATATATATATATATATATATATATATATATATATATATATATATATATATATATATATATATATATATATATATATATACATATATATATATATATATATATATATATATATATATATAAATAGATATACATACATATACATATATACATATATATATATATATATATATATACATGCATATACATATATATATATATATATATATATATATATACATATATATATATATATATATATATATATATATATATATATATATATATATATATATACATATATATATATATATATATATATATATATATATATATATATATACATATATATACATATATATATATATATATATATATATATATATATATATATATATATATATATATATATATATATATATATATATATATATATATATATATATATATATATATATATATATATATATATATATATATATATATATATATATATATATATATATATAAAGCCGCACGAAGAGCATAATACGTCTTCTACTACAAAACTTACTTTATTGTATAATATACATGACATGGTCCAGTGTTAAGGCGAATGGAAAACAGCCTTTCTTGATAATAATTATTAAATCATCGTTTCATTTAAAAGCTAAGAGGGGAAATTTGGTGACAGCTTCATGTCCACGTGCTAACTATCTCATATCGGTTCGCTTAATCATCAAATCTTCAAATATCTTTCCGCTTGACCTGATTACTCCAAAAGGTTACGCAAGTGTAGGACTTTTTCATTTTTTTTTATTATTATAAAAGAGTTCCTTTTTTAAAATCGTTTATAACTCACATAATTTTCAACTATCCCTTTTTTTAGACTTGACATATACACTTATATGTCAGGTCTAAACACATTATTTCATGTAAATTAACGTATTTCAACAAGCTAGGAACAGATTTGTCAATTTTATCTTTTTTAGTTGAGTTATTTAGTAAATTCAAATGTAACAGAAACGCTTGCACTTTCACATTAGGTAAAGAATAGGCGGTACAATATACAGACAAACCAGCAATAAGGAATACATAAAGAGAAATGTTTTCGTGTAGAAGCCCAAATGGCTTACTGAGAACTAAACAAAGTGAGTAAAGAACATAAAGTGACGAACCTCAACAAGATGGAAGCTACTTCGATCGTTAAAGCAATTTGATTAGTACGATTTTTCCCCTTTTCCTTTGTTTGCTACGGACTATATCTTTGGATATTCGAAATGCATTCCATTACTTTTATTTGATCGGTACCTTCATTCATTCCTACATTTTGCAATACAATTAGCAATGTCTCCTTAGTATTTTTCTGGTTATATGTGTTGTTTTCTTTCATGAACATACTATTTTTATGTTTATGAAATTTGTTTAACCCTCTAAGCGGTTCGCACGTACAATTCCGCTAAATCGATGATGGCCCCCGAACCAAAGCGGTTGTCAAGTACAATATTCGACATCCAAAGACGTTCCGAAAATTTATGAAATGTAAATTTCTGCCAGTGTTTGAGGTAGGAGGGTCAGGTCGATTGTTTAGAAACTGCATCCCTCTTTGACTGACATTTATTGAGGGATGCACCCCTACTCCTTAAAGCATAAAGACGCTGATAGCTTTTCATGGCTTTGTAAATCTCTATTTTGAAGTATTTTGTTTGCGGTAACAGGTGTATCTCTAATTGCACAACTTAAATATCTTGGATAACATTCGTAAAAAAATATAAATAATTCTCTTAAAGAATATTTTTCATTTGTACTTTTAGAATCTATTATTTCTTGTGGGATGATCTTCGAGACTTAACGAGTTTATGTGCATTAAAATTAACAATCTATAATATCTATTTATATATCTATTTATAACCGGAAGTAAAGGGACAATAACGAGGGTGGGTTTCCCGTATTCCATTTAAGGGTTAAGTAAAAAATCATAGCACGCTTTGGCCACTGACACAATAAAACTTTAGTGAATTTTTGGAGACTATTTTATAATCGGTCTGTTCCACTCGGAGGGTTAACTTTTCAATTCGGTTTGATTAGTTTTTATAATTTTGATGAAAAATAAATTAAAATAGGATACGCTTTTATCTTTTGAAGCATATTTTAAACTAGTATACAGCCCGTCATATAACTGGATCAGTAAAAGTTTCAATTTTCCAGAATTTTAAAGTACCCTAGGAAGCAAGTAAAAAAATGGTTTGTTTCTTGGCTGGGAATTATCTATTACACGCTCAATAATTTGTTTATCTTCATACTCCTCTAAAGTCTCATGATACTGTGAGTGCAGTTTAGAATCACATTGAATTCATTCAGTCAAACTGTGGGGTTATGTATAAAAACAAACACACAAACGAACAAACTTCTTAATTTTCAAAGATATATAACTTAAACGTAGATATTTTTTAGTCCGTGAAATATTCCTAGACTTTTATGAAAAGAATTTGTTGTTAACACCGGTGGTAAAATTTTCATTGCAACAAAAAAATAATTGATGATTAAACTTAAGATTATCACATATGTACCTAATCGATTATTTAAGCCAAATATAAAAGAAAATTATTCACATAATATGTAAGTTCAGTAATAAAACGTATGAAAATAATGCAGACGATGTTTAAATAATTTAAAATAAGAAATGATTAAATGAGACGGTTAAAGGAACGATGTCATAATGATAAAAAATGTTATTTTTAAATATTTGTTATGTGATAAATTAAAATTTTAATCGCGTGCTCTTAACCGGGGAAAATAGGGTTAGAAATAATGGCATTAAATAATCTAAAAGGAGTGAAAGGGGGGTTTCGAAAGTTTAAAATATGACACGATTTTTTTTCTGTAATATGATGCACATTTACAACAATTTATTTTAGAATCGGATAGGGAATAGTTTAGGAGAAGATAAACTTTTCTCGCTTTGAATTTTGCTAACCTTAACTGACTTAAATAGGACTTGAAATAATGGCATTAAACTTTCGAAAAGGGGGAGGATTTCAAACGTTTTAAAGACGAAAGTATTTTTCTATGTGATATGAAGCATATTTATATCAATTTAGAATAGTATCTATAGTTTAGGAGAAGATAAACTTTACTTGCTTTGAATTTTGCTAACCCAAGAATTAAATTTGGATGCCTTTGGACAATTGAGAACCAATCACTTCATAAATTCGAGGACAGACGGACAGATAACTTAGGCTATTATTATATAGTAGATTTTTCATAATAAATATAATTTTTTTTTGTTCACTTTTGTTCACATCCAAAATTTTTCTAAGTTGATATTTTATTGTCTGAATAAATATTCATATCGTGAAGAAGGGAAAGTTTATTATTGGACTATCATCAATTATATACTATATTTTTGGGGTATTTATTCTACTCTTATACAGTATCCTACAAAACTGATTAAATTGTTGAAATAATAAAAACTGTTTAATTTGTGAGTTATTTTACAACAAAAACGTTTAAAATGTCCATCTATTTTACACTGATAAATAAAGGAGGTATCTGTATGATTATCATTAGATGTTTCCTCAGAAATTGACAGGCACTATTGTTTAGAATATAAATAGACCTTGACCAAGATTAATAATAGTGAACATTAAGACTTTAACCGATTTGGTTTTTCAATAATGAAAAATAAAAAGTTAAATTTGGCCAGTTTGAAATGTGAGTACCTTGAAACACGTGACATGATCTTGCATTTATAGATATCTTGACTTTGTTGAGATGGAGTAATAATTTCAGTTATGCGAGAATAATTTTCATTTTTTTCAATTACGATGTTTTAGATTCAGTCTTATAGAGAATATTTCAATGGATATAAATTCTCTAGTTGAGTCTCTTAATACATTGTGTGTGGGTACACTTCGCAGCTGAATTGTACCGGGAGTTTTACGCGTAAAGTTAGTTATTGAGTTAAATCTCAATAGATCGAAAATTATTTAATTTTACATCGGTCGCATCGACTGACGTAAAAACTAGTTTTTATTTGTCTAAATGTTTCCAGAATCTATGCAGTGGACAAAAACATTCGGCTTCGTTTTCCTGTATATACCGTTATTTTTGTACCCACAAACAAACCACGTTGTTACACTAACCCGTACTATTACGTGACCCGCGCTGAAGTATCAATCGTCAAAAAAGTACTAGTACGTGACCCGAGCTCAAGTATCAATCGTCAGAAAACGTACTAGTACGTGTCCTGCATACAATGTGTTAAATGAGCTTACATTGTATATATATTTGACAGTAAAGACTAAGTAAAGTTTAGTGTTTAGATTATTTATATTCCCTTTTAGAAAATGTTGTTACACTAACCCGTACTAGTATGTGACCCGTCATCAAGTATCAATTGTCAGAAAACGTACGAGTACGTGTCCAGCATACAATGTGTTAAATGAGCTTGAATTGTATATATATTTGACAATAAAGACTAAATAAATTTTAGTGTTTGGATTATATATATCCCCTTTTAGAAAATGTTGTTACGCTAACCCGTACTAGTATGTGGCCCGCCATCAATTATCAATTGTCAGAAAACGTACGAGTACGTGTCCAGCATACAATGTGTTAAATGAGCTTGAATTGTATATATATTTGACAATAAAGACTAAATAAATTTTAGTGTTTGGATTATATATATCCCCTTTTAGAAAATGTTGTTACGCTAACCCGTACTAGTATGTGGCCCGCCATCAAGTATCAATCGTCAGAAAACGTACTAGTACGTGTCCCGCATACAATGTGTTAAATGAACTTGCATTGATATATATTTGACAATAAAGACTACGTAAATTTTAGTTTTGGATGATTTATATTCCCTTTTAGAAAATGTTGTTACACTAACCCGTACTAGTATGTGACCCGCTATCAAGTATCGATCGTCAGAAAACGTACTAGTACGTGTCCCGCATACAATGTGTTAACAGCTATGTTTATGAAGAAATATAATGGTAATATTCCATGCACTCTAATTTTTAGTAACGTTATTTTGGAAATGAAAATATATAAGTAAAATATGTCATGCTGATCTCGAAGTGACTGATTAAAAAAATTCAAAGGCATTTAAAAGATTCTTTAATAAATATTCAAGATTACAAGACGTCTTTCAAAGGAGTGGAAACAACATTGGCATATTCCTAAAAGGCAGACTATGAAAATTCCTCTTACAAAACCAATGGAACTAAGCACTTGAAAAAGTCATTTACACAAATGTGGCGTCGCATAGCAAAATAATTGGTTATACAAAAAGAAATTTACAAGAAAAATGGAGAATATCAGGAATATATGAGTTTGACATTTTCGAGTACAAGATTATAGAGCATTATTTGTTAATCAAATATAGCAGTTTCATTACTCGAATGACGGAAAGCACATTGATGTTTATTTACATAGAATGAAAAACTGTAATCTACTGTTTGAGTCAATAATCAATCACAGTTCACTGTTTTCTTACAAAGTCCACAAAATATTTGAGAGAAGAGCACATTGGTAATGGGCTTGTATAAAGGGGCTAGAAAAAGCTGATCATTCATACAGGAATAGATAATACAGATACATAAACTAGAATAAAGAGTCAGGGATATCTGAAAAAAAAAATCTATTTACAACTCTTTAAAAAATTATAAACTATCTCTACTTAAATTAGGAATACTTAAATTAATCTAATCTATTTAAATTAATTTAAACGTCTCAAGATTACTAAGTCATTAAATTGAGATCTTTTCAGTAGCTTACAATATACTATATTAAACAAATATTTTCCTTTTTGAAATATTTTTTAAATCAATTATTTAAAGTTAAAAAATTAATTTGTAAGCAGTAGATATTATACTGCTACTATGTATTCTAATTTTTCTAAATTTATTTTTTTAAGTCGTCTAATAAATAATATTTATTTTTTTATGAAATAATCTTCATCTTTTACTACAAAAAATTTATGCAACAAATTTATATGACATTATACAATTAAAACTGCTTTGATAAAAACGTAAAATAAAAAATAGGATTTTCTTTTCGATAAATACACGTAGATATACATATGTATGTTTAATAAATTCAGACTAGCATAATGACAGATTTACACAGAGCATATATACAAAGTGTATATCACTTAGATCCTATATACTGTAACACAATATCATTTATATATATATATATATATATATATATATATATATATATATATATATATATATATATATATATATATATATATATATAAAGGTATGGAGTGAGTGATTTTTAACCTCTATTAAATAAGAGGTATAACCATGGTGTATAAAGAACACTAGTTAGGTCTTCTAAGAAAGAAAAATTTGAAATTAAAAATGTTGGGTTTTTCTGTTTGAGACGATCGATTTTGTCTCTGTGACGCAAACTTTGTACATTCGTTTATATAGTGGCGTGAGGTTACAAGGGAACCAGCTAATCAGAGGTGCTTTAAGAAGATCACTTACAGCCTAAATTAACATATTTATATAAGATTAGTTGAGCTAATCAGGAATGACGGCAGTGTTATCATGGGAGCGACAGGTTACTAGGAGTAAAAGACTTTAACCGAAGTTTGTCATTTTAGATGTAGAATCGCCAGAAATGTATGTTTGAATATAATAGTATTTAAATTGAATGGTTTAATTAAAATTTCGTTACATTTTTATTTGAAGTGGAACTCGCTTAGAAAATTTACCAAGGGACCAATAGTAAAAAACATCTTAACAGGAAAACTTCTTATTCGGGAAGATTGTAGAATTTATTATAAAAAAATTATTCTAGCAGTGTGTCGTTTTTTTCATCTCCAAATGTGTTCTCATACATATATAGTACTCTTTTACTATACGAAAAAAATAACATTGTGATTTAATCTAGAATTTATATTTTCATAACATTTAAAATATTAATGTTAAGAGTAATTTAAATTGACTTTATATTAAAGAAAACATAACTACAGGTTATGGTCTACAGGATAGAGTCTACAGGAAACTAGAAATAATAGCATTATATTAATTTATACTCAGACTTTGTTTATTCATGAGAATATCTGCTTGATTTCTTTATTTACAGATTACTGTCAGATATACTTTGCAGTAATAACCTTCGTTTTCAACTGAGGTGGTTCGTAAAAAGAATTGAATTAATTTGGCTGATAAAAGGTTGTATCTAACAGGAAGAGTATGAAAACATAGTAATTTCGTAACATTATGCATCTCATGATGGAATGAAAAAGGAAGGTTGGAGTAAATCAATCTTCCTAAGCAGGGAAACATTTAAAAGTAAAACTTACTATTATAGATATATACATAAAACTGGTATTACAAAAATAGAACATTTTAAGCGGGAAAACTTCTTGGACGGCAACCTCCTAAGCGGGTCCCACGGTATTTATAACTGGCATGTCTTGTGTAGAATGATCCCAGTCTAACCTTCTCAAAACGTTAAGGGAAAGATATCTATTTATTGTTTGTACGACTTTCGAGTATTATTTCTCTTGCAACAAAATTTGAAAAGTTATGTAGCAAGA
This sequence comes from Pardosa pseudoannulata, assembly GCA_032207245.1. Classification (NCBI taxonomy): domain Eukaryota; kingdom Metazoa; phylum Arthropoda; class Arachnida; order Araneae; family Lycosidae; genus Pardosa; species Pardosa pseudoannulata. The sequence continues at coordinate 144,086,432 of CM063508.1, forward strand.
TTAAAACATGTCCTACTCGTTTCCAGTTTTTGAATAATAATAGCACGGAGAAAATTATGGAGAATTAAATGAATGACTGTTTAAATGAATGACTTTATTACTGAGATTAAAGCCATTTTATCGATTTTTTCCAATCTGATATACAATTACAATTCATTTAAGATTGAAATTAGTAACAAAACAGCTTAATATTAGATTAAAAAGATATTTCTATGTAATAAAATGGCAGTAGTAACTTAAATTTGTTTCCAAAGTCATCATCGCACACATCGGATTTGGACGTGATAGTAGTTCAAAGCAGAAGAATGTAAACTAGAGTCAGCCGAAACGTAAGTTTATCAATCTCCGAGAAACGAATTTAGTCTTTTAAAGAAATACTAACATGATATTTTATTCTCGGGTTTAATCGTAGAAACTATTCTCTACGATCTAATTATACATTCCATTTCAGAATCTTAGTGTACTATAGCTAAATTTCTTGTTTGGCTTATGTTTATTACAAGTACTTGAATTAATGTTGTGAAATTAGACTAAAAAATCTTTTGCCTTGCCAAGTGCTCAGTAAAATCGTTTCTCTGGACTTTGGTTGATTTGGTTTGGTTTGGAGCATTACGGTATACTATTTCAACACGAGGGCTAATGAGACCGATACCTACAGCTGAAGCCGATTCCGAACGGCTACGAACGTCCATGCTACAGTGGTATTTCGAACCCACGAACTCCGGTACCGAATGCCAGCACCCTAACCAATCGGCCATCCTTCGAAAAAAATATCGTAGGTATTACACTGTGTTCCAGCAGTACATAAGCTCTAAGTGATATTACACCATTCATAACTTTCAGTATTTTAAACTTTATATTCACAAGAAAAGTTATTATTTTTTTTCACACACATATGCAAAAGTAAGAATTTATGAGTACATGCACCACATCAGGGCTGATCCAATTGTTTTTTGCCGCCTTCGACAGATCCAAAATGTACCGTCTTAAACAGTCTTTAAAATTTTTCAAAAAACACTACATTACTACTCATTTATTTTCCAGATTTAAGTAATTGAAATATATTTTTGCCGGTCGTGTTTATTTTATAGTTTCCATACCACATGTATCCGGCCCTGGCGATATTTTCTGCTACACTCTACGTGGACATTTCTGCTTTTCGACAAAAAGTGCGCCAGCACAAGCATAGGCATTTTTATAATACAAATACATTTATAAATTTATGTATAGGAATATAATATATATAAAACACAGAATATTAGTTTGAAATTTGCTATGTTAAACATGCAACTACTCAATAGTTTGCATTTGCAGAAATTTCAGCTAAATTACATTCTCATTGGTTTTTTCTTAATATATCCGGTTTTAAAATTACCATTGTACGTTTTATTTCAGAAAATTTAAAAATAAAACTTTTGTTCATAAATTGAAAAGTTCCAGAAAATATGGTTGTAATATTTTTACAATTTTTTCTCAAATATATATCCATGTTAATTTGTATTTTGTGAAAGGAAAAGTCTTATAGCTATCCTACTAATTTCAATAGAATGTTATTAATTTTTAATGCTCTTATTATTCTAGTGCATTATTTTTTCTACAAGTTCACAAGCATGGTTGCAGCTCCTTTAGACTTCAGTATGAAGAATACACACTCACACTCATACACACATATATACATATAATGAATAATATATGTAGTGAAGGTAAATAATAAATATATTTCTGCTACAATTTTTTCCGATTAATTTTTAATGAAACATGAAAACCCTTATAAAAGTACAAGGAAAATTATTTACCTACATCAATTATTATATTATATCAATTACAAATTATATAATATAATAATTATATACCAATTATATACAATTAATTTATTATTATTATATACTAATATTTATTATTATAATATAATATACTATAATTTATTATTATTATATACAATTATTATTATATACCAATTATATCACTTATCAATTACACCTTTATTAATTATTATTATCTATATAAATTATTTGCTTACATCAAACTTAATAAACTGAATAAAATTTGACAATAGTTTAATAGCTTAACCAATTATTACTATGACCAAGTACCTGAAAAACTATTTATTAACATGTAAAATGTCTATCAGAAACAATACTAGAAAGTAAGAGTAATATAATACAACAACATCAGCAATAGAAAGAGTTAAAATATTTTAAGCAATAATTTATTAAATTTTAAATTATAAAATATTTTTATTACCCATACTAAGACATTTGTATTTGGATCCTGTCACTCATGTTATCTTATACTCAAACTGGTGCAATTATGAATAATATTAAAATTACTTGAAATGAAACTGTTGTTTAAATCTTCGGAGTTTGAAAAAAAGAAAACTGCAATTACATATGGTTGTTTTGAAATATTATATAATAAAAAAATCAAATCCAGTGCATATTAAGCATTACATATGGAAAATTATATTTTGCTTTACTTAATTGGTTTTTCCAATTGTTAGAATATATTATATAGTATATAACAATAAAGGGTTGGTTTATTAGAAATATAAATTATTTTATTTGAGGTAAATTAATCTCGTATATATAGATATTTAACATAAGGCATACTGCAGAGTTATACAGAAAAACTTCTGTCGATATTTATTGAAACGAATTAATTATTTTCCATTTATTTTAAAATGTTAGTATGATTCAAACAAATTAATTCAAAATTTATATATAAAAAAATTATAATTTTTTAAACAGAATAATAAAATTATGTACCCCAAAAGAATCCAAATAAGCAATAATTTTTATTCTATTATTTAATACCGAATTTATCTTTTCAATAAAAATAATATGTTTCTTAAATAATAATTAGATATGAGTATAAAATTTTAGAAAGTGAACTGGCTGTCAACACTTTTCATAAAACATTAGTACTTTTAAGAAGTTACACAGTTATTACCAGGCATTATAGAACCCACATGCTGAGATTGTTAAATATTCGTAGTTCTAAGGCACAGTTTATAAAACTTTTGCTATTGGTATTAAATGTATTGAATATATTTTAATCTATCTCAGCATGTTAAGTTAAAATACTGTTTATCTCATCCTCACAAAAGTTTCAAACTGCTTTTAAACGTATCATAAGAAGAGAATAAACTAATTAAAATTATAATGCGTGAAATCATTATTGAATAACAAACATATATATTGTCTTTAACTAAAATTTATCATATGAAATTCAAATTTTTGAGACATTTATTAATAAAATTTCCATCGAGGTTTATATCAATTTTGTATGTACCGGTCATGGTATAGATCTTTAAGGTATAATGGTGTTAATTAACTATTCATCAAATTTTAGAGATATTTATTAATGAAATTTCCTTCAGGATTCAGATTAATTTACCCTGTACCAGACGTGGTATAGGGAAAGTTATATTGGTGTTAATTAAAAAACTATATCTAGTTAAGTATATGAAAACAATATAAAGGTTTAAAAAGATGTCAACTGAAAAACACAGTTTTCTCTTCATTCTTCTTTTTCAAAACTTAAGCACAGTTTTCTTATTGTACCAAATTAATGTCTGCGTTTTAGTTTTGTTTGTATCATTATAGTTAAAGATTTAACGGGGATAATGATTCCTGGAATGTTCCTTAAAGCCATTTCTAAACGGCTAAAAAAGTCTATACCTCGAATGTTATTCTAACCCATGAACTGCAAGAACTGAAATAAGTACTCCGAATATTTTCCAATGTTCCACCTAGTTCGAAATATTTTATTCTATTTTTATGACATTTCTAGTGAAAACGGATTATAAATAATAAGAATGTAGAGGGAAGAGGAGCAAGTACATTTTTAAAGCAGATGTGCAAACTGGCCATGCATTTCTGTTAGTTTGTTGCATCTACAGCAACCTGTGAAACGTTACATGTGGACATTGCATACTAAGCTACAATTATTCAAGAATGTGTGCTGGTTTATTTTCCAATTTTCAAATTTTAGAGAGAATAAATGTGTTTTGAGTTGTATTTTTCTGTATTTGCCCTGTCGACTGTACAGTTCACACTGAAAGTATTTAAAAGAAAGTTATGCACTTATTCCATTATGGTGGTGTGTGTGATTGAGACTTGGAATAGTTTTCCATCAATTTAATGATATTTTTTAGGATAATAAAAAAACCATGATTTTAAAAAGAATACAGTTTAGTCTAAACAAAAGAATTAACTGAGTACTAATAGCTGATTTATTATGCAGGGTTGAAGTTGAAGTTCATATACCGCAGTTATTTTAATTCACCCTAAATTTTTAAAATATTTTTCTTAATTGTGCATCGAGAGTTAATTGATTTCATAAGCACGGGATGTTTAAGACATTTTGGGATATAATAGAGGTCATTTAGATTTTTGTTCTTGCATTCGATGTTATTAACCCCCCGGCTGCTCATACCGCGATTTCCACGGGCAACTTAAATGTAGCAAAATTTGCTCATCCCCCGATTTTCGTGGGCATGTGCTTTTCTTTCTTTTTTTCTGGAGCACATCCTAATTTTTCACCTTTTAACTAGTGAAATAACTTAAAAAGAGTATTAGATGCTTAATTATGTAATAAATAGATTAATATGAATAGAACTATTGTTATGTTAGGTAATATAATTATACTTATATTATGTAATAAATAGAAATTAATTGTAATTCAATTGAAATTTATTAAAAAAAATTCTTGTGAGAACATCTTAAATTGGTTTTCCGACAGTTTAGTTTCTCGCTATAAAATTCTATATAAAAAAATCTTTTCTAGAAAAAAAAGTGGATATTCCAGTTTCTCAATATATATAGATTTAAATTTAAAAAAAATGCACAATTTTCAATCTATTTTCATCTACAAATTGAGCAGTCAGAGGATTAATGAGGGCATAATATTTTATACAAGAAATGTGTTAAACCAATAAATTTAAAAGGAGTTGAAACTATACTTAAACATAAAGTTTCATAGAATGAATATTAATAATTCCAAAACATGAATTCACATTCACATTCACAACCAGTCTAATTAAGGTGTCAATGAATTATAATATAGATGTAACATTATATTCTATAAATATTTATATAACTTTTCAATTGTGTTTCTGCTTTGAGGCTCATTTTTTTTGCAATATCTGGGTTACAGTTCCATTTCATTATGATATAAAATTAAATCGAAAAGAAAAAATCTGTCTATGTAAGTGTTTTTATATCTAATATATATTTATAAAATATCCAACGCCCTATTTTAAGCAAAAATATAACTTGAACGGTCACAATTATAGATATAGAATAAACAATACAGTAAGTAAATTTAAAAATATTAATAACTAATAACATATACAAAATATTAAATTTTCAAACCTGACAAACAAATTTACTCATAGTACTATAAACATAAATTATAATTTATCACATACATAGTCTCAAATATCAAAATACAGTTTGCAAAGGATTAAAGTCATTTTATATAGTTGTTGGTCAAAGGTGTAGTGTATAGGCTGTTAAAATAACCATTGGTCAAAGGCTTTACGGGAGAATCCACTTGCGGACGGATAACTCAAAAGGAGGACGGAAAAGCTAAGGCGACAAATATCTTTAAGCTAACAGTTTAAAAATTTTACAAAAGAAAATAACTGCTGGTTTTTAGAAGTGCATATATACCATTTAATTTTAGATTGTAGGAAATCTTTTAGTTCCGAAATTCAGAATCTTTAGTTTCATTCAGAAAAAAGGCTATATCATCTTCAGGTTATCTTTTTTTTTGTATATATGCGTTCTCATGACTCTAATATATATATATATATATATATATATATATATATATATATATATATATATATATATATATATATATATATATATATATATATATATATAATAACCTCAAAGAAAGATAATTATTCTAAGAATGTTTTGGATGCATTTTTATAAATTTCATAAACACTTTATTAAAAATAAGCAGTAATATTTTCAAACATTTTCTTTCTTCACTCACTCTCTCTCTCTCTCTCTCTCTCTCTCTCTCTCTCTCTCTATATATATATATATATATATATATATATATATATATATATATACATATATATGTCTGTGTGTGTGTATGTGTGTATGTATGTATATATCTATCTAACTCTCTATATAAATATATATATATATATATATATATATATATATATATATATATATATATATATATATATATATATATATATATATATATATATATATATATGTATATATATATATAGTATATATATAGGTACATTTATATATATATATATATACATATATATATATATATATACATATATACATATATATAAGATATCACATAAAAAAATAATATTGCAGAATTTTGTTTATTCATAGGTAATTTTAGAACTTTATTTAAATACAGTATTTGTAAATCCATGATATAAACAAAAGAACTGCAGGATTTTAAGTGACAAAATATGCTAGTGACAAAGATTATCAAAATAAAACATTTAATCAAAATTCCTAAAAATCAATTTTAACGAGTACTCGAGACTTTACTACCTTTACTACCGAGTTGAACATTTACTGTAAATGTTTAATTAGTTTATGACTGAATTAAATCTAAGTGTTTAAAATCTGCTTTTCGGTAACATCTAATCGGTAACATCGGAATAAGATATTTACTTGACAGTCGTGTTCTTGAAAATAAATCAGCAACATACTAGTTGTTTTATATAGCATTACGTTAAAACGCTTACATTCCCTCCTGTATGATTCACTATTTTCAAAACATCCATTTGAGATGACTTTATACACACACACACACACACACACACACACACATATATATATATATATATATATATATACACACACAAACGTATGGTATTGCTCTTTTAATAAAATGTGTATCGTCCAAGAAAATTCAGGTTTTAATTTTAATGTAATAAATTGCAATTAGTTAAACATTGTATTTCTGCTTACAATTTAGTTTTTAATAGGAAGAAGTTTATTAAAATATTTTTTTTAATAATGAAAAAAAGGGAAATGAGTACATGATCGTGACAAAAATTTGCGGGAAAATATGTGGGGTTGAATGAAATTCCCATATAATATTAGATACAAATGATTAATAGAGATTAAATGTACCTATTAGTTTTATGGCAAGTTCAAAGTAAAATTAATTTATTTAAATAAAAGAAGATAGTGATACATTTAACTTTTTTTATATTTTGTTGATTAGTAGAATAGAGTAAATGTCATAAATTTATAATTGCATAAAAAAGACGTTTATCGTATTATTAAATCAGCTGTTTAAGTTTAGAAAATCAAATGTTTAAATTCAATACTTTACATAAAGTGTTTATTATAAATTATATTTTTAAGATCCAGATATAATTTATTCCAATTTATTTCTCATTTCATAAATTCGATCCTAATTTTACAATTTGTTTACCTCAATGTGTTGTAATAAAATATGTGGTACAAAATTCTTGATTCATTCTCTAGAATTTATTTCTCAGTTCACAGTAAAATATCCCCCTCGAATCAATCTTCTTTTAAAATACAACCATTCTAGCATTCTCTTTAAACCGCTACTGCTTTGAAAAATCCTTAGGAAGGGCAGTTTTTATTGGGAATATTTTTTTGAAATAAATCTTTTGAAAAACATATTGATATTATGTTAACCCTTTCGTGGGACATTTAGTTCTGACTCCACGTTTCCAAACTTTCAAAACAGATCTGCTAATTTCATTCAATCGATCGAACAATTGATGGCAGCGCAAAATCGAAGCGGGAATCAGTCTTCCCGTCGTTTCAATAACAAGACCAATATATTATAATGGATTTTACACTTCCCACATGTGTATTTTGTAAGATCGTGTAGGCGGGAAGTAATCTTCCCACGGCCCATGAAAGGGTTAACCAGAATGGCACTTATTTTTTTACTTCAAACTGAGTGTTCATGGGATTTTATCTTCTTCACGCAGTGTACCTTTCCCTATCGTTATAATGTCACTTAACATACTGCTTTGCGCCATTTTCAAAATCACCGATTTGGCTTCTTAGCTCTAATAAACGAATAGAAAAAGATGATAGGAAAAAAGCAATCAACTACTACATAAAGCAATTTAATCTACTGAATTAATATAACTTCACTATAATTTCACTATCAAGTTATTGGCAATTTTTCCTTAAAAGAAAATTATGGTACAAAATTTTGCTTCATTTTGAAAAATCTTGTCGATTTATTATAATACTAATTGCTTCAATTACAGACATGCTGGACTTCCCCTGGACGTGTGACCGGAGCAACAGCGTGGTTTGAAATTTTAACATGCTAATTACAGATTATACATAAGTACAGATCTCATTGGTTTCTAAATTACAATTAAATTTAAAAATATTTACACAGTAGTAAATTGTAAAAGGTAAATTAAAATATATGCATTTAAAAATTTACGAGTTGCTTTTTAAACAACTTATTTTTCAGAACTGTTTTTCTCGTAGCAACATTTACCCTAATTAAAATATTTACGTTTTTCGACATTAGGTATTCTAGAATTTGTCTACTCAAATTCGACCTAAATTCAGTTTGGTTTTTACCGCACAGTACTGAAAACTTTTAACATGCAGCGTTACTGTGGGAAAAGAGTAATATTTAGCATTATTTTATTTGAAAAACTTTGTAATATTTAGCTGTTTAAAAGTTTTGTTATTTTCTGGAAAAATCTCAGAAGTTTACGGAGTTATCAAATTTTCTCATTTTTCAGGAGCTGCTCCGGAGAAACCAGAGTAAATGGCATGTCTGCAATTATAGCTGGTTATATCAACATAAACAGTAAATGATAAGACATTTTTCATAACATAATATGAATAATGCAACAAAACCTGTAAATGTATATATTGCCTATTTCAAATATTGATCGTATTTTCATTTTCCAAAAATCAATGAATATGAACAACTATGAATTCCTAAATTATACTGTGATGAATAATTATGATATAATTATGAATAATTAGATGAATAATTATGATGGCATGTATTAATGTTAAATTTTTATAACATGATGGTTAATGCTATTATAATCAATCTGTTCATCTTAAAACAGGACACACCATGAAACATTCAGAAATTTTTCACTTCAGAAAAAAATCGGAGTTACATTCACACTGAAGAGCTCATGTACGTAAAATGACGTTCCATATTTTACAGCAAAAGAAAAATTAAATAAATTTCAAAATTTCAACAGTCTAGATACTTTAAAACTATATTTACAGTATATCACAAATCAGTAACTAAAAGTGTCATGAAGCTAGTTTTAATTCTAAGACATTCGACAAATAATCAAAGGGTATTTATACAAAGCATCACATACAAAGACAACTTTAATGAGAGAAGCTGTCGAGACATGACTAGACAAATTTGTACTTTACATTAATTTTCAGAAATGCTAAGTAATAATACATCACAAATATGGAGAACAGTTCAGTGTCATACACAATTCTTTCACATGTCAATACCTGTCGTATGAACTTAGGAAATGATAAGAATTCTAAACCCGTTTCATCGAAGCATAACACTTGTGTATTATGTGAATATTATTCGGAGATAAAGAATTATATATATATATATATATATATATATATATATATATATATGTATACACTCATATATGCATATACACAAACACATATATATATACATATATATATATATATATATACATATATACACATACATATATATATGTTTGTGTATACATACATACATACACATATATATGCATATACACATATTTATATATACATACACACACACATATATATATATACACAGAAATATATATATATATATATATATATATATATATATAATATATATATATATATATGCATATACACATATTTATACATATATATATACACACATTTATATATGTACATATATATATATATATATAAATATATACACAAACATATATATACACAGAAATATATATATATATATATATATATATATATATGTACATCGACAAGAATACCTAAGACAGAATAGTGAGAGAGAGTAATTCAAAAAGATGGGAAAACCATAACAGGTGATAGTGTATACCAAAATGAACAATTCTTTTCAAATAATTCATTGTCTAAAACGTGTCGCAAATGCACGAGCAAGATCCTCATTATATATTTCTGTAGATATTTTTCTGAAGAAAAAGGACACTAAGGTTATAAACGTAATCTGAAGAATAAGAACCAAAAACCGTAATCAAATCATGTAAAAGAGATCATAATCTTAGAATATAATTGAATAAAATAAAACAAAATACGCACTAGTTGAAGCCACTTTACCAGACCGATGGATCTGTCGAAGTGGATCGGTACTTTGGCCACCACGATCTCTCGATTTGAATGTCATTAATTCTACAGAAGGTTGTAATTCTAAGACTTTTACCATTTCTTACTTCACCGCTACCCTTTTCAGACAATCATCGGCAATAACTCTTTTAAGCAGTTATTGTAAATTATACATTAAAACGGATTTTCTAACGTTGTATGCTTGTCATGTAAATCAAAATAATTTGTAACATGACGAAGTGATAACGACAGCAAGAACTATAACAAATCAGTGTAATGCAAATAATAAGGTAAGATGCATGACACATCTATGAAGTTTCTTCCTCGCTATTATCTTAATCTAAAGACTTGCTGCATGTAATCCGTATTTTCGAAACTCCTCATCCGTAGATACGAATGTAAACACAACGAACGGCTATTCGACTGCACAGCTTCGTATTAGAATACACTTCACTTGTGTAAGTAATAATTATACATTTCGATACCTACTAAAGTACTCTTCTTCTCATTAATGTTCGGAAAGCCAACGGATTCGTATCGTCATAGAAGGTGAGAAATTGTTTAGGTCAATTGTCAATGTTAATACTTTCGATGACAGTAACACATACCCTACAACTTATACATTATTCTTTTGTTTTCCTCTCGTGTCCTCGGTTTTATTACACTACACGTTGTAGCCTGTTTGTGTTGCACTGTAGACTACGCACCAATTAATGAAAATTTACTGTATTGATGTGAAATATTATCTGTTAAAAGTTTTCCCATCTTTTTTTAATCCCCTCATAAATAAAACATAAATAAAACTAAGTAAATTTTGTAAAATAAGTCAATTTTAATAACAAAGGAAAAACTTCCTTGTTTCGTACAGACAGATCCTTGGTATGCAGTAGCTTTTGAATCAGAAATTAGGCAGATTTAGCAAACAATTATCGTTAATTGAGCACTTGAAAGAATAGACAGTTTCCAATAAGTATGTATGTACAATAATTCCAATAAAGTATAACATTTTAAAATTTTGAAAGATTAATTACTTTCTTTTTTGCAGATGTCTAATTATCAGTATATACGCTCAACGTGGATAAAATACTAATTATTAATTATATTATGGCTTTCATATTATGACATTGCAATCAAAGACGTATTGTTTTATAAATTGATATGCCGTTAATTAAAATATTTATTAAAAGCTTTTATTTTTCGGGAGAGGAGAGGTTAAATATAAGAACAGAGTCAAGAAAATGTTAATAAATTATTAAATAATTATCAATTAATTCCCCCCTCTAACTGTCGTAATTCTCGAGTCTGTCTAGAATTCTAAAGAAAAATTAAGATAAATGACTTCATTTCTATACATGCAGAGTAAATTAAAAGTAAAAATATAAAATTCCTAGAATTATACAAAAATTCAAATTAATTTAAGAAAGGAAATTTGTAAGAAGCTGAAATTTTGGCACGTTGTTTATGATAATTAAACTTATAATACATTGCTTTTAATTTTATCTTAAATTACCTGAAATATCCAGCGTTGCCTGAATTAAGATGTGGTTTGATATTTTATTTAGAGAAGTTGATTCTATTTAACTGTGGTTGAGTAGTGTAACATTTTACAAAGGTCTATTAAACTTGTAATCTTTTTTTTAAATAAACAAGAAACAGTATTTTATGAGCAAAGATCGTTCGAAAGTCCAGAACATGATTTTCGAAAGCAAAAGTGAAATGTAGTTATTTTCAACTTTCGGTTTCTTTTAGAAAAAAGAGTTGTGTTCGTTTGATATTTATCTCTCAGTAGATTAGAAAATGGTGGTCACGTTGGAGGTATTGAACGTCTAATCTGAAAACAGAAAAATATTAGTAAATCCCTAATTTTTGATAAAATGTTTTGAAATTTTAGTAAAGACGCTTATTCTGTGCACACGTTTGGGATAAAAATTCGTGTCGTTTGAGTTAAAATTTATGTAGTTGTTACTTCTGTTAGTTGAATTTTTGGGTTATTTTTAAAAACTCGTAATATATATGGAACTGGAAATTTTTTAATTATATAGTTCCAGAGAAAAAATTCTGGACTTTTCAAACATTTTATCTTACTTTAAAATGTGTTACAATAAATAATTCTAATTTGGTTTTTTACATACTTAGACTCAAATTATTAAGTAGAGTTAGATGATAAAACCTTTGAAGACAAAACAAAATTTTAGATTAGAGCATTTACGAAACAGTCACATCTTAGGTTTAGCATATTAATCTCAACATTAAGTAACATTGTACAGTTTTCTTAAAAGTGCAGAAATAAAATTACAAAGATTTTTTTTATCGTTAATGACCTGTTGTTTAAAACATATTTGCAATTTTAGTTTGTTTAAAAAATTTTGATTTATGAGAATGAAGTAGATTAGATTGAAATCCTTTATTTCATTGACTGCAATTTGAATATAGCCTTAAAACGACAATGGAAGTTGTTTATTTTGAGGAGAGCAATGAATGAAAAAAAAAGTATATGATACAAATTTGTTGCGTTCACTCAGTAACTGAATATTAATTTTTTTACAAATAAATAATACTGTAATAATACTGATAAATGTTAAAAACAAAAAAGGTGTATAACTTATCACTCTGTACAAAATTTACCCGAAATGTTTAGCAAATTATTGCCTGTCATACAACGTTTCAGCTCTGAAAATATACATAAAAAGCTTGACAATCTTCGCTTTTGGTCATCGCGGCTCAGTGGAAGTAAATTACAAATGAGGTTGTTAATCACATAGCTGACGTTTCCATACCGTAGCTTTATCAAACAACAGATTCGAGAAGGTCTTGTTTAGCGGCGTCTATTGCAATATGATCAGACTGTGAAAGTTCTGTTGTAGAAGTCTTATCCACAGCATCATAATAGATGGCCGCAGTTTTTAGCCTTGGCGGGAACAAAAGAGTGCAATTTGTGCAATTAACACAGTCGTTCTTCTCTGCTTCTTCTAGCTTATCTAGTTCTGGTCTGATGGCCTCGTCGAGTTCTTCAGCTAATTCCGTATCTTGATTTTCTTCAACCTCGCCTTCTTTGTCTGACGAGCTGGAATCCAAATTCGTCAACCTCTTGTTATCACTGGACTTTGAAGATGACCGATTGCTACTTTGACTGTGGCACGACTCTATCCTCACGATGTGACGATGAGCCGTGGGTGGAGACACCGTCAGAGTCCGACCGTACCGCCTGCTGGGACTAGACGTGCTCGGCGAACGGACGACAGTTCTGTCCGCCATCTCGACCTCGTTGTTGGGCCAGGTGCTCGTGACTACCCCGACCTTCTCGTTGAAGTCAACCGCCATGCTACGGGCTCGAGGTAAGGTGTTGTTGTTGATGCCGGCTTTGATCTGGGGGTAGCTGATGTAGGAACGAACGGAGCTGTGCGAGTTTGAATTCCGGTAGAAGTGCGGCGTCTGCTGCTGGCTGCGCTTCTCGAAGTCTTTCACGCAGCAGAAGCAGCAACAGCATATGCACCAGAGACTCGGGGGGCCTGCGCACAGTTTCTCTCGAAATGCCACTCGAAATCGGTTGGACATCACGCTGTAGAGAATGGGGTTGATGGTGGAGTTGAAGTAGTAGAAACAGCCTGAAATTGAAAAATAGTGGAATGGAATGAGGTTATATATCCAGTATAAAGGTAAGTATATTGTATCTTTTGGTTATTATATATTGATAATTGCAGTATTTAGATAACATTATGTAAGGAGTTAATTTAAATAAATATAATAAAATATTGAGTAATTACAAAAACAGAAAAAAATTATGTATGATATATTTCAATAGGGCAATAGAATAGAAGGATGTGTCTTGCATTTCAAAAGGACAATAGAAAAGAATGATATGTATGATATGTCTTGCATTTCAAAAGAGCGAGAATCTTTAATATTTTTAAATAATCGACATTTAACTGTTGAGTTTAAATAATGATAATATAAAACATATGACTCTAACACATTGTATGCGGAACACGTACTGGTACGTTTTCTGACGATTGATACTTGAGCGCGGGTCACGTACTAGTACCTGTTTTGACCTGTACCTCTTCATAGAGGAAAATGCGTTGAATGTTGCAACACTGTAAAATATTATTAGTTTTATGATTGCTCTTTCCATTTTTTTATAATGTAAAAATGTTTCTATATAACATAACTCGAAAAAATTAAAACTATATACTACTATTTCTTTTTGATTTTTCATATTTTCGATACTATTATAAATTAATCCACTAAAAAAATATTTTTTGTTTATAAAAATCTTATGGTTATTTATAGATTTCTATTAATGTATTTGTTTATATATTTCAATATAAAATACAAAAAGTTGGTTAAAAGTTAAATAATTTTCGATCTATTGAGATTTAACTGAATAACTAAATTTACGAGCAAAACGCCTACTTCCGGTTCAATTCCGCTGCGATACGTACCCGCATACAATGTACTAAAATCATCATAAAAGAATATTTGATCAAAATAAGAAACTTTTTTGATAAAAATAATTGGTCTAACAGAGTTAAATAATTCTTGTTAATTTTATTTTAAATTACTGCTTTAATTTTTATTATATGATTCTATTGATAGAGAAACACAACTGTGTAAAACCTATAACTATATTACATAAAATTAATTCAAAATAATAATCTAAATTTGTGAAATGCTATAATTATTTGTTTTCCTCTGATATAAGACACATTATGTAATTCAATAAATTATTTATCGATTTAAAACGTAATACTTAGTTCTATTACAAACACTTTAGATAACAACGTATTAAGAAATTATTTGGTTTAGGAGCGCTACGGTCTACTTTTTGCAACACGAGGGCTAATGAGACCGGGATCTACTGCTTAAAGCCGATTCTGAACGGCTACGAACATCCATGCCATAGTGATATTCGAACCCACGAACTCCGGTTCCGAATACTAGCACCCTAACCATTCGGCCATCGTTTGGCGTACTAAGAAATGAAAAAGCACCATTAAAGTTTAAAAAAATGTAAATCCAAGGAAACAAATTTAGTGTGTTCAATTTATCTTTATAAAATTATATTAATTGGAATTGTTAAAATGTACAATCTTTTCAAATAGTTTGATAAAGCTTTACAATAAAACAAAAAGAACTTTTTATTTGATGGTGAATCGAAAAAAAATTCTTAATAAGTAAGATTTTGCTCGATTGCTACAATGTTCTTTCAAGTTCCCAATTTTTGAATTTCTGATTCTGTAATAAAAAGTGACAGCGAAGAACGGTGAAACGATAATAAAGGAAAAAGAAATAGCGTTTAATGTTATTTATTAGATAGATCTATACAGATAAGTGATGATCCCAGTAAATGGGTTTTATCGGTAAATTCCCAATCGAAGAAATATGACATAAAGTCTATTTCCTGGTAATTAATTACAAAAGGATAGAAATATATATATAAATTTCTTATAGCATTCAATGGGGCTATCAATTAAGAAATAATACGAAAGTAACTACTATATTTAGAAATAAAATACATAAAAGATTTGAAAAGCCACAACAATTATAAATAAATCTTATAATACGATATAATATAATAATACGAAAGTAACTACTATATTTAGTAATAAAATACATAAAAGATTGGAAAAAGCACAAACATTTTGTTAAATATATGTTATAATACGATATAATATAATACGAAAATAACTACTATATTTAGAAATAAAATACATAAAAGACTGGAAAAAACACAAAAATTTTGTTAAATATGTTATAATACGATATAATATAATAATACGAAAATAACTACTATATTTAGTAATAAAATACATAAAAGATTGGAAAAAGCACAAAAATTTTGTTAAATATATGTTATAATACGATATAATATAATAATACGAAAGCAACTAATATATTTAGAAATAAAATACAAAAAAGATTAGCAAAAGCACAAAAATTTTGTTAAATTTATGTTATAATACGATATAATATAATAATACGAAAGTAACTACTATATTTAGAAATAAAATACATAAAAGACTGGGAAAAGTACAAACATTTTGTTAAATATATGTTATAATACGATATAATATAATAATACGAAAGTAACTACTATATTTAGAAATAAAATACATAAAAATACATTAAAGATGGAAAAAAGCACAAAAATTTTATTAAATATATGTTGAAGAGATGTTAAGTACGTCTAAATTTTATTATAAATAACATAAACTTAGAAGCAAATTATTCTAAAAAGATATGGTTTTCCCGAATAGATTATGAGACAAATATTTCGATTTTAACAAGAAAAGTAACTTTTTTTCTTTAAATTCAAAATGCACATATAGATTGATATGAAATATTTACACAAACCGGGCATTCAGTAAGAGATAATGATATGGCAGCTCCTTTCGGAATCCTTTAAAGTAATAAATATGTAACATGATTTACCATAAGCATCTTTTTTGTTTATTTTTAATGTCCGATTTGCGAAAAACATGTATGCGTGTGTGTGTAGTATATATGAGTATATATATGCAATATATCAAAATTATTTAACTTTAATATTTCCTTAAAAACATCCTCTCTCCCATTCTAATTCCTTAAACTCTTTTTCCCAGCCTCTAAATGTCTTAATCAAAGGAGTGTTCTCGACTTAAAATGCTTTCGATGCATTTCCCAAAGCTTTCTATACTATAGATGTAAACTTTCTGTCTATTCAACACGTTTCCCAGCTGTCGCCGAAAAATGGCTACGCGTTTATTCTGATCTTACACTTAAATTCGCTGAGAAAGTGGGAAAACTCTTTCTGTCTTCGCTCTTGGGTGCAGCTCTGTTAGAGCAGAGTGGTTTTTGCGTCTTTCTCTTGTCTGTCGTTGACTAGTAAAGATATCCGTTTTTGCAGCTCTAAAATAAAGTTTTAATTAGACTTGTGCCGTTCTCTTCAACATGGCCAGACTGCATCGTTCGTTATTACTGCTAGCTGGATATAGGCTTCTCCTTGCTAAGTAGCCGGGCAAGTAAAAAGAATACGGGGCTACATAATTATTATGACTAGAGGAAATATTATTACATATATGAATATTGCCGGCAAAATGTAAATTATAAGCATTACATACCAGATGATCATAATTAAACCTGATTTATTCAGAGCATTCTGTGGCTGTATATAATACTTAGATTAAGTTGAAAATATTTAGATAGGCAATTCAAAAGATGAACTCAAATATTCCGAAAATTTTTTTCTTAAGCTTTACAGAAAGAATGCTCGAAATGATATGTAATAAATAAAGATGGACATCTAAAAAGACATTTCCTTTTGTCATCTCTAAACTTTTCTTTTGGCATTTTTAATCATCGTGACATTTTATAGAATGAATTATAATAATGTTTCAAATCTTTGTATGCAGAGGTTTTATGGGCAACATTTTACGAAGGACAAGGGTACCGTTCATTTTCTACATCCAGGTAGGCCGTTTGTAACGATCACACTTCATGTGATTTTTAATTAAATGGACATTTAAATAACGTGGCTTATCGGGGAATGGTGCAGTTTTAGTTGACCAAATATACTGTAACGTTGAGTATATGACAGATTACTAGAGATCAACTGTTAAATACGCTGCTCTTTGCCTGCCCATTTTACACTTTAATGAGTAGGCCCACATTGAACAATATGCTTTATTCGCTCTTTTGGTAGGTATTGTATGTAATGCTTACATTAAAAGTGCAAATGATCCAATATACATTCAATTTAAGCCTACATTAACCATACACATTCTATTGACATCTTGATTCCCGACGGACATCCAGTAGAAACTGGGTTTTATTACCGTACGTAAAAAAAGAACACTTATGCTATTTCATACTTCTTACAGCAGGTATTTCACATAATTCGTATACATTATATTAAAATCACTGTTTTTACACTTTTTCGGTAACATATAGACGTACAACTCAACTCTTAACTTTATTATTTTAATGAATTTTTAAAGTTGTAATAAACATCTATGTTATATTGATCGACACACATTCATGAAATCTATCATTATAGAAATAGTTAGGCTTTTAAACTTAAAACTTTAACTTAAAACTTTATCCTCCAGTAGATGTTATAATTGATAAATAAAATTTATTTAAACTCATTTTTATTTTATCGTTATTTAAAGTTTTATTTACCTGCGAGTGTAAACAGGTTTTGATTTACATGTCTCAAAGTTTCCGTCCACTGGCCGTAGAGAGAAACATATAGAAATAGCAACCTTTGAGCATGGAATGGCGCCCAGCACACAAAGAAGGCAATAACGACAGCAACTGTAAGAAAAAAAAAATAGAAAATAAGTTCTGAGTTTCCAAACTGTTTCCTATACACCTAAGTATTTCAAGGTATGCTAATTACTTGTGATCAGCTAAGTTATATTTTATAGACATGTAATAATACCATTTCAAATTACTTTTACGACTTTAATGCAGATACCTTCTGTTTTTGTTAAAAGTTCCATTTATCAAAAATAATAACCTTTTTAAAGCAATTTTTATATATTAATTCAAAATAAAACTTTATTTCATGTGGTAGAAATCTTTAAAACTAAGTATCACTTTTAACTAAATTAAAACTTACATTTTTTTCTTTCTTTCTTTTTGAAAAAAAAGTTTCGCAGTAAAAGCACTAAAACCCCCAGAGCAATCCATAAAAATCCTTGATCTTTAATAAAAAAAAGTAGTATGTAAAAATGTTCAGACGTAACTACGCTGTCTTAAAAAATATGGAAAGAATTCTGAAACTGCATTAATATTTTTATTAAATTGAAATTCATTAGGACCTTACTTTTTAATAAAAGGAAAATTTCATAATTACGCATCACAGAATACATGTCACTCTGAAGTGACATATTTTAAATATTTTACTACATGCTATGAGAATATTGACCTTAAAATTTTAAACCTGCTACAAAAGCGATACTGAAAATTTCTATATCCATTATCGATCCTTTCATTAAATGAACCCATTGCTTCAATTAAATGCGTAAACAGCTATAAGGCCATAAATGCTCTCTGACGCTAACCATCTATCATTATCTGTCTGATTTACATGTGTAAACTATGCAACTAATAGTGGAAAAGGGTATCCTCAGAGAACGAGCTGTCACTTTTCCTAGCAAAGCTTTTAGGGAAAGCTGTTCAACCAGATTTAACCTACTCCCTTTTTCCTCTACTCCAAACGTATCTTCTCACATTCTAAAAATAATTTAGTTGTGCAGATTGCAGTTTGATTAATTCGGTACTAGCACGTGGAATTTTAGAAACCTCTGAAAGATTTTTTAATATTTTGTTTATAGAATCGTCACTGTGTTTTCCATAATGGATTCTACAAAAAAGGAAAAGGAAATTCAGGTTGACTTAAGAATTGGGTTCCCCGCCAATTTGGCGATAATGGTTTAAGTATGATCCCATAACATTTTCTCCTGATCTCACCTTGTCCAAACAATCTGTATCTATATTTTAATTTATATGATATTTATATCCAACTCTCCTTGTGTAACTGCCGAACGATGGCCGATTGGTTAGGGTGCTGACCTTCGATACCGGAGTTCGTGGGTTCGAATCCCACAGTAGCACAGATGTTCGTAGCCGTTCGGAATCGGCTTTAAGCTGTAGGTCCCGGTCTCATTAGACCTCGTGTTGCAAAAAGTAGACCTTAGCACTCCAAACCAAACCATACTTTGTGTAACTGATTTCTTACATAATAAAAGTGTGCAATTCTTTAAAAATTAGATATAACAAACTATCAGCGGTTCACTATGGCTGTTTTTTAATAATTTGAAGCTGTTGAGTTTGTAAACTCTTAAGGGATTAATTGCCCATAAATGTCCGGTTTTCTAGTCGTTTTCTTTAATTAAGTAAGAGTATATAATTCTATTACGATGGCACACTGAGCAGTAGATAAAGTCACCAGAGAAAGCAAGATATACAATGTTTGGATGGATTACATTTGTGTTTTAGTAAATATTGCCAATATTTCAGCCAAATTAGCCATGGGAAATTCTTAAGTTGTCCCGGAAATTCATTCCATTAAAACTGAAATTAGAAGCACTAAAAAAAGACTGGATAAGGGACCCTAAAAAAATTGAAGTCGAATATGGCTTAGGTTAAGTGACGGTTGCTTATTGGCTTAGAAATAAATGCAAATTAGAAGCGTTTTCTAGTGTTAAGTGTTTATAAATGCTCCGAAAATGGCTTGATACTGCCACACGTAAAAAAAACAATGTATCTAAACCAAAAAGCTGTTGCTTTAAGCTATAATTAACTTATCTTCCCCAATTAATATAATAATAATATATAAGTACATTTTTTTTATTGAATACAATCTGAAATTAAAAAATTGTGCTTATATTTCTAGTATTTTATTAAATTAATTATTTTCAATAATTTGAGCTATGTACGGTCCCGGTCCCGTCCACCTTGACTTACCGAAACTCTACTGTACACATACATTGATTTTAAATACATAGTTTATCTTAGGAATATTAGTCTTTAAACAATAATATATTTTATGACGAGATTTATTATTCTAGAAAAGCGGTAAACCTTATAAATGGTATCCCAAAAGAAACGAAGATTTAAATTAAATAAAAAAACACTGTTTATTCTTTAAATTTTTTTCTTTATTCGTAAAGAACACTCGATAGGCTTATTATATGGAATAATACATAAGACAAATGGTTTCCACGGTTTTCTTGCATATCCTCATTCTTTTTTTGAAATTTTCTATTACCATTTTGCCTAAATGTGGCTGAATTTCATTTATGCAGCGGTGAATTTCTTCCTTCAATGCCCTTGTGCAATGGAATAGTTTCACGGGCTATACGGCATGTGGCACCGTGTTATTGCGCCACTTTTACTAAGTATAAGTTGCCAAATGTTTTTAAATAGGGTTGCCAACATATTATTCGTAAAGGACACTCAATAGGGTTATTATATGGAATAACACATAAGGCAAATGGTCTCCCCGATTTGCTTGCATATCCTCACTCTTTTGGTGAAATTATCTATTACCATTTTTCCTATATGTGACTGAATTTTATTGATGCAGCGCTGAATTTCTCCCTTCGATACACTTGCACTTGTTGCCTTATAAAATAAAATCCAACGTCTTTTAATCACAGGATCAAAGGTGGTAATTCTTATCACCGAAAACGACTAGAAAATGTCTTATGTAATGGAATTGTTTCACGGGCTATACGGCATGTGGCACCTTGTTTTTGCACCACTTTTACTCAGTAAAAGCTGTCAAATGTTTTTAAATAGGGGTCTCAAACTTTTCTGCGAATGGGGGCAAATTCAAACCAATTCAATTGATTGAGACAACCTATAGAAAAACTCGTGAAGAATAATCATAAAAATGTAATTGATAGACGGTAAAGAAATTATAGCAGATCACGATGTAATCATGCATTTCAACATCTGTAAACATAAAAAAAATATTTAAATAGTTTGCTTAAAAATTATTACTTGTTACTTTAATATTGTTTTCTAATAAATCCTGTTTACTTAAATAGATTTTTTTTTCTACAGAAAATGTTTTTTTCGGTTTCTAAACAACAACTACTTTAGTACGTAAAAAGTAAATTAATGCATAATGAAAGCAAAGATCTTTGAAAGCTTAGGATTAATTGACTATGATTATAACATAATTGAATTCACAAATTCTAGAGTGATCAATTTTCTGCTTTCTAAACAGAAACAACACTATTAATCGGATGCTACTTTAACGTCCATAAGCCTTTTTTTTTGTATGTAAGGGGGAAGGAGGAGAGAAAGAGACCTGCAAACTTCCTTTTTTATTTTTTCAGGAAAAAAAACTGGATTACTCTTCTGTATTCTGAAGAAGTTTTGCAAACGTGAAGAAAAAAGAAGGAAGTTTCTTTCAGTTTGATTAATTACAAACATTGTAGAGTGATGGAGAATATGCGGTTATCCCATTTTATTTTAAACAATTCCATTGGCATTTTTTTCTGTTTTTGGTTCTATATTCTCTAACTTTATACACAGACATATATACGTATGCATATATCGTTTGTGTGCGTACATGTATGTCCTGTATTAATCTTTTATTATTAGATCATTTAGAAAAGATGAACCTCTATTCAACGTTAAACGATGTATGTATGTATGTATGTATATATATATATATATATATATATATATATATATATATATATATATATATATATATATATATATATATAATATATATATATATATATATATATATATACATATATATAATACATATATATATACATATTATATATACATATATACATATACATATACATATACCTATATATACATATACATATATATACATATACATATATATACATACATATACATATATATACATACATATATATATACATATATATACATATATATATATATATATATATATATTACATACATATATATATACAGTATATATACATATATATATATATATATATACATATATAATATATATATATACATATATATATATATATATATATATAATTTATATATATACATATATATATACATATATACATATATACATATATATATATATATTATATATAATATATATATATATATATATATATATATATATATATGTGTGTGTGTGTGTGTGTGTGTGTGTGTGTGTGTGAGTGTATGTAATATTAAAATCCCTTATTTATGTATTTTAATATTAATAAATTTTTCATTACCTGTATTTCATAACGGAATAAGAGAGTATTTTTACATAGTTTAAATTATGTTATCACAGCATATTTATACTTTATAAATACTGAAAATATTCTATCTTTGAATTGTTTGGAATAAATATTCATGCTTTTTTTTTCTTTTAAATAGTTATTTCTTTTTGTTAAGGCAAAAAGTAAAAAATAATAAAGGAAGGAAAGAATGGAAAAGTACAAAAAATGTCATCCTAAAACAACATTTTTTGTACACGCGATTATTTAAGAATCCATAAGAAATTGTTTGGTTTGAAGCGTTAACTCCACTTTTTTGCAACACGAGATCTAATGAGACCGAAGTAAAAAAAATTCTTATTAAGCTTTAATTCGTTGA
Organism: Pardosa pseudoannulata; assembly: GCA_032207245.1. Lineage (NCBI taxonomy): Eukaryota > Metazoa > Arthropoda > Arachnida > Araneae > Lycosidae > Pardosa > Pardosa pseudoannulata. The sequence continues at coordinate 144,109,879 of CM063508.1, forward strand.
AAATATGGAAAAAACATGAACAGATGATTTAAGGCAACGATTTGGGTACACGTAAACGAAAAAAAAGTTAGAAAGAAAAGAGATATTGTTTAGAAATGATGCAAGATTTTTAATATGGCGTGTGGAATCCTCGAACAGCTAAGACTGTTGCAACCTGTTTTCCATGGATGAGATGATGTTACGGGAGCTACTGCTTAAAGGTATGAATATCTATGTCCCAGTGGGATTCGAGCCCACAAAATGCGGTATCGGAAGTCAGCGCCCTAACCATTCGGGCATAGTTCGGTCCATATGAAGTGAGAAACTAAGATTTTAGAAATAATATTATATTGAAGATAATATTTTCCTGTTAAAATTTAATTTGCGTGCTTTTTGGTAGAAGGGGGGGGGATGGAAGTCATAACTGGACATCGTATCAGATAAATATATGCTTTACTTAGAACTCTCTAAAACTCAAAACACTTTGCTCTTTTCATGAATACAAAGTTATTTTAAATGCTAGTATTAAACCATCACTGTGTGTTTGCTCACTTCTATAGACTTGCTTATTGTCTAACACAACTTATTAATAAAGATATTTTTACATATAAGAACTAAAAAGATTCAGGTATGTCTCTATCTGTCAGAAAGGAACACAATTTATTCTAACTTTGGCTTGATTTTATGAAGAGTAACTTTTGTTCTACTAATTTCTGTTTTCGATTTGTAGCATAGCAAATGCATATTTTTTTACAAAATGTATATTGTTGCAAATTATTACGTCTTCACATAATTTAAAAGCGATTAATTAAATTATGACAGGAAACATTTCGTTTCTAAAATTAAAACTCTTTAGAATTAGAATTCTTTTAATTCATTAACGAAATTTTATCTTTGGTTTTAAGCTATTAACAGTTTTTAATCTTACATAATAAGACTTTTAATGCTAATTACCTTCGAAATCTATGTAATGTGTAAGATAAAAAAAAATTTATAGTCCCTTACGTAATAGGATATTTGTTACCATTAGACTTTTTAACTTTTAGAGTTTTACTTATATTTAATGATTAAACAAAGCCACTGTTTACACTAAAGGGACTTCTTAATTACACATATCTCCCAAAAGAATGTTTTTTATCTAACCGCACTTGTAATTTTAGATTACGTAACCTAGTACTTTTCATAATGAAAATTTACAATATTTTTATTATTTTTGGTTGAAGTTATTCTTGAAGTTATTGTTGTTGAAGTTAGATGGGAGCATTATGGTCCACATTCTGTAGCACGGAGGATAATGAAACTAGAACTACCCGTTGTTTAAAGTCAATTAGGAATGGCTAGAAATATAGTTTTTGTTATTGGACTCAAATCTAAAGACTAAGGTATTAAAAGTCAGTGATGTAGTCAATCGGTTTCTTGTTTAGGCGATATTTTTAACACTAAACATACCAACACTTAATACATACCTATTTCTACCATAGCCGGTCAAATGACTGGACTTTATTTTTTCTGATTATAAATGTATGAAATATGAAAATTGGAAGGAAAAAGACAAATAAACTTTATTATAATTAAACAAAATTGTATAGTGTCAATTTTTATGTATTGCAAACACAAAGAATAAGAATTTTTAATTCATTTCCCATCGCATTTTTTACATAAACCTTATGGGTCATTTGACCCGTTATATGGTATGTTTAGTGTTAAGGTGAAAACGTTTAAAGGATATATCGAGTACTACTATATTTCAGTTGAGATATGTTAAAGAACACACCGGCGTCATAATGGAGTCAGAAGTCGTCATTATGAAGAGTAGAGGGGGAATTTAGGGTAGTAAATTTCCATCTATCGCGACTTCTGATGTCATTATGGTCCACATTCTGTAGCACGGAGGATAATGAAACCAGAACTACTCGTTGTTTAAAGTCAATTAGGAATGGCTAGAAATATAGTTTTTGGTATTGGACTGAAATCTAAAGACTAAGGTATTAAAAGTCAGTGATATAGTCAATCGATTTCTAGTTTAGGCGATATTGTTAAGGTGACAACGTTTAAAGGATATATGAAGTGCTACTATATTTTAGTTGAGATATGTTAAAGAACATACCGGCGTCATAATGGAGTCAGAAGCCGTCATTATGAAGAGTAGAGGGGGGAATTTAGGGTACTAAATTTCCATCTATCGCGACTTCTGATGTCATTATGGTCCACATTCTGTAACACGGACGATAATGAAACCACAATTACCCGTTGTTTAAAGTCAATTAGGAATGGCTAGATATACAGTTTTTAGTGTTGGACCCAAATCTGAATACTAGGGTATTAAAAGTCAGTGATATAGTCAATCGGTTTCTTGTTTAGCTGATATTGTTAAGGGGACGACGTTTAAAGGATACAGAGTGCTAGCATATTACAGTTGAGATATGTCAGAGGACTTACTCGCGTCATAAAGGAGTCAGAAGTCGACATTATGACGAGAAAGAGGAGGGAATTCAAGGAACTAAATTTCCATCTATCGCGACTTCTGATGTCATTATGGTCAGCATTCTGTAGTACGTAGAATAATGAAACCACAAATACCCGCTGTTTAAAGTCAATTAGGAATGGCTAGATATACAGTTTTTAGTGTTGGACCCAAATCTAAAGACTAAGGTATTAAAAGTCAGTGATATAGTCAATCGGTTTCTTGTTTAGCCGATATTGTTAAGGTGACGACGTTTAAAGGATACATGGAGTGCTAGCATATTACAGTTGAGACATATCAGAGGACACACCCGAGTCATAATGGAGTCAAAAGTCGTCATTATGACGAGGTAGAGGGGGGAATTTAGGGTACTAAATTTCCATCTATCGTGACTTCTGATGTCATTATGGTCAACATTCTGTAGCACGAAGAATAATGAAACCACAAATATCCGCTGTTTAAAGTCAATTAGGAATGGCTAGAAATATAGTTTTTGGTAGTGGACTCAAATCTAAAGACTACGGTATTAAAAGTCAGTCATATAGTCAATCGGTTTCTAGTTTAGGCGATATTGTTAAGGTGACAACGTTTAAAGGATATATGGAGTGCTAGTATATTTCAGTTGAGATATGTTAAAGAACACACCGGCGTCATAATGGAGTCAGAAGTCGTCATTATGAAGAGGTAGAGGGGGGAATTTAGGGTACTAAATTTCCATCTATCGTGACTTCTGATGTCATTATGGTCAACATTCTGTAGCACGAAGAATAATGAAACCAGAACTACCCTTGTTTAAAGTCAATTAGGAATGGCTAGATATACAGTTTTTAGTATTGGACCCAAATCTAAAGACTAAGGTATTAAAAGTCAGTGATATAGTCAATCGGTTTCTTGTTTAGCCGATATTGTTAAGGTGACGACGTTTAAAGGATACATGGAGTGCTAGCATATTACAGTTGAGATATGTCAGAGGACATACCCGCGTCATAATGGAGTCAGAAGTCGACATTATGACACGATAGATGGGGGAATTTAGGGTATTAAATTTCCATCTATCGCGACTTCTGATGTCATTATGGTCAACATTCTGTAGCACGAAGAATAATGAAACCACAACTACCCGTTGTTTAAAGTCAATTAGGAATGGCTAGAAATATAGTTTTAGGTGTTGGACCCAAATCTAAAGACTAAGGTATTAAAAGTCAGTGATATAGTCAATCGGTTTCTTGTTTAGCCGATATTGTTAAGGTGACGACGTTTAAAGGATACATGGAGTGCTAGCATATTACAGTTGAGATATGTCAGAGGACACACCTGCGTCATAATGGAGTCAGAAGTCATCATTATGACACGGTAGAGGGGGAATTTAGGGTACTAAATTTCCATCTATCGCGACTTCTGATGTCCTTATGACGAGGAAATCAACATTATGTCAGAGCAAAGAGGGAAATTTATAGTACCAAATTCCCATCTCTGGAGACTTCTGATGTCATTATGACAAGTAAATCGCCTATGGAATATCTCGACTGCAATATGGTAGCACCTTTGTGGCGGAAAACGTATCAGTTGTTAAAAGACTATGCATTTTTAAATTACATAATAATTTGTCAAAATATTAAAATCTAATTCAATTTTTTTAATATTATAAAATAATTAGTCTTGCAGATTAGAATAAAAATGTAGAACAAATGATACGAGGAAATTGGACAAACAATATATATTTTATTGTGGTTCAGAAAAGAATTTGATTTAGAATGTAAGTATTAATTTACAACATAACTTAAAGTGCCCAGAAAACTGCATTCTTCATGATGAAATAAAAATGCAGAAATCTTTGTGATAAGTTCAAAATCTGAACAAAGTTGAAGAAATGTAAAATGAATTTATGCAAAATTAGGTATTAAAATTAACTTAAATGTTTCATTATTTGAATGATGCAATTTAATTCTTTAGATAATAAATAATATATATACAAACAGTTACTCATTGAATAAAGTTTTTAAAATCTTGCGTATGTGACACAACTTTATTTTAAACTGTTCTAGATTAATTGCTCTATATCGTTCATCTTAATACAAAAGAGAGAAAAATTTCATAGTTATATAGACGTTTAAATATATTTTAAATATCTCACAAATGTTTGAATAATTAATTATTTAAAACCTAGGATCAGTCCTAACAGAGAAATTTTCACCATTTAAATATATAATTCAGAAAGTTCTCAGACCCCTTAAGAAAAACTATATATTTGCTATATATTAAGTATAAGGTAAATTGTTTTATTAACTATATATTTATCTTAAACTATGTATTGAATTATTTAAGTGGCATTTACTCCTATTTTTATATATTATTTTAATACATTTTTATTCCCAATTATATAAATTTTATGCTAGTTGTATTACTGTAATTAATGGGTAGGACAACAAATAGAAGGAACGACCTCTACAAAAAACTTTGTAAGCCTAGTACTAAAATCATTTAACTTACTAACAGCATTAATCTAACAACATTGCACATAAATTTAGCATTCTAGACGATAGTCAACAAATATTAACGTACATTTGTAGACTTCAAATTTCTATGTAGGAAAAAGGTAAGACATTTTCTAGATAAGCAAGCTTTTTCCTGGTGAACAGTTTGAATCTATCTAAATCCAAATGAGCTGTATTTTGTCGGAATGTTTGTACAGTAAATATTCTACTTGATTATAATTAGTTTTTTAAAGAACTCATATTTTATATGCGATGTCACTTACTGATGCCATCCAAACAAATTGCAGTGATTTCAACGATGAAAAAGGAGATGTATTTAATCAGAAAAATTTTGCAACTGTTTACACCATATAAAGTGGTCAGTCTGAATTATATATGATACCTACGCGAAAATACATTGAGATGTTTGAACAAGCGACAGGTGAAATCACAGTGCATCTAAAAATAGATGGTTTTTCTTTCTTTACTATTACATTTCCATTGCGTTTTATGTAAAATGCAAAATGTACAATGAACCAGAAGACT